>CM059207.1:3961323-4368823 GCA_030347435.1 Clarias fuscus | reverse complement strand
AGTTTCTAAATGAGAGCAAATGAGACATCTCAACCTGTTTAAATAAGAAACTTCGACAATATGAAAAAAATAAATAATAATAAAAAAATAAATTCACTTGTTTAAGACGCTTGAGAGATATCATGTGGGTTGAGATTTGTTTAAAGTGTTTTAAAGTAAAATGTAAATATCAGGAGTAAAAAGACACTCACTCATCATCTATACCGCTTAATCCTGTATTCAGGGTGACGGGGGGGGGGGGGGGGGGGGCCTGGAGCCCATCCCCGGAGACGCAAGGCGGGGTGGACAGGGTGCCAATCCATACACACACACACACACACACACACACTCACATTCACACACTACGGCCAGTTTGGGAATGCCAGTTAACCTACCCTACATGTCTTTGGACTGTGGGAAGAAACCGGAGTACCCGGAGGAAACCCACCAAGGAAATCGAACTCGGATCCTGGAGGCGCAAAACCACAGTGCTGAACATTTATATTATTAAGTAAGAATACTGTTTAGGGTTTCCAGACACTTCTCCCAGACTGTGACATTTCTTAGACTTTTCTCTGTTTGATCCAGGACGAGCCCCCAAATTGTTAGGTTTAAAGTACATGATGAAAACCGGGATGATGTGTCCACTGTGCTTCATTATGCTTGCTTACTGGCTGGAAGAGAGAAGATTCAGACATTTGTTGCTTGTTCATGAAAAAAAAAAAAATCACACAATTCATGGAAAATGTTGCTGGTTTCCCAGTGGAAATGCCCAGATATTGATTCTATAATAATCTCTAACAGATCTCCCTCCAGTCTCCAGTCACAGTGCTTTGTAATGGAAACTTTCAGGCGGACAAAGGAGTTTCATGACTGGCAGTTTCTTGGTAATACTGTATGTCGATATATATTTTTAAGATAAGGGGGGAAAAAAGGAGGCAAGTGACATAAGTGTTGATGACAGTTAATAAATAAGTGACAGTCAAATAGTTACATTGTTCTTGTTTAATAAGCTGGACAAATCTGGTGTTCATGGAAAGTTCGTAATTTTGTGATTAAGAAGACCAAAACAGTATAGGACAATATGTACTACTAGTACAGAATAGAATTAGATTTATCCCCTAAGTGACACTAATCTCTTGCCGTTTGTAATCTACAACCTCATATGAACAACAACACACAACTGTTTCATCTGGCCATTATTTATTTCAAAAAATAATGACAAAAGAAGAAAAAAAAAAACATGTGGACAATACTAAGTACGCCCTTACTGCTTCCACCGGATTTAAGAGGGTAAGTTGCAGACAGGTGCTGCTAATCATCAGCCATTGATAAGTTGATTATCAGCAGGTGTGCAGACCTCTATAAGAGCATCATTTTTTATTTTGGTATTCTGGTATGGCAATCTAGGCGTGTATTACAACAAAGGCAACTGGGAAAGACATAAGAAGTTCTGCAGCACACAAGTTGCAGCACATCAATCTAAAAAAAAGTTATAAAACCATTTCCAAACAATTTGAAGTTCAACATTCTACAGTGAGAAAGATTATCACAATGGGAAAGCATTCAAGACAGTTGCCAGTCTTCCCAGGAGTGGACGTCCCAGCACATTCACCTAATGGTCAGACTGTGCAACACAAAAAACCCAAGAGCTACATCTGAGACTTTAACATTTTACATGCTCAGTGAGGCCTGTAAAGTCCATGGCGGCACAATTAAAAGAAGACTGACCGAGTACGGCAGGATTGGAAGGGCTGGGAAGCATCCTCTGTCTAAAAAGAATATGGAAACACGAATGAGATTCGCAAAGCACGTCTGGAAAAATGTCCTCTGGACAGATGAGACCAAAGTGGAGCTGTTTGGCCTTAATGCTCAGGAGCGTCTTTGGCATGAACCAAACGTAGCATTTCAGCAAAAACACTTCATACCTCCTGTCAGCAAGTGATAGCAGAAGAGTGATGATTTGGGATTGTTTTTGCAGCCAAAGGACCTGGACACCTTGCAGTCATTGAGTCGATCCATGAACCCCTCTGTATACCCCAGTATTCTAGAGGCAAATGTGAGGCCATCTGCCTGACAGCTAAAGTGCAACATGTTTTGAAATGGCGTATGGCCTTTGAAATCCAGACCTCAACCCAGTTGAAAAGCTGTGGTGTGACATAAGACAATACCCAAAAACCTCAGTGAACTAAAACAATGTTGTAAACAAGAATGGGCCACAATTCCCCCACAACAATATAAGAGACTGAAAATCATACATGAAATGAAATTTGAATCATATATACTTATTATTGCTCACATGTTTTGATTTAATTTATGTAATGGTACAGAGAACTAGTTATATGTTGTTGTTTGTCTGAGGTTTTATTTGCCTAATACTTAGTCCCTCTACGATCAGATGATTTTTATCATGTTTTTACACAAAAACACCTAGAATTAAAAGAAGGGGTACTAACTTTTACACATGCTTGTAATGTACATCAGAAACTTTTTTTTTTTTTCAATTATACCACACATCAACATGTATGCATCCATCAACATACACATGCATAAAAGTACGAAGAAAGTCTTTTTGTTCTATATTTGCAAATCCCACCGAAATTTGCCAAGGTCTATTAAGTGTAACTAGACACTAATTAAAAGCTCAGCATGATAATTGTTAAGCAATAATTTTGTGGTGTTGGAGGCAAACACTCTTGTCTTGTTTTAGTCGTTATGTGACACTCATATATTGACATTATCTGTTGACTTTTATGACTCAAAACAAAGATTCCTTTGCCTCAAGGATTTCAGGTTACTTAAGGAGAGCCTGTGTGTGCTAGTACACCATAGCCTAATTATAGAGAGCATACCTAACCACAAGTCACAACCAACATCAGAGCTAAAATCTAAGGGATAAGGGAGGATTTCATCAATAGAATTTTCAACCTATTTCTTTCTTCTTCTTCTTGGTTTTTTTTTTTTTTTTTTTTACTTAAACTTAAATCTTTGGAATACATTTTATAAATTGTCTGTCTTTGCTTCTAACCAGTGAAGTAATTTGTACTTAACTCAATGTATGCCGCTATAAGTATTAAATTATTTTAATGCAGGCATTGTATAGTGAGGAAATGCATTTTTATAGTTAATAAAACTTTAATTTTTATTACAAATCATATTAAAATATATTTTGTTTTGTGTAGTAGTAGTAACAATAATAATAATAATAATAATAATAATAATAATAAATTATACTATGAAGATGCTCACATAACCGTGCAAGAAAAAAATACATTTTAAGTAAAGTATTTGAAAATCAATCACTTAAACTGGTATTGAGTATGAGCATGTACAATTTCTAAAATTCAGGTCAATTAGGAAATGTTGTTGTTGTGAACATGTAAACCTATTTGCAGGAAAGGTTTTAAAAAATACCATTCAAATACAGTGATGCTTAAGTTTCAGGATTCACCAGCTAAGTGAAATAATTTGTTGAATATATTTAGTTTTATATTTTGATCATTACAATTTAAAGGTAGTAGGCACATTATAATTAAATTTATCAACACCAATTAAAAAAAAAATATTCATGTGACCAATATTGCCATTTCTATGTGTAGTCTAATCTCCCAGCATCTTCCAGCATCTTGAACATTGTTTTAGTACCTGAACTGAGAAAACATATAATTCCCAATGTTACTGCACTGTATTTCAGCTAAACCTACAAATTTAATAAATATTTCTCAAAACTCCAGAAATATTTGTCAAACATTGAAGTAAGCGAGTCAGAATCATTTAGACAAGTCTAATTAATGAAGTACAGTAAGACATGTAATTCCATTAAATTAAATTGATGTCAGTATAAAATAAAATGAATTAAACATGTCAGGAATGTTCCTAATTTTTATTATATTTAAAGATGTGCAACTCTTTATTAGAGCCTGCATTAAGTGACTGATAAGTAATTGATCTGGTACAGTACAGTATGTTTCAAGCCGCAGTGTGCTTGTTAATGTTTGTCTATGTCACACGCCCTCCTGCTTTTCCAACACAACATGTTTACTTCACTTTGTTGTCTTTTGTTTCTAACCAATGAAGTGACAGGTTCAAATCTATATACATTATTCATACTTAGTAAAATAAATCATATACTTGACAAAACAATTAGGATTTGGCTGGGGGTGGTATATATATAATATATACAGTATATTCTGTACAGTGGAACCTTGGATTACGAGCATAATTCATTCCGGAAGCGGTCTCATATTCCAAAACACTCGTAAACCAAAAACTGGATATAATGAAAACTCAAATTATTCGGTCCACTGCCCAAAAAAGTAAATACATAAAAATAATTGATACAATGTATAAAGTAAAAATAAAACAAATTAACCTGCACTTTACCTTTAAAAAAAATACAAATAAATCCTGATAGATAAGTGTTTCCGTTTGTGCACACAGGCGCCGTGTATTTGTGTGTGTGTGGAATTAGCCCCTTCCCTCGCCTCATCTTACACAGTAAAACTCCTCCTCCCTCCCCCCACCTCGCTTTTTAAGTTTCACAACAAACACACACAACGGAAACACTGTTTTAATGGGGGGAAAAAATAAATCTCTCTAATGACACTTCCGTGAGCGCATACTTAAGGAATCACTGCTGTAAAGTTAAAAAAAAAAAATAATAAATTAACCAGCACCTTACCATTGAAAATAATCGCGACAGAGCTGAGTTTCTGTGTAAAGCAGGGAGTGTCTGCGTGTGCATGTGTGAAGCCGAGAGAGTGTGTGTGTGGGTCGGTGTGTGTGTGTGTTAGTGTCAAATTACGCACACACACACCGTGTGCAGGTGTAAAGGCGAGAGAGTGTGTGTGTGTCGGTGTGTGTGTGTCGGTGTCAAATTATGCGCACACACACACACATAAGAGAAACGCTGAAACAGAAAGGGAGATGTTGATTATACCAGTAAGAGACGAGCACTAAGACCCAGCAGGGGAGACGGTTACCCACAATTCCGCAGCGCAAGAGAGAGAAAAATCATTGGCTCAGTTGTGATCATGTGACGCTCGGTGTCAAAACAAGAGCGCATGCATGATACATGATACTCGGCACTCGTAAACTAATACTTGCTCGGTTTTATTAAAAATCTTTGCTCGTCTTGTGGAACACTCGCAAACCGTGTTACTCGCAATCTGAGGTTCCACTGTATTTATGTCAGTGTATCTAGATCTAGTTGAGAAGTGTGGCAGGAATCATCTCGAGAGCTGAGTGGGATCCAGATAAGATCAATATGTAGTTCTGCATAAGAATCTGCAGAATTTAGCTTTATTAATGTTTTAATGCACGTTAAAGATATTTATAAATGGAAGATTTCATTTTTGTCTTGTTTTAAAATACTGAAAAAAAGTTATTTCTAATACTTCGCATGTTGGAAATGTCTCATAGTGTAAGTATATAATATTGTATAAGTACAATACCTGACAACAAGAATAACAACAAGCGCCAATATCAGTATTTATATAGTTTACTACTTGTGTTTACAGAATCAACTTTGTAAAATTAACTTTTTATTACTTTTTATTAAGTTAATTGCTAACATTAGATACTGTGTGGTTTCACTTTTTTACTTTAGATACATATTCAGGTTACAAAGTTTAATGATTTAGAAACAATTACAGTACAAAGTCTATATGTAAAAGTCCAAGTATAATCAATGTAGAACCACTTTTTATGTTTTAAATTCTTGTTACTCCATTTTGGCACCAACTTTTGATTTCAAACATAGTTTTAAAAAGTCATGGTGCAGTAATCCAATATGGAATTAATACTAGAAAGTTCTTTTAATTAGCATATACCACACTGTAAAATGAAGTGGAATTGCAATGTACACATGGATTTTGAAAGAGAGAGAGAGAGAGAGAGAGAGAGAGAGATTATTATTCCATGTTGGAAATATGTTTTTGTAATGTTTTCCTCTGAAAACTTTCACAATGGATTTGAAATAAACCAATCAAAATTCAAAAATTCAAAGAGCTACACATGTCTTTGATAACAGCACAAATTCTGTATGAAAGCCTACCTTTACAAAATCTCACTTTCCATTGTGGTGGAAATGTTTTAGGGGTTTTTTGCATCACTGTGTTTTAATGATTATATCAACGCTTAGCGATTGCGCAATATAGTGTGTGTCATATCCTTTTTTCAGCACAACCCAGGCAATATGATAAAATAAATTTTATTTCATTTTGACCAACTACACACACACACTTGACCAAAAACTATTTTAAAAAATTATAAAATTTTATTTTAAAAAATAATAAAAGATTTTGTTTTTTAATTGTTGTCAAGCACACACACACAGATTAAACCTTACTTTTAGACTAAAATTATAAAAACACTTATTATTCAATAAATACAATTTTAAAAATTCTATAATTAATAACAAAACAAAATAAAATCATATTTTTAAAACATTGTTTATGTAAATAATTAATCTATTATCAGACTTTTCAAGGAAATCGCTGTAAAACACACACACACACACACACATACACACGAACACACACGCTAAACCTTGTTTACAAATTACAATTATAAACACTTAATCTTAAACATAAACATTTGCTTTTTATGTAAACAAATGAGAAACAATACTGTCTAGGTAGATTTATAATTTATTAGTCTTTTACGAATTGTTCACACACACAAACTCACACACACACACACACACACACATATATATACAGGTTTAGCGGTTTTCACCCTAGTAATCCGTAACTTATAACAAAAGGAGGAAAATCTAATCCAAAAGCAAGAGTGGATTTGCCATGACACCCGCGCGCACACCCTCACACACGCACACACACCTTACATAATAACAAAAACAACGGAGTAAAATCGAATCCAAACTTTCTTGCAGGAGTGAAGTCGCCATGCTTCATGTCGCGCACAACCAACCAAACACACACACACAAACACAGAGCGTGTGCACGCACACACACACACACACACACACACACACACACACACACACACCTTACATTATAACAAAAACAGAGTCAAATCGAATCCAAACTTTTTTGCAGGAGTGAAGTCGCCATGCTTCATGGCGCGCATGTACACACACACACACACGCGCGTATATACACACACACGCGCGTATATACACACACACACACACCCAAACGCGTTTTTACCGTATTTAGCCTAGTAAAAGTTACCTTATAACAAAAACACAGCAGTGAAATGTAATCCAAGTGCGGTTTGTTCCCGCAAACGGTCTTCCGTGTTCGCGCGTTGGGCTCAAACCACGCGTTTTATGGTTGTTTCTGTTACCAGATAACATAATAAATCATATAATATTTTCATCATCTACAAAAATGTAAGAAATAATCCAACAAGCCGAGTTTTTCATGGTATTAGTGACGCGCAGTGCTATGAAACAGTCCATTATTGCGCAATAGACGCTCTTAGACACACACACTCGCACACACACACTTCCTGTGTGACGTGGTGGAACAAATACGATAGGCACCTACAATCACGTGGTTTCATGGTATTTTTAGTTGATTTTATGACTATAAAACAATAAAAAAACGAGTACTTTAGTGATTTTAATGGTTTTTGTGATGCCAAAAAAAATTACACATTTTTAAAATAATTATAACTTTTTTTTTACATGACATATCCGAAAACCCAACCAGTATGTTTTGCTTTATGTCTCCCTCTTTCGACACACACAGTCATTACACCCATATATGGTGTTGTTTTCTTTAAAACCGGTCATTAATTACCGTTGTGCTTCCGGCACGGATACGTGCCGCTGGAGTTCTAAGGGTTTTAACCAACCACTCTGGAGACTTCAAATAGTATTACAACAAGAGGTTATGTAAGGTTATAAATAGTTCTTTTTATAAACAGCAACACACACACACACACACGTCATACTGCCTTATACTGTATATTCTAACGGAGCAGGTCATGGTGACATCTCATAAAACACATAATGTTTAAGAAAACAACAGAGATGCCCTACATAGATCTTCAGGCCTTCACTCCCTGAACATCTTGCTCTTTCATGCATGTATGCAAATTCCAAATCTGCAACTCTAGTAAAACACACAGCTGATTAAAAATTTTTACCACACCATCTCTACATGTGTGAAGATGGAAATCTCAGAGTTCCGCAAGCGTGGGAAGGAGATGGTGGACTACATAGCTGACTACCTGGAGAACATTGAGAAAAGGCATGTTTACCCTGATGTACAGCCTGGATACCTGCGATCACTCATTCCTGAGACGGCTCCTGATGAGCCAGAGACTTATGAAGATGTGGTTAAGGATATTGAGCGGGTCATCATGCCAGGGGTGAGTCTGGTGCTTATTATCATGTGCAATATATTGCCAAAAGCTTTCACATGCATATGAACTTGAGTAACATGAAATTCTTAATCCAAGACAAATGGTCAAAGATTCCCATAAACACTCCCAAACTTTGTGGAAAGCCTTCGCAGAAAAGTTGAAACTGTTATAGCTGTAAATGGGTGGGCCAACTTCATATTTAAGACCTATGGATTAAGAATTTGATTGATTTATTTATTTGATTGAAGTATGTATATACTTTGGTTACTCAACAAGTCTCATTTAGTATCATTTTCTTTTCTACAACAGAATGTTATTAACTATGTATAACCATAACATGTTGAATACATTGCAGATACAGTAGTTTTACTGATCTGAAGGGGAAATCCAGAAAATCATCACCACCAGTGTTGGGGGATGTTACTTTTTAAAGTAACTAATTACATTACAAAATGACATTACATTACAAAGTAATCCGTTACATTACAGCGTTACTTTCTGATTTAGAGTACGTTTCCATTGCAGAAAATGAAAACTCCTTGGTGCTTCCTCATGCATGTTGTTTTAGTCAAGACCTTTATAATTATTCTACCATCATCACTCAGCGAAGTTTGGCCCATAATCTATTAACTACTAATACCCCTATCTCACCTACGCGGTTTCGCACGGTGGCTGTACAGGTAAGTACGGTTCATCACGATTCACTGCGAGTTTTGGCGCTGTGATTACGTTTCCATCTTTCCGCGCGTCGCTCCTCACATAATCAAACCGCATAGGTGAGATAGGGATATAACTGCAGGAATAACTGAGGGGGCGGGGCTTGTAGGACGACTTCCTCTCACACACACACACACACACACACACACACACACACACACACACACACACACACTAATGGATTGGGAATGACTGCTGTTTGGCTCACGGATTACACAAATTGTCTGAATAAAGGATAACATTTTTTTTTAAGTAACTAAGTAACTGAGTGCTTGAATGGCGGACCTAACGCGTTAGATTACTTGCTACATCAAAAAAGTAATCCAAGTACTCTAATGTGTTACTCTGCAATGCATTACACCCAACACTGATCACCATACATAACATTTCTTAATAACGTATCTTAGCGGAACAGTTTTTCAGCTGTTAGTAACAGTATAGAAAGCGAAAAAGATTGTATGCTTATCTAAACTGTCTAGCTTTTCGTGTTTTCTCTCTTAGCTTGAGCAGATTACATTACATCACTTACATATCACCTTTATAGACTTTAGGTTTAAGTAAAGAGCTGTATTGAAATTTTGAGAAAATGAAGAACATCAAGTTGATTTTTTTTTTTTACTTACACACTAAATTTACAACGTACAGTAAAAGTGTCTACACACAGAGCAACACAGTGCAGTCAAAACTACAGTGTTAAAATATGAACTCACTGGAAGAGAATAAACACAGTCTGGGGGATTTTACACACTAATTCAGTCAGATGTGTTAGCGATAGCTTTCCATTTAGCGTTAACAATATAAAATTCATTGTTCCCCTGGAGCCCTTCAGGTCCATTTTATTAGTGCGAATTAAACCTTATTAATGACTCATGTTGGAAAATTCCTGTATGGACCCCCTGAAGCCTTTCTCACACACACACATGGAATTACTTTAAACAAGCAAAATTGAGTCATGTCATTCATTTTAAAGCATTTCATATTAGGAATTTATGTTGACATGAACACTAGCAGCGGTAACTGAACTAAACTAAAGTTAGAACTATCAACCATCCACCACCTATTTGCTTTTCCTTTTTTTTTCTTTTAAAGGATAGATGTATGGATGAGTTGAAAGAAAGATGTATGACTGGACGGATGAATTGATTATCTCCTACCTTCCGTCCATCCTTTCTAAAAAAAAAAAAAAAGTCACTATAATTACTTCTTTTGGTTATGTCTTTGCCAGCTATATAGCAACCCATTCATCTACTGTATCTGTCCATCATCATTCTTCCACTGTATCTGTGATTCCATCCTTCTGTCCTTCCATCCATCCCTGCATCCGTTCACCCTTTCTTTAACCCATTAAGCAATCATTTCATCAATCCATCCAACCACCTGTTTAGCCATACAGTACAGTCGTGGCCAAAAGTTTTGAGAATGACACAAATATTAGTTTTCACAAAGTTTGCTGCTAAACTGCTTTGAGATCTTTGTTTCAGTTGTTTCTGTGATGTACTGAAATATAATTACAAGCACTTCATACATTTCAAAGGATTTAACCGACAATTACATGACATTTATGCAAAGAGTCAGTATTTGCAGTGTTGGCCCTTCTTTTTCAGGACCTCTGCAATTCGACTGGGCTGCTCTCAATCAACTTCTGGGCCAAATCCTGACTGATAGCAACCCATTCTTTCATAATCACTTCTTGGAGTTTGTCAAAATTAGTGGGTTTTTGTTTGTCCACCTGCCTCTTGAGGATTGACCACAAGTTCTCAATGGGATTAAGATCTGGGGAGTTTCCAGGCCACGGACCCAAAATTTCAACGTTTTGGTCCCCGAGCCACTTAGTTATCACTTTTGCCTTATGGTGATTTTTTTTTTATGGTGATCTTTATGCTCCATCGTGCTGGAAAATGCATTGTTCTTCAACAAATTGTTGTTGGATTGTTGGAAGAAGTTGCTGTTGGAGGGTGTTTTGGTACCGTTCGTTATTCATGGCTGTGTTCTTGGATGAGAAGCAAACCCACACATGAATGGTCTCAGGATGCTTTACTGTTGGCATGACACAGGGCTGATGGTAGCGCTCACCTTTTCTTCTCCGGACAAGCCTTTTTCTAGATGCCCCAAACAATCGGAAAGAGGCTTCATCCGAGAATATGACTTTGCCCCAGTCCTCAGCAGTCCATTCGCCATACTTTTTGCAGAAGATCAATCTGTCCCTGATGTTTTTTTTTATGGAGAGAAGTGGCTTCTTTGCTACCCTGCTTGACACCAGGCCATCTTCCAAAAGTCTTCACCTCACTGTGCGTGCAGATGCGCTCACACCTGCCTGCTGCCATTCCTGAGCAAGCTCTGCACTGGTGGCACTCCGATCCCGCAGCTGAATCCTCTTTAGGAGACGATCCTGGCGCTTGCTGGACTTTCTTGGACGCAATGAAGCCTTCTTAACAAGAATTGAAGCTCTTTCCTTGAAGTTCTTGTTGATCCTATAAATTGTTGATTTAGTTGCAATCTTAGTAGTCACAATATCTTTCCCTGTGGAGCCATTTTTATGCAATGCAATGATGGCTGCACGCGTTTCTTTGCAGGTCACCATGGTTAACAATGAAAGAACAATGATTTCAAGCATCACCCTCCTTTTAACATGTCAAGTCTGCCATTCTAACCCAATCAGCCTGACATAATGATCTCCAGCCTTGTGCTCGTCAACATTCTCACCTGAGTTAACAAGACGATTACTGAAATGATCTCAGCAGGTCCTTTAAGGAAAGTTTTTTTCTGGATTAAGTTAATTTTCATGGCAAAAAAGGACTATGCAATTCATCTGATCACTCTTCATAACATTCTGGAGTATATGCAAACTGCTATTATAAAAACTTAAGCAGCAACTTTTCCAATTTCCAATATTTATGTCATTCTCAAAACTTTTGGCCACGACTACCTATCTACCCTTCCTTCTATTACTCAATCCTTCCTACCATCTATTCATCTGTCCATCTGTCTTTCTCAAAAGCAATAGGCTACAAACTCTTGCTTATGCCTTTGCCCTCAATTTTAAAATTCATCTTTGTGTCTGTCAGTTCATCCATCCACCACTCTTTCCATCAATTTATTGTTCCATCCATCCATTCATCCATTCATCCACCCATTAAAAGATTCATCCACTGACCCACTTATCCATTGGTCCATCCATCCATCCTTCCAGCTAAAGTAACAATGCATACTGGAGTACATAATAATAATAATAATAATAATAATAATAATAATAATAATAATAATAATACAAAAATAATAAGATTAACCAAAGTGTATTCATTCTTGTAATAGAGGGAATTATTTCTGTGTTTTGTTCCAGAACTGGAAGTTTATGTTCAAGTTTTTCTTTTATTAATACAGTGAAGCTCTGAGGCTGTGTCAAGATTTGACTCATGTGTTATTTCCAAATGAACACAGATTTCATATCTTGTAATACAGTGGAACCTTTACGACCATAATTCGTTCCGGAAGTGGGCTCGTATTCCAAAAGACTCGTAAACCAAATCATCATTTCCCATAAGAAATAATGAAAACTCAAATTATTCGTTCCACAGCCCCCAAAAATAAATACATAAAAATAATAAATACAATCTATAAAATGAAAATAAAAGAAATTAATCTGCACTTTACCTTTAAAAAAAGTACAAATAAATCCTGAGAGATAAGTGTTTCCGTTGGTGTGCACAGGCGCCGTGTGTGTGTGTGTGTGTGTGTGTGTGGAATTAGCCCCTTCCCTCGCCTCGTTTTACACAGTAACACTCCTCCTCCCTCTCCCCACCTCGCTTTTTAAGATTCACAACAAACACACACACACACAACGGAAACACCGTTTTAACAATAAAAAAAAGAAATCTTTCGGAGACTGGCATGAGCGTATATTAACAGACTCACTTTTTAAGTTTCACAACAAGCGCATAAACACAGCGGAAACATCGTTTTAACGGAAAAAAGCGAGACTGGCATGAGCGCATACTAAAGGAATCACTTAAGTTTCACAACAAACGGACACACACACAAACACGGAAACACCGTTTTAACAGGGAAAAAAAGAAATCTCTCTGACCTGGCGTGAGCGCATACTAAGGGAATCACTGCTGTAAATTAAAAAAAAAAAAAAAACCAAATGAACCAGCACCTTACCTTTGAAAAGAATCGCGACAGAGCAGAGTTTCTGTGTGTTTTTGAAGCCGGAGAGTGGGTGAAAAGGCGAGAGCGTCTGTGCGTGTGTGTGTCAGTGTCAAATTGCGCGTGCACGAGCAGAGTTTCTGTGTGTTTGCGAAGCCGTGGGGGGAGGGAGGGGGGGTAAGGTGAGAGAGTGACGCTCGGTGTCAAAATAAGAGTCGCATGTGTGAAGCATGATACTCGGCGCTCGTAAACTAATACTTGCTCGGTTTTCGAATAAAAAATTATTAAAAATCTTTGCTCGGTTTGCGGAACACTCGTAAACCACGTTACTCGCAATCCGAGGTTCCACTGTATATCATAACGTCACTCTGCCATTGGATTGTCTCTCTTTTTGTCTTTCAGGTCACCCACTGGCACAGCCCAAACTTCTATGCCTACTTCCCCACTGGCAGCTCCTTCCCTGCAATACTGGCAGACATGTTGTCAGGGGGAATCGGCTGCATTGGCTTCTCCTGGGTATTAACCATTTACACCATCACCCATCTATCCAACCTTGATATCCAACCTATTCTTTCTTTCTTTCTTTCTTTCTTTTTCTTCTTCTCAGTCTGTAAAATGTTCATGACTTGCTTCATGACAACCATCCTTCCATCCATCCATCCAACCATGCCTCTATCATCATTTTTTAACTTCCTCCTTTCGTTCCTTGGCTGATCTGTTGTCTGTCGTGTCCCAGGCTGCGAGTCCGGCCTGTACTGAGCTGGAGACAGTGGTGCTCGACTGGCTGGCGAAAATGCTGAAGCTACCCGAGGATTTTCTAGCAGGCAAAGAGGGCCAAGGAGGTGGTGTGATTCAGGTGAGCTCCCAGAACTTTAAGGTTTATTATACACAAAAATGATATTTAAGTTATACTAAACAATGACTCAGAAGTTTGAAGCTATCATGAACATTTTGATGCAGTCTCTATAATTATTAAGCAGAGATATTTGAAGGAAATGTTTAGGTTGTGCCATATGTGTTTTGTTACAAGAGATAGACACAAGCCATTAGAGAAGGTAGAAATAGAAGGAGTCTCTACTACGACTGCTTTAGAGCTCTAAGAGACTTTGTGCTTTCTCAGGAACATGACAAGCTACTACTTTCTAAGCTATTATTTTCTTTGTCTAATGAACATCATGGCAGAGGGAGGGAGTCAGGTGTTCATAATCTGACGTGTTTTGCATTAAATGTATCATTAACCAGACACACAAAAAGGCCATTTGTCACTCTTCTCTATAAGACAAATGATCAACTTAATGGTGGAACATTTGCTTTGCCTCACACAACCCTGTCATTGATTATTTACCCAGAACTGCATTTCCCACAAGTGTTTATTCCCTAATGTCAAAATCAATTCCGCTTCGCCTCGAGACATTTTCCCTTGACACCTTATTCGATTTTAACGCAGACGACCCGGCGGACGATTTTCTTTTAACCAACCTGAAGAAATCCATCCGTGCCTGTTCACTCGAACATCAATTTGTGGCTCATCGAATTGTGTTTATGTGGCCCATCTGCTGGAAATTGGCTTTTACCGCGTCAGGGGTGGACAAGTCAGGGCGGCATGAGATGAGCACAATTTACAACAATGCCCAGTTAGACGTCATGCAGCTGGATCCGTGTGGATGATAGATCTTTTTGATTGTGGGACTTTTTTTTTAGGTGCGTGCATGTGTGCATGAGTGTGTCTCCTCCTCCTCCTCCTCCTCCACCTGCTTCTGTTTTGTCCTTTCCAGTGATGTTCACTATGGTAACAAACAGCTCTCACTTCCTGTCTGTGTGATTGAGGGGGTCGGTGCTGTAAATGATGCTTGATAACAGAGTGGCAGGAGCGGTGTTTAAATTTACATTTAAATAATGTCCGGCTGACGTGTAAGATGCAACATTCAGGGTTTACTGTTAAGTGATCATGTTTGGCAAAAAGGTTTTATTCTTCCCTGATTATTTCAAGTACTTTAGCCCGTACTGTATATACATGAGTTATTTATATCATGTAATGAATATTAGCTCTCAGGTTAGACTGAGATATGATTGATTGGTTATACAAAACTTTTTTTGTTGTATATTGCACAAATTTTATTTGTTTTATGATACATTTAGAAATTTAACAAGAACAATACAGCAGCTTATTCTGATCATTAGTTCCAGTTTATACTTTTAGGAAAGCCAAGGAATAGTTTAATTGACATTAGAATATCTGACTTTGATAAGTCGAGAACACTGTAATTAGTGTAAATAGTGGTGTAATTTGTGTAAGTAGTGTAATTTGTACTGTGTTGCTCGTAAGGAGAGCTCGTGTTAGCCTGCACAGCAAAAAAAACTTCTTAAATGACAGAAAGTCAGTGTTAGCAGGTAACTCTAATTTAACCATAATTTACTGTAATTGACTGTGTGACAATTGATTCATGGTTGTTAAAGCAAACCAGCAAATATGAACCAGGCATTTTTTTTAATTAGGTTGTAATAAACCTGCAGTTTAATTCTGTTATATTTTTAAATTCACTTTTAACACTGCCACAAAGCAATCAAAATGTTTACAGCACTATGGTGTTACAGCGGTTAAATAAGTGAGATATTTATATACAGTATATACACACGTGGACAAAATTGTTGGTACCCTTCGGTCAATGAAAGAAAAACTCACAATGGTCACAGAAATAACTTTAATCTGACAAAAGTAATAATTAAAAAAAATTCTATGAATGTTAACCAATGAAAGTCAGACATTGCTTTTCAACCATGCTTCAACAGAATTATTTTAAAAAAATAAACTCATGGAACAGGCCTGGACAAAAATGATGGTACCTCTAGAAAATACTGAAAATAATGTGACCAAAGGGACATGTTAATTCAAGGTGTGTCCACTAATTAGCATCATAGGTGTCTACAATCTTGTAATCAGTCAGTGGGCCTATATATAGGGCTCCAGGTAGTCACTGTGTTGTTTGGTGACATGGTATGTACCACACTCAACATGGACCAGAGGAAGCGAAGGAAAGAGTTGTCTCAGGAGATTCGAAAGAAAATTACAGACAAGCATGTTAAAGGTAAAGGCTATAAGACCATCTCCAAGCAGCTAGATGTTCCTGTGACTACAGTTGCACATATTATTCAGAAATTTACGATCCATGGGACTGTAGCCAACCTCCCTGGACGTGGCCGCAGGAGGAAAATTGATGACAAATCAAAGAGACGGATAATCCGAATGGTAACAAAAGAGCCCAGAAAGACTTCTAAAGAGATCCAAGGTGAACTTCATTCTCAAGGAACATCAGTGTCAGATCACACCATGCGTCATTGTTTGAGCCATGGGAGACAACCAAGGAGGACACCATTGTTGAAAACAAATCATAAAAAAGCCGCAAAGCTTCTGGGAGAATGTCCTATGGACAGATGAGACAAAAATGGAACTTTTTGCCAAGGCACATCAGCTCTATGTTCACAGACGGAAAAATGAAGCATATGAAGAAAAGAACACTGTCCCTACTGTGAAACATGGAGGAGGCTCTGTTATGTTCTGGGGCTGCTTTGCTGCATCTGGCACAGGGTGTCTTGAATCTGTGCAGGGTACAATGAAATCTCAGGACTATCAAGGGATTCTAGAGAGAAATGTGCTGGTCAGTGTCAGAAAGCTGGGTCTCAGTCGCAGGTCATGGGTCTTGCAACAGGACAATGACCCAAAACACACAGCTAAAAACACCCAAGAATGGCTAAGAGGAAAACATTGGACTATTCTAAAGTGGCCTTCTATGAGCCCTGACCTCAATCCTATTGAGCATCTTTGGAAGGAGCTGAAACATGCTGTCTGGAAAAGGCGCCCTTCAAACCGGAAACAACTGGAGCAGCTTGCTCATGAGGAGTGGGCCAAAATACCTGCAGAGAGGTGCAGAAGTCTCATTGACAGTTACAGGAATCGTTTGATTGCAGTGATTGCCTCAAAAGGTTGTGCAACAAACTATTAAGTTAGGGGTACCATCATTTTTGTCCAGGCCTGTTCCATGAGTTCTTTTTTTTTTTAGAATTCCGATGAAGCATGGTTGAAAAGCAATGTCTGACTTTCACTGGTTAACATTCATAGAATTCTTATTTATTATTACTTTTGTCAGATTAAAGTTATTTCTGTGACCATTGTGAGTTTTTCTTTCATTGACCGAAGAGTACCAACAATTTTGTCCACGTGTGTACATATATTGCATCTTTTGATTTCACCCAACAACAAAAATAGTCAAATATTTCCTAGTTTGAATACATGTACAGTGTTGCAGTAGGTGTGTGTGAGATGACACTCATAGCTGGCATTTTTCTTTTTAAATCTATTAAACTTTTAGTAAAATAAAAATTTTTTAAACACTATCATTATTGGTACTTAAATTCTGAGTAATTGGCATACTGTCAAAAACGGACACTGCTGTGGTAATGAGGCTGTGTGTGTGTGTGTGTGTGTGTGTGTGTGTGTGCGTGTGTGTGTGCGTGTGCGTGCGCGTGTGTGCGTGCGTGTGTGTGTGTGCGTGTGTGTGTGTGTGTGTGTGTGCGTGTGTGTGTGTGTGTGTGTGTGTGTGTGTGTGTGTATGTGTTGTTACCTTCATTGTTACCTTCACCAAACACACACACACACACACACAGCCTCATAAATTAGGTTCCAAAAAAATGCTTGTGTACATAAATCATGTGTTTACAGAAAATCATAGACATGAGAAGAAAATCCCCTCAAAATAAACAAGATATTAGAAAAACAACAAAATAAGTCTAATAATAATTATAAACATCATCATCATAATAATGAAAAAGACCTGTGATGAGTTAGAAGGAATTCCATAAACAAAAAAATCTAATTGTGGAAGAAAACATGCACCATTGAAATAAATCTTGAAAATCATGATTGATAATAGTACAATTGCTTCTCTGTCTTTTTTTCCCCCAGGGAACTGCTAGTGAAGCGACACTAATAACGCTTCTTGCCGCGCGCTCCAGAATCGTGAAACAGGTTCAAACTGACCATCCTGATTGGACTGAAATGCACATCATGTCTAAACTAGTGGCCTACACATCGAGTCAGGTCAGAGTCTGTCTGATTCACCTACAGAAAGAGAAGAAGCTTACTGTACCTGCTTTAGATTCTGTACCTGCCTTGTGCTTGGACTCCACCTGAATACACTCACAGAGACCAAACCAGGACTGTTTATTAATGTGCAATTCTAAATAATGATATGTTATTATCCTACACAACAGAAATACATGATTCACCATTTTGATAGAAAGGTTTTTTGGTTTTATATACACAGTGTGTGCATCTTTGTCAGGGCCTCTGGTCAGGATAATCTTTCTTTAATGGTTTAGAAAGTTTTTTTTTTATTTTTATGATCTTCAGGCTCATTCATCTGTCGAGAGAGCAGGTCTAATAGGAACTGTGAGAATGAAAAAACTTCCCACTGACAGCAAGTTTGCAGTGAGGGGCGAGGCACTGATGAAAGCCATTGAGGAGGACAAAGCAGCAGGGCTCATTCCCTTCTACGTAAGTGTGTTAGGACTGAGTAGTTGTATGGAGGTTCATGTGTAGCTTATGCAAACATTCACTTGTTATAAGAGTCACTTTTAGGTTTCTATAGTTAAAAAAACAAACAAAAAAACATACAGTTATATTACTATGCATTTTATTTTTAACGTGTACAATAATGTTTTTTTTTTCATTATTGAAGGGTTTGCATTTTCCACCTTTTTATTATTATTATTAAAATGGTCAGCAGGTGAATAATTAGTGAATCCTGAATAATGTAAGTCAGATTGATAATGGTGGGTTGTGATTTCCAAATGAATAAATTAATAGAGAGAGAATAAATAAATAAATAAATAAATAAATAAATAAGAGTACCTGGCTATGCTTCGTGGACATTTAGGTCTTCCAGGAACAAAGGCAACAATGTAGACAAAGCTTAAAGTGCTTAAGTGTTTAAATTCTCTCATGTTCTCTCACGTTTTTTTTTTTTTGGTTTTTTTTAAATTATTATAGTTAATATTCAATGTGGCGAACTAGTCGCATAAGTCTCATTAACTTGTGCACATTTATAAGCAAGATTAATTCATTAGCAGGGTTAATGGTTTTATGGATAGAAGCATATAATTGAACTATTAAGAAATTATTGGCATTCGTAGCACACTTTGAAAGCTCAACTTAAAACAAACTGAAATATATTTTAACCAACACGCCACATACAGAATGTTTTATACAATCTTTATAATATATAAGCTTGCTCTTACACAATACAAGGTTTTGTTTTTTTTTTTTTTTGCTTTTAAAATAAAATTAAATAAAATAAACATTGTGACTTAAACAAGTTGTTGGCTAAATTCTACAGTATGTACATAAGCCTGAGTAAATCTTTTTTGTGGGAAAGTTAGCCAGACGAAAATGATTCTTTGGCAATTATTTTAGTGATCAGCTGAGCAAAGTTCAATCGTTACGATGGGACGAGAACCAAACAACCAAACAACGTTAAATTAGACAAAAAAACAAATGAAACAATCTTGAATGTTGTCAACCCCATCCTATTATTAATCTAGTCAAACATTACTTAAATAATAAATAGCTGACAATAGAACACTAAATCTTTGCTTAAAATTGTATTAAAACTAGATTAGAAAGAAGCTTAGTGATCTTATATTTGGTTTGTTTTCATCTTATTTGAAGAAAGTGTAGATAAATGTAACTATATTCAGGATATTTTCACTTGCCATGATTTAAATAATCATGAAAATTTTTAATGGTTTTAAAAAATGGAAGACAGAGTCGTATTACAGAGACATATTCTTTACCGCTTTATAAAATTCCTTCCTTCCAGTTTTGTGCCACACTGGGAACGACTGCATCATGTGCATTTGACCGCGTCACTGAGCTCGGACCCATATGTGAGTAAAAGTCTGTCTATGTGTCCTTTATTTTGAGTTGTTTCTCCACTGACTTAAGTAATGAGTAATGTTGAAGTGACATTGATCATGAACATGTAGTTCTTGTTGTTTTTCTTTTGCTGCAGGTAATGCAGAAGGGATGTGGATGCACATTGACGCTGCTTACGCAGGTAGTGCATTCATATGTCCCGAGTTCAGACCGCTATTGAACGGCGTGGAGGTGAGTTATTGAAGCGTTGTACTTTTTTGTTTGTTTATTTTTACCTCTCATAGGAAAATGGGGAAAATAAAAAAGGGCAAAAACAGTGTGTATATATATATACCTGAAGAAAAATAAAAATAAATCTGAAGACATAAAAAAAAAATCACGTGACAATAAAGTGTATAAAAGAATAATATAAAAAAAATTTGTGTATCTGGGGAAAATCAGCTGGAAATATGTGTGTCTGGAGAAATTAATAAATCTTATTAAAAGCATAAAAGTATTTTATTTAAGTATTAAGTAATTTTTAAGTATTTATTCTGTACAAAGAAATGCATGTGAAAATAAGGAGGACTTTAATTTAAAAATTTAATTGAAACTTCATTTGTTTATTATTATTTTCTTTTATCTCTTTTTAGTCATCTAAAGAGAGGGTAAATGGTGTTTAGAGCTGCTATAACATAAATAATCCTTGCCCCTACATCAGTTTGCTACCGGGCTAACCTGCGTCTTAGACGTTCCCCAACATTAAAGGGGTTAAAAGGCAGAACATGTTCATTACTAAATATACAAATATAATCAGTGGGGAAAACTGCTGTAGATTAAAAGGAAATGTCAATCCAATCACTTTGAGATTTGCTGCCTTTTTGGCTAATTAGTTTGCTTTTAATCACTAGTTCGCTTACTGGTTCTTGCTAGTTTGCTTCTGCTAGTTTTTAAGCTAATTGCTAGCTGTTTGTGACCTAGCTGAATTTTATATCCTGCCTCAATATCAAAGCGATATCAATATCAATGGTGATATACAGTAGGCCATACCATTTTGCCATATTTTATAACTAAAACAGTTCATCAAGCCTTTTGCATTTGCTTTATTGTTTGCTAGTTTGGGCTTGCATTTGGGCAGCTATCTGATTTGCATCCCATTATCCAAATATCTGAGTGCATATGAATGGTATTTTAGGGTTACAAATCTTTTAGCCATATTTACCTATCAAAGCCCATCACCAAAGGTCAGACCAATACGTTCTTCAACATGGGCCATTGTGTGTGTGTGTGTGTGTGTGTGTGTGTGTGTGTGTGTGTGTGTGCGTGTGCGTGCGCCCAAAAGTATTCAAATGTCAAAACTGATGTGCACTGTAGTGAGTTATGTGTGAAGAAATTGTCTGGAAATTAGAGAGCCTTTGAGTTGCCCTGGCACCCAGCTGAGTATTCTGGAGATAAGGGTAAAGTAATTTCCTGAGGCGCATACAGACCTTTAGATAAGCCCCTCCTTTTCCCTCCATAACAAAATCTCCCTGTTTATAAGCACCAGTTCAAACAATACTGCTCAGGCCATGCTTGGCTGAAAAGGCCCTGGACTTTATCACAAGCTGGGATGACAGCACGATGCCGCTTCCTGTATTCGGCCCGGTTGCCAGGAAGCGAATAGGATGTAGTAGCTCGCATGGCAATAATCATACGTTCCGTATATCGTCTACGGTTTTCTTCTCTGACCAACAGCGTAGCGTCATGGCAGCAGATGGAGAGGATATTGAGCAAGAGACGCCTGGGCGAATAGATGAGGAGACGGATAGAGACAGATCCTAGATAGTTAGATGGCAGGTGTGACAGCTGATTACAGTTTTAAACCAATATTGTGTTTATTTAAGCTTGCATCAGGAACAATTGGTATTATAGGGGCAGCCGTTATGGCAATGCCTGACCTGCGAACGTATTATTTTCAATTATCAACGTTTGTAATCAATAACTTGTAAAATATCACATGACGTATGAATATCACATATTACAGTGGACCCCAAGAAAAAAAAATCAAATTTGCAGATTCTTTTTTTTTCCCGCTCAAATCCTTCCAAATTCTTTATTACCAATTTAACACTGAAGAGTAACTTATTTTTCTAAAGCGATAAACAATCTCGTGCTGCCTCAAGTTACCTCGCTGAATTAGGTAACTTCTTGAAGAAATAGTAAAACATGGGACCTTTAATATTTCAGGTTTTACGCAATTAAAAAACATTCGCCCTGTGGTGTTCTTGAGGACTACATTCATCTGTCTTTGTGGACTAGCTAGCGGATTACTGAAATATGAAGATTTGAGAAATATGAAGTTTGTGAACTTTCCTGGTCGTCCATTCGACAGATGTTAATGTTAAATAAATGTTAAATCAGTTCCTCATTCAGAACTCTGTGACTTTTCATTAAAAAATGTTACACTTCCTTCCAGATCAGCAGACAGGACAGTTAAGGAAAATGTTTTGCCACGGTTTCGTTTTTGTAAGGCGGACTTCTTTCATTTGAAAATAGCACCAAAATCTTGTTTTTAAGTAAATATTCTAATAGACAAGTTCAAAATTTATTTAAACAAAGATTAAATATAAATACTTTTTAGTTTTTATTTTAAGATATAAATATATATATATAATATAAAGGTTATTGGTAAAGTTAGTAGATGGGGGAAAAAATGCATAATAGAGTGGATAATACAATATTTCTAATATATTAGAAATGCATACACACCACAGTGATCTTTACGATAGAAATGATTAAGGTTCTCTATAGAAGAACGGTGCGCTGGTGGCTCATTGTGTTAAGGCTCTGAGTTACTGATTGTAAGGTCCATGTTTCAAGCCCATACTCTACTAGCTTGCTGATGTTGGGCCCTTGAGCAAGGCCCTTAACCATGTCTTCTCCAAGGACACTGTTTAATGGCTGAACCTGGGCTCTGCGCAGTATTGTATATGTGACCAATGAAGACTGAACCGAACTTATAGTTGTAAAGCAGACAGTGATGTTGGTCCTTTTAGTGTTTAAAAGGCATTATGTTTCAGGACTTGAGCACAGAACCTTCACAACAACAAAAAAAAAAACTTACCATTGAACTAATAATGAAGGAATATGAAGACAGAGAAGTATTTACATTTTCACTGAACAAACGAATAACAGCTTGTCTAGACAGCTATATGTATTTATTCATTATATTTCAGATCAATAATTTATGTGTGTACTGTATGAGTAACTGCTCTATACTGTTAAAACAAACATGATTCATTTCATAGATACTTTTTGGTAAATAATGATAGTTCCTTGTGTGTATTTGCTTTTCAGTTTGCTGATTCCTTCAATTTTAACCCTCACAAGTGGCTGCTGGTAAACTTTGACTGCTCCACAATGTGGTGAGTTTTGCCCAGCCAGACTCAGCAGGTTTTTAGAATAAAGGAATTCACATTGAATATTGATTGATGTAAATCAGGTTCACTTCATCAAATAACAAATTATTCTTATTGTCTTGTTTGCCATTATTTAAAAAAAAAAAAGAGAGAGAGAGAGAATGTGCTTAAAACATTCAAATTTCTTTTTTTCTCTCTCTCTCTCTCTCTCAATAGTTTTGGTCACTGTACATACATTTTCTCAATTTCACCAAACAGATTCCAGATACTTTTATTAGTCTTTCTTATCCATGTGGAAATAGAAAGAGCAGGAAGACAAATCCAGCTGCTGTTTCTGTCAGTGCCGGTCAAACAGGATATGAGACAGACAGGGACACTAAGAGGCGTTTAGAGTTTTAATAATACGGTTACTGTCATGTTGCTTTTGCTTTATGCTGCTCTTATAGTTGTTTTATATGGGAATCTAACATTGATGCTTTACTAAGTAATGAAATATGATGGG
The DNA here is from genome assembly GCA_030347435.1 of Clarias fuscus. Taxonomy (NCBI): domain Eukaryota; kingdom Metazoa; phylum Chordata; class Actinopteri; order Siluriformes; family Clariidae; genus Clarias; species Clarias fuscus. The sequence goes on along the minus strand of CM059207.1, from coordinate 4,344,834 downwards.
TTTTTATTATAAAATCAGGCGATAACATTTTATATACAGCTGTTAAATGAATTTAAACATTTACGTGCACCACAGTGCGGCTAAATTCTCCATTCTGATTGGTCAAAAAGAAATTAATCCAATTTGTGCAATAGCTTAATTCTTCTCTCTCTCTCTTTTTTTTTTTTAGCTTGGCATTCTGCAGAGATAACTCATTCAAAGCTTTTTTTTTTTTAAAAGAAGAATAAGCCTGTACTGTATAGTGACATTGTCCATGAGCAGATGCTTTTTTTTTTTACCCTTTTCTGGTATGAAACCTTTAAAAGAAATGACACAGTATAACGTGTGGCTTCTTTGTAAAATGATAAGGTCCTTTTTTTTATTAGCATAATTAGAAAGAGAGCGAAAATAAAATAGATCAGTAAAGTCATTATATAAATCAGCTAACTATCTACAGTATATATATACACTGTCTGGGTAAAAAGAAAATGAAAAAAAAATCACCATTTCAGAAGTGTCAAATTATTTTTGCTGCATCAAGCAAAGAAAACAACTAAGGAGATTTGGATACTGGAATTGTGTTAAGAACCATCTAACACCTTAAAAAAACACCTGAGAGGACAGTGCCGAACCGTCAACTTCATCATAATCATGAATGGAGATCACTTAAAGACTTGGCCACTGTGCCGTGTTATGATCTGGGGTCGCTTCAGCCGCTCAGGTCTATTTTGGTATCATTTATGCCTGAAATTTATGTGAAAATTTTTCATTTAGGGTGAAGAGAAGAGCTGATATTATTTGGGCGTTTAAGATGGACCCTCTTTATCTGAAGCACGACCACCAGGAGTCGGGTATCCCTTCAGCACCCACACAACACTAGCAAAACAAATGTCATTTTACTTCATTACAATCTCCTAAATTTGGTCAAAGTGGTCGGAATTAAGGTCTAGAGCACGGTTAAAGGTTAATCCTATTTCTATTACTGACATCTTTAGAATTTAAGAAATTCTAGATAAATATTCATGATATATTCATTTGCTACTGAAAGTTGTCATATCTTGAGAGCTAATGTAAAACTGTCTTAACAAATGACCTACAGTAGGCATCGCGCCAGAACACGAAACAATCGTACACTTATCAGTAATGTGTACCGCTGGGTTCGGTTGAAGATTTGTAACCAAAGAAAAAAAAATCTACATTGAATCGTTACTCAAAAAGTCGGGGAAAGTGTCCTTCACCTGGTTCAGGATCTGATGTCCGGCCAACATGGCACTTAAACCGGTAACAGTTGACAGGAACGGTAAATGAGTTTGTACTGGTATTTACAACAGAGGCAGTCAGTAAATGATTCAAAGGAAAAATGGCATAAATGACAGATCTCCCCCACTGTCCGTCATCCTCCTCCTACGTGAAACCACACACTCTAATTACCCATCATGCTCCACTCTGCCTTTTGCTCGTCTCCCATTTGGAGCACAATAGCAGCTCGGGATAGAGCAACACAGCTGTGCAGCTGCAGCCGGCCTCTAATTGCGCTGACAGCAAGACAAAAGGGGTGGCCGTGTCTGTCCGAACACACACACACACACACACACACACACACACACACGCACGCACGCACACACACACGCACGCGCACTCACTTCACAGGCCCTATCCATAGCTTGTGCACAAAGCACGCTCCCACCTCAAACAACAGAAGCCTAATGAAGTTATACTGCACCGCTCCAGGCTTTTCTGCCTCCTAAGGAGTGTAATGGCCATGACATCATCAGCATCCACACACAATATCGCACGTTTCCGTATATCTGTTTCTGCTTACAGTTTCTCAGATCAAACATTAAAAAAATCGAGTCAAAATAAAAGCTTCAACAACATGACACGCAGCTTGACGTTGTTGATTTTATTTCATTTTACGTACATCATTCATATGTCACATGTGTAAGACATATGGTGTCCAGAAGGTCCATGCTGAAAATCTCTTTTTGTGTTTATTTAAAATAGGAAGGAAAAAAAAAAAAAAAACTTTTTATCCAAAATTAAAACTCTCCCAAGAGCTCCCCTGAAAAAGGAAACCGAATTTTTTTTATTAGCATATGGAAGACAAAAACAATACTGGCTGCTGTTATTGATCTGATTTATTTACCCTCATCTTTTTTTTTTTTTCATTTGTTTTCAGGATTAGTGACGGATTATAGAGTAAGTATTATTGATATCAAACCTTTTCTCATTGTATACCCGAATGATTTCAACTCAAAACCCCACACAAAACACCTGAAACTGGCCTAAAAACATTCAGTTTTGAAAAGACTTGACATACGTTTTGCTTATGTTTTTTTTTTTTTTTTTATGGTTACCAATTACACAACACATTTCTGAAAGAACAACATTATCCCATAGGACTTGGCGCAGGTTTTACACTGGATGCCCTTCCAGACAAAAAAAAGTCATAATAAGGATGCCCCGCATCCGGTGGCACTGTTTATTCCTCTGTATATACTGTATCTGCATTTCCACTTCTCTTGTAATTGCTGTAGACTTTTTATAAGGAAATTGATTAGATTTAAAAAAAAAAATGTTGCATAAACAAATATTGTCACACAGAATACTAAAGCAGGCCAAACCAACAGATTTGCCCTAATTGGCTGAAAGCCCGACCCTGACGTGTGGATCTGGGGAACAGAGTACTTTATATAGTTATTCAATTTTGTTACATTACCATGAAGCACATTTCATTCCAATATACATAGCAAGTAGGAACGTCTGTTATTTTGTCCCCAAGTTTCTTGTTTTGAACTGAAATCATTCAAAGTACTTCAGTTGTGTAAGACAAGGCCAGAGTGTCAGGTAGCACTTTGACCAGGAAAGGACACTAGCTGCTTCTCACAGTCGTATTCGGAAGAGAGGCTTTCTACCTCGTTGCGCCCATCTGTCACCTCTGATCTCGTCTCCTCGCAGCACTGGCAGATCCCGCTGGGTCGAAGGTTCCGCTCGCTGAAGTTGTGGTTCGTCTTGCGCATGTACGGACTCCGGGGCCTGCAGGAGCACATCCGCAAGGTAATCGCTTAAGGATGATCTGTCAATCAAATCAGCTCCACCGTACGCCCTCTCTGAGTCCATATGCCCATTTCCTTTCAGAATCCAGATGATCACTGAGTTTAGAGGAAATGCATTTACATGCCTTAATTGATATGGGCAGATTTATTTCCTGTTCCTGTTTGAGTATTAGTGAAAAGAGGCATGCTGAATAAATGTATACCTGTTGGTATAAATAATAATGCTCGAAATGTGTTATTTCCAAGACAGACAATGGTTCAGTTGTTTTGTAACAATCAAGCAAAATAGAAAGAAGAATCCCCATTTAAAATTGAAAGGAGAGGCGAGCTTATTGGAGGCTTGAATGGTTCGGTTGAGTTGCTTGTCATTACTTGAGGACAAAACTTATCACCAACCAGACTTATCATGACTGCTAGATGATATTTTTGGACGATATTTGACGATATTTTACTTTTGAGGTATATATATATATATATATATATATATATATATATATATATATATATATATATATATATATATATACAGTACAGACCAAAAGTTTGGACACATCTTCTCATTCAAAGGGAAGAAAAAACTTTAAGAAATGAACGTCAGTCAGTCCCAAAAAATTGGGAAAACTTCGAAAGTGTCCCCAAGTGCAGTCACAAAAACCATCAAGCGCTACAAAGAAACTGGCTGACATGGGACAGAGGTTCCTACAGAGGTTCCTAGCTGGACGGATGAACGATGCATGATTTAAGACCAAATGTGAAGCCATCGATTACATCAAGTGTAATGTATTATATGTATTTAAACTGCCCGAGTAAAAACGAACAAACTAAAAAACGGTAGATTCGTTTTCGGGTATCCTATGTTTTACTCATACATTTGCCAATTTTTTTTTTTTTTTTTTAAATCCAGAATCCTATCCAAGCTAAGCAGATGAGGGCTAAAATGTTTCTTTCTATTACAAAGATTACAGGTTTCGGAGAACTAATGTTTGCCCATGATGCAGAGTGTATTTTTTGTCCCTTTAGTACATGTAGTGATTCTTTATCCAGTATTGTATCTTTGATCACTGTTGTTTTTCTTGAGCTCTCAGAGTAACGAGTTTTTTTAATTGAAACATAAAAATAGGAGTGTTTGAGCACATCATAATGCACTGCTTGGCTGAGATGGAGGAAACACTCTGTCCACTTCTCATGGATGTTCTTAGTCACGCTGATTTCATTATGACGTTAACACGACTGAGTCTAATGCTTTTGGAAAAACCCTTTTGAAAAGGTCGTGATGATTTGAGGTACTGCGGTAGTCGCAGCTGCGTAAAGCTTTTAAGAGGAGAAAAGGACGAGGGCGCTACCTGCTGGAGAAGCCAGGATCCGATTTAGGTTTATAGAAGCAATTATTTCAATGTGAGCGTTTAAGAAGGCGTTATAGGAATATATGATTAAGGAGACTACAACAACACATTTCGGTTAAACAGACAATGTAGTGTAAGTCTCCTCTTCTGTTGCATTTAGCCTAATAAAACTACAGTAAATGAGTGATGCAAAAATAAACAACATATAAGCATTATCATTTCAAATATGATTGTAATTCTGTAGAGTACGTCTTCAATACTAAAGTTAAAGCTCATTATTTTTCCTTCACTTTATTACAATATAAAAAAGTGTAAATGATTATGAATGAATACTCATGCCTAAGCTTATTCCTGTAATTGTATTACAAATTGATTTGCGTCCATACTTTCTGCAAAAACATTTGCAACTTTGTGATGAAAATTACAATCCTGCACGATCTCATTTTTTCAGCAAGTTGCGTTGGCTAAGGAGTTTGAGCGTTTGCTGCTGGCAGATGAACACTTCGAGATCTGTGCTGAAGTGCTGCTCGGCCTGGTCTGCTTCAGATTGAAGGTCGGATTTACAAATATTCGGTTCTTTCAGTTTTATCAAAAAATAATCCAGGAGGTCCAAGGATTAAGTTCTGCTTCCTCACGCATTTTGCTCAGGGCTCGAACGTCCTGAGCGAGGACCTGCTGAAGAGGATTAACCAAGCTCGCAAGATTCACTTGGTACCGTGCCACCTGGAGGGTTCGTACGCGTTGCGCTTGGCCATATGCGCTCGCACCACCGAGTCCCGGCACATCCGCGAGGCCTGGGCTCACATCTCTCAGCTGGCGGCCGAGCTCCTGCGTGAGCACCGAGCCTGAGCACCGGGCACGGCGCTGTGCTCGCTAATACTTCTCTCTCCCGCACACACCCTGCTGCTGCAATCCCTTCTCATCTGTCTGCTTGTTCATGTCTGTGTCTGCAAAGTGAGTCTGCTACCAAAGACATTCTGATTTCATTTCACTGTCCTGTAAGGAGTCTCCAGTCCCAGCACTTTGATTGAGGTTGTTCTGTGTGGGTTCTCGGTAACATAACAAGCTGCATTTAATCTCCTGTCATTTAAGTGATAACAGAGAATTCCACAATGCTATGGCATAAAATGGCATAATAAAGCACTATTAATTAAGAAGTGATGCAAATGGAAGCTACTTTTCCATTTACTTTGTAAACCTTTATGTTACAACTGATAGTAGAATATTGGACAAACACAGTGTTCGTACACTTACTGTATGCCTCACTGTTTTCCCAAACAACAGAAATTAGCCACGTAATGTTAGAACCGTCTTCGCTCCAAAATCACGATGATGCCTGACTTGTTGCGATGTTTGTTAGAAATGTGCGTCACAGAATTTTAATACAGATAAAAATGAAACCAGTTTATGGTCGAGGACTCCCTAGTGGACTTGTCTATATTTTCGTAAAGAATAAATAAATATAAATGTGTCTATAACAAATTACGAACTGATTTGAAATTATATATCAGAGACTTTCTTGGTGGGAATTTTCAGAACAAAGCATAAAGGAGGTGTATTGGGTGTTATTTTGTTATTGTGTAAACTATGTGCTGTACCCTGGTGTTGGATTTATTTGTTGTTGTTGTTGTTGTTGTTGTTGTCTGGCTTGCCAGTGTGCACAAACTGTTATTGTTCTCATTAATCAGCATCAAGGATCGCAAAAAAAAATTCACTTGGGTTCTGCAGTGTTTTCTGAAATAAACAAATGACTATTATTACGCTGTTTATCAATTTTTCTCAGACTTTGTTATTATTATATCATATTGGTGCTAAAAAATACATACTATTGAAAATCAAACAAATAAACTACATTACTTAATACTGCATTGTACTGTATAGAATTAGGATTCAAAAATGAAAAAGTTCGAAAATGACTCGGGATATTTCAGAAATTTGAATACTATTTATTTCAATCGTCACCTAGGTTTCGTGATAATATTGTATTGGGTGATCTTTGGTGATTCACATCCATACTCCTCAATAAATTACTATATACTGTACACATATTCTCAAACATCTTAGGAACCTTACTTTTTTTTTTTTTTTAATCCAACCTTGGTCTTAAATGTTTATTTTATGACTTTTGCATTACTGAGTGAATTGAAAAACAAATTCCAAGCATTTAAACATTGCAGGAAAATGTTTGTATGGCAGTAAAAGAGATAACATGTTACATAATACACCACTTTTCCAAAAAAAACAAAAAAAAAACATTGAATTGACTTTTTTTTTAAAAAGAAAGAAAAAAGTATACCTAAGACTACTGCTATTTAAATATTGACTATGTTAATACACTGTGTAATGCTTTCAAAAGTAAATTTTTTAATAGACGAGTGTTGTTATTAATTTTTAAAGGCATCTTTGCTTGCATAAAGGCATTTCTTTTCATGTGCCAAAGACTTGTGCACTTTTGCACCTACGCATATAATATTAAATGGAAACTTAAACTTCATGCAGTTATCCATTAATCATACACACGTGGACAAAATTGTTGGTACCCTTCGGTCAATGAAAGAAAAACTCACAATGGTCACAGAAATAACTTTAATCTGACAAAAGTAATAATTTTAAAAACTTTCTATGAATGTTAACCAATGAAAGTCAGACATTGCTTTTCAACCATGCTTCAACTGAATTATTTAAAAAAATAAACTCATGGAACAGGCCTGGACAAAAATGATGGTACCCTTAGAAAATACTGAAAATAATGTGACCAAAGGGACATGTTAATTCAAGGTGTGTCCACTAATTAGCAGCACAGGTGTCTACAATCTTGTAATCAGTCAGTGGGCCTATATGTAGGGCTCCAGGTAGTCACTGTGTTGTTTGGTGACATGGTATGTACCACACTCAACATGGACCAGAGGAAGCGAAGGAAAGAGTTGTCTCAGGAGATTCGAAAGAAAATTATAGACAAGCATGTTAAAGGTAAAGGCTATAAGACCATTTCCAAGCAGCTAGATGTTCCTGTGACTACAGTTGCACATATTATTCAGAAATTTAAGATCCATGGGACTGTAGCCAACCTCCCTGGAAGTGGCCGCAGGAGGAAAATTGATGACAAATCAAAGAGACGGATAATCCGAATGGTAACAAAAGAGCCCAGAAAGACTTCTAAAGAGATCCAAGGTGAGCTTCATGCTCAAGGAACATCAGTGTCAGATCGCACCATCCGTCGTTGTTTGAGCCAAAGTGGACTACATGGGAGATGACCAAGGAGGACTCCATTGTTGAAAACAAATCATAAAAAAGCCAGACTGGAATATGCCAAACTACATGTTGACAAGCCACAAAGCTTCCGGGAGAATGTCCTATGGACAGATGAGACAAAAATGGAACTTTTTGCCAAGGCACATCAGCTCTATGTTCACAGATGGAAAAATGAAGCATATCAAGAAAAGAACACTGTCCCTACTGTGAAACATGGAGGAGGCTCTGTTATGTTCTGGGGCTGCTTTGCTGCATCTGGCACAGGGTGTCTTGAATCTGTGCAGGGTACAATGAAATCTCAAGACGATCAAGGGATTCTAGAGAGAAATGTGCTGGCCAGTGTCAGAAAGCTGGGTCTCAGGTCATTGGACTATTCTAAAGTGGCCTTCTATGAGCCCTGACCTCAATCCTATTGAGCATCTTTGGAAGGAGCTGAAACATGCTGTCTGGAAAAGGCACCCTTCAAACCGGAAACAACTGGAGCAGCTTGCTCATGGGGAGTGGGCCAAAATACCTGCAGAGAGGTGCAGAAGTCTCATTGACAGTTACAGGAATCGTTTGATTGCAGTGATTGCCTCAAAGGGTTGTGCAACAAACTATTAAGTTAGGGGTACCATCATTTTTGTCCAGGCCTGTTCCATGAGTTCATTTTTTTTTTATAATTCCGTTGAAGCATGGTTGAAAAGCAATGTCTGACTTTCATTGGTTAACATTCATAGAATTCTTATTTATTATTACTTTTGTCAGATTCAAGTTATTTCTGTGACCATTGTGAGTTTTTCTTTCATTGACCGAAGGGTACCAACAATTTTGTCCACGTGTGTATGTATAAACATAAATGTAATGTCTGCAGATAACAATGGTTAATTGGGACGAAAGTACATTGATTAATGGTGGGTAGGTCTAGTGACGTCAGAGGAGAATAGCTAGACCGATTTAACCTGGCAGTAATTCTTTACAACAGTTGTGAGCTGAAAAACATTTCAGAATGCGGAAACCTTGTGATGGATGGGCTACAACACTATGAGACCATGCCAGGAATTTAAGACTACCGTGGTTTACCATCCATCCATCCACACACTCGTACATCCTTACATACTGTACATACACTACATAAATCCTATATACTGTACATATTTTAAATGATTTGTATTCTCAAAAAAAAATGTATTAATTTATTTGGTGAAGAATACCTTGAAATAGATTTATTTGGACTGTTGGAGATTACATACTTGTAAAACTGTATGAATAATGATGAATTCTAAACACTTCTTCGTGGTGTAATTGTATTACAGGCAGATATGTTATGCATTGTTCCCCATGTTCCCCAGCTATTTCTGGGTGCACTAAGCTGAATCGGCTGTACTTCTTGAACCTGTCCAGTCTCATTTCTCCTGAGCATCACGATGAGAACAGACAGATGTAACATTTGGCTCCAAACAGCCGCCTGGGGGTAAAAACCACCAATCGGCTGCAGATGTAACCTGGTAATGTCACACGCAGGCCAATTTATTGTGTTGAAATCTAGCTGGAAGAAAGTGCAGTGGACCAAACATTCGGATTCAAAATATTGGTTCACATTGTAAAGAATTCTAGAAGACTTACACTTACAGTATTTAATAATACTTTCTTTTCTTCCAGACCTGCAGGTTTTTTTCCCCCCTTCAGAAACATCAGCGGCTGCACTGCTTATCCATTCATTTTAGCAGCTAACACACAGCTCACACTCATGAATAATGCTGATGCTGTGCTTCAAAAGCTCACAGGCAGAAGCTTTGCCTTGCAGATTTCTGCGTCCTTGGTGGTTTGTTACAAACACGCTCACAGTGTTGTGACTCAGCGCTGAGGGCTCCTGAAAACGTTACATAACTAGCCACATCGTATTCATTTGAGAATTCCGAGGCCGTTTTATTTAAATAAAAAAAAATCCACACATTTTTTTTAGCCATCTGACATAAAATATTCCTCTTCATGGGAAGAAAGAGAAGTTGAGTTCGACCATCGTCTCAGAGTGTGCACACACCACTAGCAACACCTACCATTACCATTTAACTACAACAACATTAGCAACAGGGGGAAAAGGTTAGCCTGCTATATTTAGCAACATGTCTGTTTCTATCTGCTTGTGAAATGAGTTTTCTGAAAAACTGAATACAATTTGAGAAAACAAAATGTGCCAGCCTCTTTCCCTTAATTAGCTTCCTTCCCCCCCCTGAGTTAAGCAATAAGCATTCAAACAAAGTTGTACCCTCCAGATCTCTGTCTACATCAGTTAGTGTTAGCAATCAATTAGCATGAGAATCATTTTGCAAATGAAAGTGAATTAAAGCCTGACGCACAGCTGACCAGTTGTGGGTCTTGCTCAAGAGCCTTCGTGAAAGTTGTCGGTGCTAACTAGAGCATATAATATTTACTTTATATAGCATATTTAATTTACATGAAACAAGCTACAACAAGCTAATTCCAGCCAAACGCGTCACCAAGAACATCAGGTTTCCGAGCAAGAACAGGATCGTGAGAGTCGTTTCCGCGCTGATCTAATGCACACAAAAAGAAAAAAAGAACTTCAGCACGCGCCCTGAGACCTGTCCACCAGTCAAAAGACAATCTCATCAAACTTTTTTTCTTCTTCTTTTTTTTTTTTTTTGCACTAAGATTTCTATCAAATTTATTTCACAAAGGAAGATAAATTTAAAAAAATTAATTGTATGTTCTGAGTTGTGGCTTTGGCACACTTACCAGTTCAAAACCACATTCTTCAACATCTGTAAGAAAAATAAATGAATGTATAAAAAAGAATAATAATTTAAAAAAAAGAATAAAAATTATATATATATATATATATATATATATATATATATATATATATATATATATATATACATATATATATATAAAGATTTTTTTAAACACAGGTACAGTACTGTGCAGAAGTCTTGACACCCCGCCCCCCTCCCTATTTTTTCATATTAAATTAAATGTTGAAAGAAATGGGAACAAGTGTTCGACTGTCACAGACTGCAAAGTGTCTAAACATAGAATTGAAACATTTGTTGTACAGTATATTTAACCTCAGCAGCAATCTCTTTTCCTCTGTCGTCTGTTCCAGCCACTCAGAATTCAGCATTGCCAGTAAATGCCGTTAATCATCTGTCATTGCCTGCACCTGTTTCTCACTGGTTCTCACTTATATTAGATGTTTTTTACAGCAGAGAAATACGCACAGAATTCTAAAATAAGAAGTTGGATGTGCTGGATCAAGTGCTATTTTATATGGCACTTTATAGTGAGGGCAGAAGCCATATTGTTAAATTAAACCAAATTATGTTGGCAATGTAGTACACTTCTATAATAAGCAATTTGTTCTTGCCATTGTCTTGTTTTTATGCTGGGCGTTCAAGTCAAACTGGGACTTGTGATGAAATTTCTCATGAATGAAGGCATAAAACCAATTGACATTTACAGGTATATCAATATACTGTATTTGATTTTTTTTTAAGTCTCTGGCTTTTTATGTTGAATTTGATATGAATAACTCGTATGCCACTCTGTGGGTTAACAAACAAAAGCCATTCCTTTGAAACTGCCCAGGTACAGGGACTGGACTAAAAGTTAGAACCAAAGAATCCTTCTGGAAGCCTGGAGAACTATTGAGTTCTAGAGAGAATAGTTTTGGGACTACATAAAGAAAAATATAAGAAAGTCTGGCAAGTAAAAGGAAGTTAAAAAAAAAAAAGAGAGAAAAAAAAGAAAAGGAATTTAAAGTAAAATATGAAGAAATGAGGGGTGGCTCAAGACTTCTGCACAGTACTGTACTTTTATAGTTATTATACAGAACTCCAATTGAGTTTCATTTTGTTTAGATGTTATGAGCTTCATGATGGTCCATCACAATCAGTGACGCTTTTGTCTTTAATATTGTCTATACAAATGTACAATTTACTGTACATGTGCCTTGCTAAATGTTTTACCTTTATATGACAGAAACTTGACATTCTAATGTTTCTTTTATTATTATTAATGGTAGAGCTAACTGTGCTAGCCAAGAAACCAGAAAACACACATTTCTCTGAAGACTTTTCAAACGTGCTGACACTAGATTCTCCTTACATAAATGTTCGAAAAGAACTTCTACTTTCCGGAAAACATGATCGTATCAATGCTTATAGAGTAGATTTTACTTAGTTGAATAAAACAGTGCCTGGGTATGCTGTTACTATTGAAATGAGCACTATTTTTTTTTTTTTTTTTTACAGAGGCTCAGATAGAAAATTAAACACTTTGCCAAACGAATCAAGAGTCACATAGATTCAAAATCTTTAATTAAATATTATGTCTGTTCTGTATTTGTTTCCCCACCAGGTGGAGGCAAATAGTAGACCAAAAGGTAAGCTATATTCATTCTTTGATGTTCTTTGAGGACACAACCATAATACAGACACAGTGCTTATTATAATGAGAAAGGATGCAATTATATCATCTGACCTTAGATGTATACCATAGCTTGCACTACTAGATAATAGTTTATGATGACTCGGGCTATAATAATGTCTTGAATGAAAATGTCTAGACAATAGTTTGCCGACTACTACTACTAATAATGAGCAGAGAAGGAAGAAGTAAATTATGTCATACCATAAAAATTGTCTTAGGTTCAATGTTTGCATTCTTTATAAAGGATACAGACTGCATATTAGACAATACAATGCTGGTCCCAAATGTCGACGTACTATATGGGAAATAAACGCAGTCTTTTGTTTTTACCCATCTTTCTTAAGTGCATGTGAAGCTCTTGAAGGAGAAAAAAACAATGCCTCCCAGCCCACGAATCCGCCCATCACCTCAATAAGAGATCGATCCGAGGTGCAAACGAGGAACAGGCCGGTGAATATGGCCGCAACTGCCAAAGCAAAATAATATCATATCAGTGCTTTAAGTAGCATTTGAGAATCAGTGCAAGTAACTGATGTGTGTACGGTCACTCCATGTTCCTACCTGCAAGCACTTTACTGCCAGCGGCATTTATAACATGAAGCCCAGTGAAAATATAACGCCTGCAAAAACAAATAACATTTTAGATTTGCAGATTTTTTTTTTTTTCCTGCATGTAATTAACGAGAAATGCGACATATGTCAACTTACACATTAATAGTACGTATATGAAAATAACAAACAGCAGTCTTATTGAAACAGTGGAGTTGTGCTTTAACTGAGTGACAGCCATATTAACAGGGATAATGCTAAGCTTTTACCATCTGTGTTGAGGTGCACAACGAAAAGCAGCTGTGATTGGTTGAATCGGGCTCAGTATCAACGCCAAAGTTCTCAATATAGGATGAAGCCCCTAAAAGAGGAGCAAACAGAATAACTTCTATGCATTTCTATTGATTATATATTAAGGCGGAATTCCTCAAGGTGGGATAAATAGTGAGGTTACACAGGTGGTTTGGAAATATCCTTGTCAATCTGTTGCCACGTCTACCCCCATCAGGAATGTTGAGTATGTATTAAACCGGACAGATACAGTATATATATATATATATATATATATATATATATATATTTGTTTTTTTTTTTGTTTTTTTTAAAATAAACCATGTCTTCAAGCCTGTCCATTGGCCAATGGCTTTACATGCTCCATGCAACTTGTTGCAAATTCCCATAATACTGCTTGGCTGGATGGAATCACCAATGGTATCAAAGCTAAAATTGCAGGTTCTCCTTATAATTTTAAAAGTAAGCACCTAACCTACTCCATCCCCCGACATGTTCAAACACGAGAACAGTTGCAGTGATGGTTAAAGACGGACATTAAAGACACATGAGCCTTAAAAAAAAAAAAAAAAAAAGGCAGGAGAATTGTTCAGTTTCCACAGCGTGTGATCACGTTGAATAATGAAAAGTTAAAAGTATACAATTAGTCTTTTCAGAAATTATCATTAGGCAAATATTTTACAGCAGATGTTGTCACCATTACTGAATTCTAAAATAAGAAGTTGGATGTGCTGGATCAAGTGCTATTTTATATGGCACTTTATAGTGAGGGCAGAAGCCATATTGTTAAATTAAACCAAATTATGTTGGCAATGTAGTACACTTCTATAATAAGCCATTTGTTCTTGCCTAAAACCAATTGACCTTTACAGGGATATCAATATACTGTCTTTGACTCTTTTTTTTTTTTTAAGTCTCCGGCTTTTTATGTTAAATTCTATGCCATAAAAATAATTCTTCATTCTGCATTTTATATCCCTGACAATACCTTATAAAACACACAACTTAATTAACCTTGTTACTTTTTCATAATATGAATGAAGAACCTTTTTCTTAAACTTACTCACATACCGTCGATGCTGGCTCCATAAGCAAACAATATATAATGGCTGCTGTTCATTCCCGAGATCTTTGTAGTGTTAATGGGGTCACGTGATGTAAAGGAGCAGCTGATGACTCCATTCGTCACTGAGGTCCTTATATGAGAAACATTGCCCTATAAAAACATTAGGAAATTTTTCTAAGTACACAATAGTTAACTTTAACTTTATACACGTATGAAGACGTCTGTACCAATGGAATATACTTCGGGCTGCTTCTCCCAGTAGAGAAGGCATATGATGGACCTGGGTGCTACCAGTACTGTCCAGGGTGCACATGTAGATGCCATCATTACCCTTAAAAACAACAAAGTAATCAAACATAAGGTATTACAAATGGATGAAGTCAACATCATTACCAACAACATCAGTATAGACGCCTTCGCCACCAACAGGTCTACTCCTTCCTGTTACTAATGTGGATGCTGGGAATATTTTTATTAGATTTATTTTTACTTTCAATGTGAGGAGAAGTTATTGAAGAAAAAATGCTTTTAGACTTTTGTCCTTATGGATCAATGCCAACATCTGGTTAGATGTATTATCACATTACCAGTATGTTTTTCTGTTCAAACCTCTAATAGCACATAGGACGTGAGGGACAATACCATAAGCTGGTCATCTGACAAGCCAAAGGAGACAAAACCTTCTGCACGGCCATGGATCTCAAACATGATTTCCCAAATCCCAGACGACGGTGTGGCCGACATAAAGTAGCAGTTCACATCTTTAGCTGGGTCACAACCATCGGGTTTACTAAAACATGCTTTATGAGTCCCGCACCCAGCACTGGATATGACTATCTGCAACAACCAAATGAATATTGTGTGTGACATCAGAGAGTGGAATGATGTTTCATCTGTGAGATCCTGAAAAAGAACGTCTATAGGTACTCACTGAACTGCAGTATCGGAGCAGCAGGGTAAGAGAGGTAAAGACACGGTAAAACACAGGCATCTAAAAGAAAGTTGAGACTTGAATAAAGGATGTGAGAACACATAATCACATTTATTGTACATTAATATGGGGGATGGGTGTTTAAATTAATATGAATTGAATGTAACTCAGAGAAGCACTGGTATTACATGATTTTTGGTGCCATAGTATTCCAAGTGAGTGTTAATTAGGAATAAAACAGTTGTGGGTGTGATGCTACAGGAAAATAGCTACTTCCATGGTTGTTTAATTCAAAAGAGGATTAGGGCCATAAAACAAATTACTTGACTTTTTTTTTTTTGACATTACACAGTCCTTTCTTTCATTTTAAGAGAGAATTCTTGCTTCTGAGATTAAAGTCAGGATACTAAGAAATCCTAAAGTGTTTAATTCCTGTAGTATAGCAGCAAATAACCAACATTTGTTTTTTTATTAATTAACCATTAAACATACTTTTATACAATCTTAGGTTCTTTTAATTGTTTGTTAAAATTGTATTGAATTATTTTCATTATTAATAATAATAATAATTATTATTATTGTTGTTGTTGTTGTTTGAACAAATTAATTAATTAATTGGCCATGAGTTAAAAAGTCTAAAACAAAATGTTTTTTTTTTTAAACTATAATATTATATATTATAATATATAATAAATAACTATAATCAGGTCTAAAATAAGTAAGGTTGAATCCCAAAAAAAATAGTTTTTTGTTTGTCTGTTTGAAAGCGTGTTGCAAAGCAACACTAATTTAAAAAATTTAGGGTGAACAATGTTTTTTACTTTAATATTTTTCTTTGCTGGTAAAAATGTTAAAAGACAAATAGTCTAGAGGATTTGAGAGGTTTTTGTTTATTTATGCTTATACTCCAGTAACTGAAATTTCCTTTAAAATTATTTATATACTGTATATGAAAGTGTTCAAGAATGAGGTTATACATTTTATACAGTTAACCTTGTGAAACAAACTTAATTCATGCTGTGGTTTTTTTTTTCTTTTCACCAGCTTCTCTTTGTTCCCATATTTGGAGTTGATAAAACGCAATAATGAAGTCAAAGTGTGTCTGAAAAACCTACCGACTGTTACAATAGCTATTATTATAATAACACTTTCTAAACATTCAGCGGAGGGAATTGAACAGGAATTACAGTCATTGTGTCTATGTCATGCAACCTTAAAACATTACACTTATTATAAAGTTAATATAAAAATGTATAAAGCATGACATTCGAAATCTGCGCCAACAAAATCTTTTTTTATTTTCTCATGGTCACTGTTTGTTACTTAAAATTAAAAATATATCCTGACCACATATCATCTGGAAACATGCAACCAATAACCATAACCTTGTCATAAATGTAAGAGGAAATCTATCATGACACTAGATTAAATATAATATCGAGCGTGCTGTATTTACGTACCTCGTCTCAGGGGTTGGATGATCTGTACACTCAACTTCTCCTTACATGAACTGTGTCTTATCCTCATAAAGGCAAATGTACAAGTAGGGCGCAATAAAAGCCTCATTTATCACCTACATGCCTAAATATTAATTTCAGAGATTTTGTTCAGCAAACAAAAAAGACAGATTTCATTAACTATAAATGGTGGTTTGATCACAGAGGCGTCTCAGACAAAAGCAGTAGAACAAATATTTGACAATTGTGCAAGAACAGCGTTGAACTGTAACATTATGAAGGATACAAAACTTAAGGAGTCAATTAAATCACCAACAAGCCATGACAAATTAATCAAAATGGAAATGTGCCTGAGTCTGCAAATAGATTTAATATTAACCGGATAAAAACTTAGCATTAGTAGTCGCACTCATTTGCGTTAGAGATTAATGCAAGAACTCAGGAAGTGCAGGAAGTGTTTATCACACAACCAGAAGAAAAAAAAAACTTATATTCTGATTCAACAGAGAGCAAAAAAAGTTTTAAATAACATGCAACAAAATAATAAAATTCTGACGTTGATTACAACACAAAACACAAATAATTATAATAGTTCGTTAAAATTGATACTGAACCAGTTTTTCCCCCCAAGATGTAAATTTTTTTCATTCCTCACCAGTCATCAAGCATTATATTGTGCTGCCTGCAAAAATCTGCACTTTATTAATTCAATGTTCAAAAATAGTAAATGAAAGTCACAAGAGAAAGTCACTGTGCACACATTATGATTTAATGGACAAGAGTTAGTATCCAGCAGCATGGTGTCTTAGTGGTTAGCACTGTCGCCGTGCACCTCCAGGGGCCAGGTTCGATTCCCAGCTGGATTCGATTCCCACCTCTGTGTGCATGGAGTTTGCATGTTCTCCCCGTGCTTGGTGGGTTTCATCCTGGTACTGCGGTTTCTTCCCACTGTACAAAGACATGCAGGTTAGGTTAATTGGCATTCCCAAAATTACCCGTAGTGTGTGAATGAGTGTGTGAGTGAGTGTATGTGTGTGTGCCCTGCGATGAATTGGCACCCTGTCCAGTGTGCACTCTGCCTTGTGCCCTAAGTCTCCTGGGATAGGCTGCAGGCCCCCCGTGACCCTGAATACAGGATAAAGCGTTATAGACGATGAGTGAGATAGTATTCCATATCAACAATGTAAAACAAAGTTAAAGAAGATATTTTATTATTTCTAGTGAGAAAAATAGAATGTGCCGGTCAAGTACCATTTTATAAGCTACAGTACACTGCCTGGGCAAAACAAAACATTCTCACACACTCTAAAAATCAATCACTGTTAGCTTTGATTACAACACACAAAGTGAAGTCCATTTCGTGTGTGAAAATGATTCCTTGTGCTCCCAGAACCACTCTGTGATAATGATTTCTGGAATATGTCCCATGCTATCAGGGAAGAACAATAACTTTGATGTGATACTCTGGTCATTCAGTACATTCAGGTGGTCAGCTGACTTCATTTCATTGCCACATGACGTTGCTGAGACTCAACCTGAGCAACTGAAGCAACTCCAGATCATAACACTACCTCCAGAGCCTTGTACAGTGGACACTATGCGTGATGGGTGCATCACTTCATACGTTTCCCTTTTCACCCTGACACGCCCGTCACTCTGAAAAGGCTCTGGACTCATCAGGTCACATGATCTTTTTCCAAGTGCAATCTTTATGATCCGTAGCAAACTGAAGCTTTTTTATGATGGGTCAAGTGGTTTTCTTATGGACACACAGCTGTTTAGTCCCGATCCTGTGAGTTGGAAATGATCTTACTTTCACTATTAAACACTGGTTGATTTTTTACCAAGCAGCTTCACCAAGTGTTTAATTGATCTTCATTTGTGATTTTTGTCTAAACAATTGATGGTCTAACACTATCAGCTCAATAATTTAATTCTTCAGAAATGGTGACTTTATTATTATTATTTGTATTATTATTATAAATATTTATGTATTTATTTATGGCCTGGCAGTGTATATAAATATACAGTGTAACCTTGGATTACGAGCATAATTCGTTCCGGAAGCGAGCTCGTATTCCAAAACACTCGTAAACCAAATAGACTTTTCCCATAAGAATTAATGAAAACCCAAATTATTCGTTCTACAGCCCAAAACAATAAATACATAAAAATAATTAATACAACATATAAAGTAAAAATAAAACAAATTAACCTGCACTTAACATAAAAAAAAGTAAAAATAAATCCAGACAGTTAAGTGTTTCCGTTTGTGTGCGCAGGCGCCGTGCATTTGTATGTGTGTGTAGCCCCTTGCCTCGTCTTAAACAGTAAATGAACCAACACGTTATCTTTGAAAAGAATCGCGACAGAGCTGAGTTTTCTGTGTAAATAAAGCGCCTGTGTAAAGCGCCGGGGAGATGTGTGTGTGTGTGTGTGTGTGTGTGTGTGTGTGTGTGTGTGTGTGTGTGTGTGTGTGTGTGTGTGTGTGTGTGTGTGTGTGTGTGTGACGGTGTGTGTGGGGCACAGTGTCAAATTACGCGCGCACAAACAGAAGAGAGAGGGAGATGCAGCAGGGGAGACGATTACCCATAATTCCCGCAGCGCAAGAGAGAGAAAAATCATTGCCTCAGTTGTGATCACTTACCGCTCGGTGTCAAAATAAGAGTCGCATGCGTGATACATGATACTCGGCGCTCGTAAACTAATACTTGCTCGGTTTCCGATTAAAAATGTATTAAAAATCTTTTAAACCACGTTACTCGCAATCCGAGGTTCCACTGTATATGTAAGTATTTGACAAACTTTCACATCTATCATGCTGTATACTCGGTAAAAGCAGTTTTAAAAGAATTTTAAACTTTTGAAATGAAATGGAGTTGAAGTATCACTATGCTGCAATATCCTGCCTAACCTCTGGAGAATTAAAGAGTAGGGCTTTATGTTATTACCCATAAAAAAAAATAATAATAATAAAAACTATAGATAGGCATTCTTCTGTTTGCACTGGAAGTTTAGGAGCCGTGTTATCATCTGCTGACTTTATGGTGGTGTAATAAACAGGTCTATACGAGGAGCATCTTAAATAAAGGTAATGTAGAGTGAAAACTAATTTGCAGAAATTTCCACTTCCTCAAATGTAATCTGCCAAGACATACTCAGTGGCATGTGCTGAGCAAGGGCAGGGATTTATAGGAATGTGTTGATTTATGGTTGGTTTGGATGGCAGAGGCTTCAGTCCTTTAAAGCAAATGTTGGAGAGCAGACATGTCTTCGCTGATGAGCTTCATTTGAGACTTTAAAGAGAGTTGAGAGTTATTGAGACTTTTCACCAAGCTCTTTCCTTTATTTGCTATCTAGATATATACAAATAGTTCCTTAAGCATGAGAGGTAAATGAGATAGGTAAAGAACAGAAAGTGATTTCACGGGTCGTTTGTGAAACCGTCCTGCTGTTAAGATGAAAAACAGCAACGCTACAAGTCTTTAGGATCGCAAAGATCATACAGGACTTCCAGAATCGTGCTAATGGACCAGGCCTGGGTCTCACAACTGAAAGGACAGTGTTGTCCATTTTCATTGGTCAGCTCAGGTAAACCTTTCCAAGGAGATCTAAAATACACAAAAACAGACTATTTAAGCATTCAGCTTTTCTTCTAAACAGCTTAAGAAATAGGATTGTGGGCTCTCTTGGTGTACCTTTCCAAGTGAACATTATGCCTGGAGAGAATGTTTTTGACCAGAATCACAGTCTGATTGTATACATCCTGATCCATCTGCTTGGCGAAGTAGAGTTTGGCTCTTAGGAAGTAACTGACCAGCCAAAGCCACTCCTGGTAAGAAAGGACAAAACACAAAAGGAAGGACAGTGAATGTTCTTATCATCAATAATTTCCCAAGCATGATGTTTGTGCAGTCAAGGTGTTGGCATGGGTACATACAGGTCCCTGGTGGTAATTGAAGCCTTTGGCGACATTGTAGTTGTTGTTGTCCAGGGCGTTGTCATATATGCCACAGTAAACCATGTCACTGTTGAATTATGAACAAATATTAAGAAATACAGTATATGAGAATTCTTTTTAGAAATGTAGACAATAAGGCTAATCTCTAATCATTTTTGTACACAGTTTCCAAGCCATGAAATAAAAAATATACAGTATATACCATACTTTTATTTTATTTTAAAGTGGCTGTCCAGGGTGTTGAATTGCAAATAATTAACATTTATTAAAACGCTTTATTAAAGCTGTTCTACGGACTCAAGGTCTTATTAACACATTTAATTACACTCACTCTGGATCCAAAGTCTTTATTCCCAGTGGCCCAAGCAGTTTCTTCTCAGCAATCTCTAAAGCTGTCCATGCCCTATCCAGAGTGAACAACTCAGGAGCCTGAAACACAGAATTTGCAATCGATGCAATAATCACTGTTTTTTTCCAGTGGGCCAAAAAATCTGATTTAACTAGAATTAATTAATTAATCAATTGATTGATCTGTTCATTCATTCATTCCAAAGAACAATCCATTCAACCAGAAGAGAGTCCAGGCAAGTTGTTAATGTTCTTATTGACCAAAAGCAATCAGAGATCATAAATGAATAGTTAATAAATGAAAAGTTGTATTGTGGGTAACTTGGGGCATGTTATTAGAGGAAATTAATACATTTTGGGGTGATAAAAGTAATTTTGCCCATATAGGTGCATATGTACCACTGTATTGTACTGTATGTGCTTACCACAACCATAGCAATGGTAAAATTGGGCCGAAGCTGATAGTCACACCAGGGACTGGAGGCACCATAGGTGTCTTTGTAAATGCCTCTTTTGTGCACTAGCTCGGGATGTAGTTCAGGTTTTTCCTCTGGATCAGGTGACACATAGAACATCTTCTCAAAGCTATCCTGTATCCTGTGGTTCCACTCCTCATACAACACAGTGTGAGTTTCACCTGTTGGTGAGGTACAACGTCCTTCCATTATGGTGATTCATCATGACTCTCGTAAAAACAAAGTGTGCAAGCGTTTCAGCATTAAATGTTATAAAGACATACCATCTCTCTGCACACAGACTGAAGAGTAAGGGAAGTGACCGCTCTGATTCAAATGGGTCAACCAGCGCACAGTAGACTTGCAAAGACCCACAATCTCCACAGCAGAGCCATCTCTGAAATGTCAAAGAGGCCAGCGGCTTACTAAGTCCCTCATTAACCACCTAAATTTTATTTCATTTATTGTTGGACTTCATAGAAGAAAAGAAGAGCAGCTGTAGTACCTGGGCGTTGCTGGTATCCCACGATTCCCTGCTTTGTCACTCTCACCCATTTTGTCCATCCATGTTCCACAGTTGAATCGATTTCCCCCATATACAAAGCCAGTTTCTGGGTCTACCTTTGCTTCAACATTAAATCCTGGGAATTAGTGTTAAAAAAAAAAAAAAGAAAGAAAAAAAAAGTGAATTAAATATTATGCAGTAAATGCATATTTCACTATAAAAGGAATCTTTTTTTCCATTTGTTTCATTTATAAATAAAAACATACTGTACTGCTTTCTAATATAAAAAAATATATGTTTCATTGAATTCTTTATTTTGATTTGTCAGAAGGTATTTTTCTATTTTCTTTATCAGCATGCTCCCAAGAGTTGTATGCCTTACGAATCTGGCAGCTTTACAAGCTCATTAAAATTATTTCAAGAATTTAGCTAACCTTCGTCTCTCATTTTGTAGTCGATCTGTGGCCCAGCGTTCCGCTCTCTAAATTGGATGCCTTGCATGTGGCTCTGCATTGCTTCCTGGATGATGTCGTACAGGGGCTGTTCCTGGGTAATTAAAACAATTATTTTATTAGAGGAGGAGGAGGAATAAGTTAATTTATTGTTATTGTTATTTATAAGTTAACGTAAGTTATTGACAATGCAATAATAAGTAAATAATATCATTTTTAAAAAGTTATATATTTCAATGTTATTAAGTAATACCTAGTTAAGTAATAACTTCTTAATAAAAAAAAATAATAATTTTTCATGTCATAATCAGTGGCGGCTGGTGCAAAAATATTTGGGGGGGGGGGGGGAGGGGCGCAAACAAAATAAAAATTTAACTTTTAATACTTGCCTGTAAATAGACATTTATCCGGTGATTGCGCATCATTACTACTAGTATAAAATAAAGTCCTGACTCACATCGCATCCAGTCAGCAGCTCCGCTTGCCATAAGAAGTGCTGGAAAAGACTCGTTGAGAATGGTCCAATCACATGAGCCCAAATATTTAAAAACAATATTGATTCGCTAAGAACAAAAGTGGGAGGGTTCGGGGCGCACAGAGCTGCGCCCAAAGGATGATTTGAAAAGATCCAATCAGAGCTCAGCCTCAGGTCACATGCTTTTCAAAGATTTACCTGCCTACATAGACACTTGTTTGTCCGGCGCCCCGCGTACACCAACACAAATGAACGTTATACAGTTTCGATTTTTTTAAAATTGCAAATAAATTATATTAAGAAATACAGCGGAATATTGTGACTAAATGAATTTATTTCATTATTAAAATTAGTAATTATTATGTTAAATAATTACATGTTAAAGGAGCATTCTTCTCTGCCTAACTTTAAGCGGGGCGGCGCCCCTGCGCCCCGTATTGACCGGCCGCCACTGGTCATAGTTAAACTTTTCAAATAATTTAAAATAAAAATACAGTACTCTACTCTTTGGTATTAAATTCCATCCATCGCTACACTTGTGATGTGACTTGCTACACACTGATGCACCCTAAAATGAGGATCTAACTTCACATCCCTACCTAATTAGATATAAATTGTAAACTTTACACAATTACAAGACACAACAACTTCCCTGCTCTTACCACAGTGCTTGCAGGCTGAGGTTCAGACTCATCTGAAGGGTACATGCGTGAGACCGGGCACGACAGGATGTCCACACCATTGGGGACTATATTGCAGTAGTCCTGGATGCACTGCAGCCACCACCACACGGCATCCCGGCAGTTGTAGCGAGCATTTGTGCCCTCGCCAAGCAAGTTGGGGATCAATCCATGTCTCAGAGTCCCAGCAAAGGCCAGGATAATGTTTCTGTAATCAATGTTCATTAACTAATCAATTAAATTAATTATTACATTTAGCAAATTCCATATGATTAACCTGGAAGATGATACAGCTTCATAATTAATAGATAATAATACAAAAATTTCTTAACTAAGTATTTCCAAGTAAGTTATATACTCAAGACCCACAGTAAACTGGAAGTGTACCTTGCCTCTACATGTCTTCCAGTGATCAGCATGAGACCACGCAGGGCTATAAACGTGTCTCGGCCCCAGCAGCGGAAAATTCCAGATGAAAAATGAGGCAAGCCTGTATAAAGAGAAACAGAAAAACACAGAATGTTAACTGGTTAACAAATATACTTTTTTTTTTTTGCTTCATATTTCCAGTGGAATGAAACTTTTAGGCAAAATTTGTACACCACACATGCTTATGACTTGGCAGTATACAGACACTGACTCTGGCTTTTACTGTAGTTATGATACCTGCAGCCAGTGACACACAGCACTGCTCATTTTGCTTGGTGATGGTGTTGAGGCGATATGGAACATCCTGCAGGGCAGGAGACAGAGCAGGGAGAGCAGGCACAGGGCCTACACCACACATCTGCACTGAGCCCAGTGCCAGCTGCTTCACTAGGGTTGAACCTACTCGCACAAAGCTGTAACAATTTTAACAAAGCAAATTAGAATAAACAGCACACAGACGTAACAAAGCACTGAAGGAATGTGTTGATAAGGCAGGATCAGTGACCAGATTTGGTGGTGTACTAATGGTTGCATTGGCGGTTAATGGATGGATGGGTGGATGGGATTGGGTGCATTAAATGTTCTGTGATTGGGAGAATTGGATGTTTGGTGCATTGGTTGGTGAATCCGTTAGTAAGACAGTGGTTGTTGGATGCATGGTGGATGTGTGAGCTGGTGGTACTGATGCTCAGGTAAATGGATGACCGGAGTGATGAATGGAATGGACTGCTGTAGCGATGGATCAATCAAAGAGGTGATGAGTTGATTTAAGGGTGGGTAGGTGGTTTGCAGTTTACTGGAGAGTTGGTGGTCAAATTAATGGCATGAATGATAAATACATATAGTTCAGTGTATTTGCTGGTTGGTAGATGGATTGGATGGTGGCACAGTAGAATAGTGGTTAGTACTGTCATCTTGCACCTCTAGGGTCTGGGTTTGATTCTGTGTGCATGGAGTTTGCATGTTCTCCCTGTGCTTTGTGGGTTTCCTCCACAGTTTCTCCCACAGTCTTAAGACATACACATCAGTCTAACTGGTGTTTCCAAATTCCTCTATTGATTGAATGTGTGGGTGTGTGTATGTGTGCCCTCAGATGTATTGTCACCCGTCTGTACCCATCTCGTGCCCTAAGTCTCCTGGGATAGGCTCATAGGTCCCCTGTGACCCTGATAGTGGATCGGTGGATGGTGGCTAGTATATGGGTTTTTTTTTTTTTGATGGATGGATGGATGGATGGATGAATGGATGGGTTGGCTGTTTCATTGGTTGGCAGGTTTGTGCCTTTGTGTCAGTGGATTGTGGGTGGTCAAGTGAATGGAGAGACTGACTGATGGATTCTATTTTGCACATACAAGAAATCATAGTGTAAGTAAGCAGGTATATATTAAAATGCTGAAAATTCAATAAATGTCATCATTAAAATAAAAACATAAAAATGTGATATTTTGATATACAGTATCTTAAAAGCGACAGAGAATATTAGTGGTACATCGGTTTTCTCTAAAATAATATTTCCATATTTTAAACAATGGGAGAAACGTTGGCATACTGTATGTGCTGTTAGTAACCTTAGAGTTACCTTAGATCTAACCTTAAGAAAAAGAGTAGTGGAAAAGATATATAAGACAAACCTTGACATCTTGTTGAAGACAACATCCACAGCTGTAGTATATGCTCCAGCAATTATGGCATCAAAGTAACATGGAATGAGGTAACGTGGGATCTTCTTTAGGTAAGCAAATATGGCTTGGAACCATTTCCCCACCTAAGACAGTCAGAAAATATTAGACCAAAACTAACAGATACTTATTTTAAGAACAGCGCCAAAAAACATGTTTCTTGAGCCTTACCTCCTTAAGAGCGCCATCTTTATTGATGAGACGAGAGCTAATGTAGTCAAGCATCCAGTCACCTTCCCTCAGGTTGTTGCAAAAGGGGTGGCCTAGGTCATTCTTGGGCCGAATGTCAGAAAGTACTGACATGAACCCTGCATAAATAAAAAGCAGTCTTGTAAAAATGTGTACCGTAGTTTATTTTACCAATAAGGAATTTGTAGTCTGGTCCCTGGTACCTTGAAGGCCTGCATACTTCAGGGTCATCCAGGATGGGACATTGTAGCATCCTCCACCATCTTCCCGCTCCTCTTCATTGCAGCGGAACAGCAAGACATTCAGCTCGGCCAAAGACAATTTGGAGAGGAGGCTTAAGTGTAGAGGACATTACATTAAAATTAATGATGACAGTTGATGACAGTTAAATCCAAAATTATTTCTATAATGAGGTTCCTCAAAATATCGGAAAACTGTGTGCTCACAATTCCAGGGAAAGTTTCAGGACGCCAGGAACATCTGGGTCAGTCAGACTGCCCACTTTGTACAAGCGATTAAACTGATAGAGCTGAGTACGCAGGAAGCCCACCAAGTCTCGGGATTTGGGGTCCAGACTCACCCTGCACAAGGTTATCCACAGGCCATTGAGAAGATAAATGAATATGGTAGCCATGATGGATCTTTTTCAGAGAACAGAAACTGATTGTTCAAAATGTTGGCCTGTTTGCCAACCAAGTGCAGAGCAATGGTGGAGTTTCTCCAGGTAGTTAGTGTTATATATATATATATATATATATATATATATATATATATATATATATATATAAATGCATTTACCTCAAAGCGATCACTGTACCCGGGGTGAGATGATCAAACACAATCTCCTGGACAAACTCATTACCACCATTTGCTGCGGTATCTCCTTGTTTTACGACTTGGCTGTCTTTAAGCTGGCAAAACAAAATCAGTACAATGTCCATCAATATTGGACCCTCAGTGATTCTATGCTTTTACTATTCTAGAATCATCTTTGTTCAACAGAATATTTTGTTCGATTGTTGTTGGAATGGCATTAAATGAACCTGCAAGTCAAGCAACAAGATAAGTCTGGCTGAACATATAAGTGAAAGCCACCCTTTATTTGTAACTTTTATGTGTATTTATACTGTATGTATTTATATCAATGAGGTTGGATATGAAACCAGAAAAATAGGGGCCTAAAATGAACCTTGTCTTGTACTTATTTTTATGTTCTGGAACCTCATGTTCATGTTGTTCATGTCCAGGTTCATGTTCAACCTTTGTGTTATATACGTTTTAATCCTACTGTTCTAGTTCCAATTAAGATAGCTTAGTACTGTTTACAGGGTCAAGCCTCCGAAGCTGTTTACTAGACATTACAGCATGCCGTTCCTTCCAGCTGACGTAACCGTTTGATGGCATCCTGCCTTGGGGTTGCTGTGTTAGTCACTCAGGCTCAGGTTACCTGGAGTTGTTCCTTGAGCTCAACCGTGTACTCAGGCATGCCGTTTATGTATTTCTCATCTTTCACATAGGGCTCAGTGTCTCTCTCGACTGTATATGCCTCCAGGATCACTTCATTTATTTGGCCTATGCAGCAACACGTCATATAATTTATGATTTGTCCTAAATTCAAATATTCATTAAAATTTTTAAAATCTGGCTGATTGAAGTTTGATGGTATGCAGACCTGGTATGAACATCGGAGCTAGTCTTTCGCTGTAGTGGTGTGTGTCGGGGTTTTTGAATGCTGTTCGAGACACAGTCACCACAGACTGGTGTGTGCTCGGACAATGCCTGGTTACAGCTACAATGTCTTCATCCAGCTGGTCTACATACACCTAAAAACACACAGAGATGGCCAAAATTAAAGTTCCAGAAATTTTTCATTTCAAAGTAATAAATTGTAAAATCCTATTATGACATCCAGACCTGTGTAAAACGCTTCTTAGCCAGCTCTTGGTGAAGCCTGTTGAGCGCCAGCTTCCCTGCCAGGATGCCTGACTTGAGGTTCACCTCCCCAGGACATGAAGGCAAGGCATCTAGGTTCCATTTGGGGTACAGACGCTCCTCAGTGATTACTGAAATCTGACGAAAAAAAATATTATGTAGACGAGGTTAACTCAGGTTAAGACTTGACACTCTGTTAAATACTACTTTATTTTTTCGACAAATCTACTTTAAGACCAAAATAGCATTCCATTTGCAAGTCAAGGTTAGCTTGTTAGCAAGTAGAGTCTTCAATGGCCGTTACCTGATGAGGAACCAGCTCGTCATATCCTCTAGTACTACCTGTGGCACAACACGCCGTAGACACAATTGCAGAGCTTGGAAGGCAGTCGTATACAGATCGAACCTTTAGCAGATGAAAATTAAGTGGACATTTACACAAGAAGGAAAATTTTTGTTGCAAAATGAATCAAATTTGATTTCTGTATTTTGCCTCATGTGACCACATTTTTTCTAACCTTAACAGGACACTCATTGTCGTGGCTAACATCAAGGAACATAGCGTGTGCTATAGCTGGAACCAAAGGTCTTAGGTTGGGCTGGAAGAAGGAACCAACCGGTTCTCCGCCAAAGCGATACACCAACCTGCCTTCCTCATGACTGTCACCAGCACTCATTGCCTCTGGAGGAAAACACAGTCAAAGTTAGGCATGACTACATGGCACCAGTATGTAGTCATGAGTGCTGGTGACAGTCATGAGTTGCAATGCAGCATTCATTGCCATGGAGAAAAACACAAAGTTAGGGGAGAGTTAATTCTAGACAGCTAACTGAGGTTCACTTGAATGGATGGCATTATGGCCTGCTATGGCTTGCCTATCTTTCATGGCTACATCAACATGCACTGGCACTTCACACAGAGTTTAGTCCAAGCCATCCTCATACCCACCTCATCCTGCCAGCCGATGGTTTACCTGCACTTTGCATGGATTAAGTATCAGATATAGATGGGAACCGAACTCTGATGAAAGATCCTGTAGACATCTAACAATGTTGGTGACCACTGGCCGTGGCCATAAATTATTAACAAAGGGGTTTTCAATCCAGTTCTTCAATCTAAGGAACAACTTGTGTTCCAGTTTCTCACATTTCTGAATCAGTTAAGTTTATTAAACTATACTTATCAGACTTTCGAAGCTGAAGAAGAAACAGAGTATAAACAATATTTGGTCCCTGGTCCCTTTTATCCAGTGCAAATTACAGGCCTGTAGACAAACAAATGCTCGTTCTTGTCTTCTACAAAATGGTGGAAAAGTTGAAGAATGGGAATTAGTCTAGGATTAGGCATTGTCACTGGTACCAGCACCTGGTTAGAGGAATAACTGAAGACTGGATTGAGATTCTATGTTCACACAACACTGTTAATCGTTAGACTGCAACAAACACCATGCACACTCTAAGGGCCATAAGTGTTTGTTTGTTTTTTGTTGTTGTTGTTGTTGTTTTTAAGTTTGAGAATATTGTGCCAGACTTTGAATCCTGCAGACCAAAGCACTGTTCTCCATGCAGCTTCATCTTACCCAGATGTGGGAGGTAATGCTAAGGGCAGACCTTCACAAGTGATCCTTGGCATGTAATGTACAGTAGCCATATAGCCAGGCAAGGAAGTACAATTAAAGCACAGAAGAATGGAAATCAGAGCAGAATGGCAAACGGCATGCATGGGGACAAGTTAGTACATCATAATTTAATTAGTACAAACTGCACAAAACAAGCACATGTATTAATGGAGAAAGGTTTAACATCTGATGTAACATCCTGTATAAGCATTTCACCATACCTCTTATGAGACTTGTAATTCCCAGACGGTTAACAAAGGTATTGTCAAGCTGGTCACTTCCTGTAAAGAGCTCGGCTATCACATACAGATTGGGTCTGACTGCCCTGGCAGCAGCTAGCATTGCCTGAAACACAATATATGAAACATTATAATGGGTTCACAATGTGAGTCCTGATAATTCAATTCAATTCTATTTATATGGCACTTTTAACAAAATGGTAATTGTTGCAAAGCAGCTTTACAGAATCAAAACATTATGTTTTGAATGTGTATAAATTATAATTATCAGATTGTCCCTGATGGCGGCATGGTGGTGTAGTGGTTAGTACTGTCACCGTGCACCTCCAGGGCCCTGGTTCGATTCCTGGCCAGGCTCAATTCTTGTCTCTGTGTGCATGGAGTTTGCATGTTCTCCCCTTGTTAGGTGGGTTTCCTCCGGAAAACCCTTCATCCTCCTTTCATCCCACAGAACAAAACCCTGTAGAAAAGGCTAATTGGTGTTTCCAAATTGCCTGTAGTGTGTGAATGAGTGTGTGAGTGAGTGCATGTGTGTGTGCCCTGCGATGGATGTACCCCATCTCATGCCCCAAGTATCCTGGGATAGGCTCCAGGCCCCCCGCGACCCTGAATACAGGATAAAGCAGTATAGACAATGAGTGAGTGAGATTGTCCCTAATGAGCAAGCTGGGGGCGATGGTGGCAAGGAAAAACTCCCTGAGATGACAATTGGAAAAACCTTGAGGGGAACTAGACTCAGCAGGCAACCCATCCTCATTTGGGTTCTCCAATACATTTCTTATTTTTGTTGGACCAATCATGTTGGACTATTTAGCAGTGTCAATTTAGTGATCTAATAACTGAACATTTTACAACCTACAGTACAAAGTTACAATCTGTGGAATAACTTATAGAATTATGTGAGCACTTGATCAGGAATTTATAAAATCCCACCTCGGCTACATGTAGAGGTGTGGAATGGCAGTTGTCCAGCCGTATACCGCAGAAGTGTTTGGCTGTTATATCGGTATACTTCTTCATATGCTCCCACAGATAGGGACAGTCCTCAGGTTTATCACCATACCGGAGCTTGACATTGTCCTCCCAGCAGACTAGTTCTCTCCTCAGGTACACATTAGAGCCTGGCAGATAAAAAGAAATAACAACTTCAACTAGGAAATCCCAAACACAGATCCAGACCACTGTTTTGGTCATTGGTGATTTGCAAGTCGTAATTGGCTGATACAGAGGCTTTTAGGTGACAAAGTGTGCCTTGGGGTTCCTGTGGACCAGCAATGGAACAAACTATGAGTGAATCTAGACTTTGCATTTCACCTGGTTCAGCAAAGTTCCTGAGAGGGTCGTCGGCCATGACCCATCCGTTATGAGCCTGGATGCGACATGCATCATCTGCATTCTGAAGCAGGAGCTCCTCCTTCTCCAGTGACATGTCATCAAATGGGAAGGTGAAATACCTGCATGGTAAAAAAAATTCCTAAGCGTCGTCCAATGACTTTTCTATTAATTAAGCAGCACAAACACTTACCTTGGTACCAAAGGATGTTTTTTGGTCACTAAGCCAAGTTTGGGACCCTTTGCTGCAAGACGCTCATATCTCACAGTCTCCACTATGCAGTTTATTGCCTAAGCAAAAACACCAGAATGTCTTGATCATTAAAGGTAGCATTGAGATTTTTTTTATGGATGTTAAAACCGTGAACCAGTACAGACCTTCTCATGATGGTTGTGCATTTCCTCATAGCGCTCCATGTTCAACAACTCCAAATTCTCCCTGAACACACTGCAACACACTTGCAGTGCTGACAGGCCGTCCCTGTCAATTACCACAAGGATCTTTTACTACAGTATGTTTTCATTAAGCTTCTGAACAACAAATTTGTCTACATCTTGGTACGGTAACTACATCTCACTACATTGCCCTAAACACCCCGCACTATGTGCAGTACATTTATCCAAATATAATTTCACACAATCCATGAGACTTCTCTGGAATCAAGGCACATCAAATTGCTCTTGAGTACTGACCCTTGAGGAACCAGCCTGCCAAACATGTCCAGTGCCACCTTCATGTCCACTGTGTGGCCAAAGCGTTTAAACTCTGAATCCTGTATAATTTTCAGCTTCTGTTTCTTCTCCATTTCTGGAACAGCCATCGGTTTGCCATCTACGTACGGTACGAGAACACCAGTCAAAATGATGCACTCATCTTTGACATTGTGAGCTTCGACATCAGATGAGACACTCACTGGCCTGCAGAAGTTTACTAAACTGCTCCACGGCTCTTTCCACGTTTACCTGGAGAAACTCCCAAAGCTTTAGTTGAGGGAAAACATCTCGCCACAGGAGTTCACGGAGTGCCTAGAAACAGAAAGGGTGGCTCATCTGTTATGATTTTTATGTAATCACAAATCGACAGAGCTGTGATTGTATAATATATACAATATCATAATTATACCAGGCTGTGAGGTAGCCCGGTAGGTAACGCTCAGCAAATAATGATAGAACATTACTGTTCTCATGTGAAATCCTAACTCACACTGAGCTGCCTCTCATCATCAACCAAAGCTGGTAGGCCACGGTCATGGTATTTTCCATCAGCAATGTCACAGCTGAAGTGCCAGAGAGCTCGATCCAGTATCCAGGCGGGCTTTAAGTGTGGAGAATTCGCCAGGTTGTAACCACACTCAGGATGGTGTCTAAGCCAGTCACTGTTAACTGCTACTCGGAAGGAAGAAAAGTAGTAGCTTATGTGGACAGAAAGGTAAAAAAAAATAAATCTGGCCATACACTCTCTGAGGACACTTTAATAGGATCACCTGTTCATTCTGTAATCAGGCAAGCATGGCTACAGTTCTAAGAACATCTGAGAAAGATATCAGAACTCACAACCTGCTGAACATAAACCGGACGGATAAAGATTAGAAAAATGTTGCCCCGTCTGTTGAGTTTTGGCGAGTCTGTGCCCACTGTGGTCCCTGTGATTGTAAAGAGTGGTTTTCAATGAATTGGTCAACAGTTTCAGGAATAACCTAACTAGCCTGTCTGGCATGAACAACCACAATTGGACAAGTGGTCCAGTGATTTTATACATTGTTCTGCAGCTACATGATTGGTTGATTAGATAATTGCACAAATGTACTGTATAATGGTGTTCCAAATAATTAATAATAGACAGTAATTGTATATCACATGCAAGTCATTAAACATTATATCAAATTAAATATTAAATAAATGTAGTATGTAGGATTGTGTCTCTGCATCAGTAGCACCTTATGCACGTAGACAGCATAACTTACATTCATATACCATGTGCCATTTTTAGATCTAGACCCAGGACGTGTTTTAATCTCTGGTGGAGTTGCATGTCAGGATGAGGGCTAATGTGTGACCTTGTGTGAATGCTGCTTTTGACACTTTGCTCAGTGCATTTTAAGTCAGCAGAACTATATTTATCATTTAAGACAATTTGTCATGATCTGAGACAGATGTTCCTAAAAGGATTTCCTAGTCCATGGTTTATGAAGGTCAGTTATTTCATTTGTGCTTCAGAGTAGGGTTACCGTTCTTGTTTTACACAGTATAGAGGGTATGTATGAAGCTGAGCATGAACGCTCCTTAAAAAGATAACTAAATTTAGCTTGCTGTATTTTTACTTTTGTACTTTGTATTTTTTGTACTTTGTATTTCAAGGCTATTTATTAACATGTGGTTGTCATGTGACTATGCATTATACAATACAGCATAATTTGAGGCAGCATCTGGATGTGTTTGTTGGCATGAATTAACAGAAAGTCGTTATGGTCTTGATTCATCATCATCTGATCCAGATTGCAAGAAATTATTTTACAGAAACCATGATATGATCAGATTTGTTTGCATGTCTTAGTAAGGCACTGAAAGTCTAACCTCAGAAGAATTTACCGCCAACCAAGTCGAGATTTTTCAGTTAATTCAGTTAAAACCTTTTCCAAAACGTCATTCCTTTTTTGGAAAACCCAACATTCACCGTGGATGTGTGTTCTTCTCACTGGTAAATAAATAGATCATGCAAGATGTGTGTATTGAGATCATAAATATGATCATATACTGTAACCCCAATATTATCATCCCCGCACTGGCTATCTGTTAACTTTAGAATTGATTACAAACTAACATTACTTACGTACAAGGCTCTAAATGGTTTAGCTTCCATGTATCTAGCCAGTCTTCTGTCACGTTACAATTTGCAGCGCTCCTTAAAATCACAAAACTCTGGATTTCTGGTAGTTCCCAGAATATCAAAGTCCAAAAAAAGGGGGTAGAGCGTTTTCATATTTAGCTCCCAAACTTTGGAATAGCCTTCCTGATAATGTGATAATGTTCAGGGCTCAGACACTACCAGTCTACCAGTTTCAATGCAGACTCAAGACTCATCTCTTTAGCCTGGCATACACATAATTCATCTTATAACCTCACACATTTAAATGCAGACTCCCATCTAGTCCTGCTAATATAATGAACGGTAACTACGCTAATTCTTTTTCACCTGTTCTTTTTTTTTTCTACCCATCCCAAGGCACCTGGAAATTGTGCCAGCTCCAGTATGCAGAGGCCAAACCTGCGAGGATCCTGAAGCAGCCAGAGAAGGACCAGCTCCAGCTGGATTCTGCTTCATGATGGTTCGGAGCTACACATGCTGCTCCCGGGCTCCCACCAATCCAGACCCCCTCTGCCCTCTGCACCTGTCTGGCTCATCCTGAGTTGATGTTAACTTAGACATCTTCTGCTATATTGAACTTCCAGCTGGCTACCACAGTATGTCAGCATAAAATCTGTTATGACCCAGTTGAGGGTGGGTTCCCTGTTGAGTCCGGTTCCTCTCAAATTTTCTTCCTATTGCCATCTCTGGGAGTTTTTCCTTGCCACCTTCGCCATCGCCCTTGCCTTGCTCATCAGGGACAATCTAATCATTATAATTTATAAACATTTTTACTTGCTCACATACATTTCCATAATCTTCTTTTCATTTGGTGAAGCTGCTTTGAGACAGTGACCATTGTTAAAAGCGTTATATCAATAAAATTGAATTGAATTGTATTGGACCAATCGATTATTAACAACATCATTATCAGCTGCTTTCTAATAAAACAACAGATGTTCAAATCAGCTCACAGAAATTAATTCACTCAATTTTAGGTCAAACTTTTTTTTGCCTGCTGGACCCTGCGCACGGTGCACTGTAGTGACCTGGTACCTTTCTATTGGTGCCAGCATTGACTTTTTCCACAATCTGTACTGCATTGTTTTTTCCGGGGGGTTATGAGTTTTTTTTTCTGCGGAATAAACCCTTGTAGACTGGTCCCCAGGTCACACAGTTTACAGGTATATAATTGATAATGAATGTTTTTTAGTTCATCTGGCAGTGGTGTTAATTTCATGGCTTCAAGACAGCAAGTCCGGCTCACATTATGCAGAACTACAGTACAATTGTTGTAATTCACTGGATGTTAAAAATCTTCAGTTGGAAAGCTCTGAGGTTTGTCTCCTTTTTATTTTAGTGAAACTTTTATGCTTTACAGTAAGAACAGGCATGGTCCTGATATCATCTCTAGTGACTTAAGTTGGAATCATTTTAAGTGCCTTGATCTCTCTTATGGTCTATTTGTGGCGAGTTATTTTTGCAATTCAGTTAAAGGTCATCACTTCTTATAGAGTTAAGATGTATGTGTTCTGATTATGCGTAATGGACAACTTTTAACCTTTAGGATGTTTGTCGAGCTTCTATGAAATACCCTAACCACACTTTACACATCGATACTAAATATCCAACATATAATTTGAGCTTACGACGTGGCACAAAATCATAACTGAAAGCTTGAGTCACAGTTTTTATGTAAAATACAATCAACCCTAAATGATCAGATCAGTAGAGAGGTGGTTACCTAAGGTCACGCGTAAGGTTACAGAGAGTGTTGACATGCTTCCAGGACATTTAGAGGACGGAATGAAATACAGTAATGGCAGAGATAATGCCTGGCTCTACTTTTAGAGCCAGGCAGTATCAATGAAATGTCAAAAGACCACATCATTGTCAAGCAGTAGTTCTTTACTTGCCAGGTAGTCGAAAGTACCACGACATTCCTGCCACTCTATCACATCTGTCCTAAAAATGTTGTCAAACTAAGACACCATTTGGTCGCTATAGTCTGCAAAACTGACATGAACAAATCAATAGCAACAAGGCGTCCAGAATGCTGAGAATGTTGAATGAGAATGATGCAACCAGGACAGCTGCCACTGCAACACCTCTCCTGCTCTGAGGTTTGTTCTACGTTGGTAACACAGTGTCGTTTCAGCTTCTTTCTTTTCCTAGTTGATAACCCATGTGCTTGAGGTAAGCGGTAAACTATTATAAAGGTTTTTTTGGGTTCCTGGAGGACTCGAAAGGTTTACGTAGTCTGCTCCAGTGGCATGGTTCAACCAACTACAAATTGTCATCCAAGTTACCCAAGTGTGTGTTAGCTTATCTATACATAACACGTTTTGTCTTAATAGGAGGTTTAAAGTCATGTTTTTTTTTCTCAATAATGACAAAGCCAAAATCTTAAATATCAAATGATCCAGCCCCGCCAGTTTCACCAACAAATTAGTCAAAATGTATTCTTGCACCATGAGTGTATCACTCCAGCTTTGTACCTGTATGGTTATATACGACGTCTGTGATGCAAACCATGTTCCACTCCTTCCTGATTGTCTCTGTCAGGTTCCCCACATCCATCCAGGTATAATTCTTTCCCGGAGGAGAGAAATCTGGGTTTAGCTCCAGCTGGTCAGCGATCGCGTAGCAGGAACGTGACTCACCCAACTTCTGCAATGGCGTCAAGTGGATCATATTGTAACCTGGAACAAGAAGCACCAAGAATCCTCATAATGCTGTATTCTAGCTAGAGGCCTGGCCAGTAAAACTCTCTATTACCACCATGGAATTCATTGCAACATGTCAACACTTTCACCATCAGGAGCACCACCAATAGCACTTTAGTATCAGTAAGAGTTCAGCATCTTCACGCCAAATACACCGACTTTGCAGAACCTCACCTGTTTCCTTGGCCACTCTGAGCCGATCTAGCCATTCATCCAGTGGCCCAAGACACTTAGTCAGGTAAGTCTGAGAGGTGATGCTGTCCAAAGGGAGTATCTTCTGTTCATGGCCCACTCGTAGCACAGGCTCCACCACAAAATAGCCGCCACCGCTTTTCTCCTCATTTCTGACATAAAAACCATAGATGATTAAAGAAAAAATAGGTAATAATAATAATAATAATAATAATAATGGATTGCTTGTAAGAACTTCAAGGGTTTAAATGCAAAGACGTTCCAACACCCACCCGCATCCAAAGTAATACCGATAGGAGCCAGCGATCTCAAGGTCCAGTTTGCAGTACTTGTCCGAGTCATCCTCCTTCCCGCTTGGGTTGATCCACTCAAGGACACGAAAGCTACACCTGTCAAATTTCTTCTCTGGTGCAGGGTAATTGGTGTGGACATGTACATTCTTCCCCTGCAAAGTTGGACCTAGTCGGAACTGGAGCTCAAAGCCTTAATGAAGCAAAAATAAAGCATAAATAAACTGGCTCATGTAATTTGCAATAATTTCCATCCTTAAAGTAATGCTTATCATCATGACTCAATATATTTGCATTTGCATGGCATCTCTGTATAACCTTACAGCCGGTACAGACCCTGGAACAGATCAGGAAAGCTAAACAAAAACCAAAGCCTGCTGCTAAATCTGTGTCTACAGTATGTGATCCTCCCGAGACACGTTTAGGTAACGCAACATGCAAGACACACCAGTCCAAAGGCTTGCATTTCACAACTTGGACGGTCCCAACTACTGAAGAGTAAGGAGCAAACCTTAGGTTAGTAACTATATCTGTTTCAAAGAAGACCTTTTTGGACATGCAGTAACGTTTTCCTGATCAAACCTTGCTCCAGGCGAAACAGAGTCTTCTCCGTTCTCTCCATGTCATTGAGCTGGAGCAGCCTTGTCTGTCCACGGTGGAGAATATCGTTCTTTTTTTAGGTTGCCCTTTACACGTAACTGTGCGTCTGCACCCGCATGATAAAGCAGGACACAAGGGAACAATGTTCTATGGGTTGCTATAGGGAGACACATACAGGCTCGTGTTGCATTTGCACGCATGGCCTCCGAATATACTGTATACCTCCACTCGGAGCAAGGAGCTCAGGAAGACAATCAAGGAACAGAGATGGGACAAGTGTTTTATTAAAGATGAGCACATATTGGAGGGTAAACCCTGATATTGATCAATTACTCAGAGACGGGTTCTGTAAACATGTACTGTACCTAATGTGTCTAAATAAAGTGATAAATGTAACAATGTGCATTTTGCAAAGCATTTATGTATTTTTGAATTATGATTATAATTGAATTATAACATGTGCAAATGTATTTATTAATTTAGTATATTGGATTCCTGCATATGTACTCATACTTACCATGTAATGTGTTCCTAGCTGAGAAATACATCAAAACCACATGATCTACCTCGATTCAATCTACAGGTATATGCCAGCCTGTGTTTTTTTTTGTTTTTTTTTTCCTCTTGTGGAATCCATTCCTGATTTACTGCCAAGTCGTGTTTGATTTGTTGATTCACGTGTTTTTTTTTTAATTATTTTAGTATTTCTTTCTCCACTACACTTTCTTAGAAATAGCCCCAATTCTTATCTAATTATCTAGAGAGATACGAGGGTGACGTGCTCCAGTTACATTAAAACTTCTGTTGGGTGCAATGTCTTATTTGCACGGAAGAAGAGCAGAGTGCAGTATTTATTTATTTTTTTTTGCGGTCTGAGAACACATCAGGGCAAGTATTCACAAAGCTTCTTGAGCCTAAAAGAAAATTAGAAAATTCTTAGGATTATGACATTTTCTTAGAATTTCCCCTTAAATTTAGGACTAAGTCTTAGTAAGGATAAAAAGAATTCACAAAACATCTTATCCCTAAAAACAGCTCCTAAGGTAAAAATTGTAAAGAGTAGAGAGGAGGACTTTTAAGAGGCTTAAGAGTTTCTATAGCAGAGGACAAAATGGCGGAAAGAAGAAATATTCTCCAAAGCTAAAAGTAAACACTGCTCTTCTGTCCAATTTGGTTTTCTTGTTGTTTTACTTCCTTCTATCTCTCTTTGGATTGTTGACTACATACCATCCAAAAGTGCAACTTAAACAGACTGTCCTGTAATCATGTACATTGCTAAAATCTGAGTTATTTTGCTCCCATCAATCTGGAATGGATCACAAGTAATCAAATCAGTAAATAAATATAAGAACTTAATTATAGTAACCACTGTGTGGAGATTGGTTGCTTCAAAAGTAGACACATTTTCAACATTTGGCTGTTTTAATTATCTTTAAAATATTTATATTAACATATACAATTCCTTTATATACAAACATTGTGAGTTCACTGTTCTGTTATCGTATATTCTGTTTTCACAAAGAGCGCATTTCAAGGCCTTTACAGAGGTTTTTATTTTTTATTTTTATCAACCAATCACAGTCCTTGAATTGCTGCATCATCCCTAGCAGCAGGGTCGACCACACCTCCTCACTAAGATAAAGGTTTTTCTACTTTCCTTACTCAGAGTTGCTCTAAAAAGTTTCCTAAATCACTTTTAGTCTAGGACTCCCAGCTAGGACTTTTTAAGTTAAGATAGGAGCTCTTTGAGAGAATTCTAAAAAGCTTTGTGAGTACGGGCCCTGATCTCACTCCATCAGAGTTTCTCCTCTTTGGTCCCCTGAAGGCCCTATGATGACGAAGATTAATTTCTGATGAAGAACTGAAGACAGCGGTGCATTTGTGGCTTGCAGCAGAGAAGAAAATAATTTTCTTGTTAAAAGCACTATACAACCAGACCCTCTGATTGCTCTTTTTGGTATCACTGGAGAGGAAGATAAGCGTCTAACTCCAGCTAAACAGCGTTTGTTGTCTTTTGCGACACTCCTGGCCAGGCGTTCTCTTTTATTCAAGTGGAAGGACGCCACCTCACCCACTCACGCTCAGTGGCTCAGAGATATTATGTCCTGTTTATCCCTGGAGAAGATTCACTACTCAGTCCGCCATTCGGACTTGAAATTTCAACAGGTGTGGGGGCCCTTCCTTTGCTTTTTTCATATACATTAATAGTTTGATTCCTTTCCTATTTAATATTTATTTATTTAATTTTCTTTGCAAGCAGAACCAAATCTTCCAGTTCCACGGGTTTGTTTTATTTTTCTCCTTTTTAAAATATGCCTGGGGTCTAGCCTTTCCTATACATGTATAGCTGGCTTGGAGTCAGGGAGGGGTGGGGTGGGTGGTATAGGGTTTTATAAGGGGGCCATAAAATGTATATTGAAACGTTACATGTTTACCCTGTTATATCCCTGTTTAAAATCAATAAAAATATTGTTGAAGTAAAAAAAAAAAAAAGCACTATACAAATAAAAGTGAATTGAATTTTAAACGAGGGATTATGAAGGCTTGTTGACAGATGGATAAAAGTGTATTAATAGGCAAGAAGATGGTCAAAAAATTGTCTTTGTCTTTTCTAAAAGTTTACCCTTATACCCCAAGCTACTGAATGCAGTTCCAGTCCCAAGCCTATAGTCACAAGGGTATGGAAGCGTTGTGACAGGAAGGGCATCTGGTGTAAAACCTTTAGCAGATCTTGCAGATCCAATGATCCGATGTGGTGACCCCAACAATAAAAGGGACAAAAAATACTGCTATTTATACTACTAAAAGAAACTACAAATACTACTACTACTAATAATAATAGGCACATTTAAAAAAAAGATTTTTTACCTTTTCAAATGACAAATGACATGTCATAAATATTTAACAATAAACATATCTCAAGTCACTTTCTGGTTAGAAAAAATTGAAAGGAATTCTAACAAATTTTGCCCATACAGAAGAAATCTACACTGTAGTACACACTTTGGATCAAATTAAATACCAAATTAGGACCTTTTTATCTCCATTTCTTATTGAATTATTGAGCTTTTGGAAGTTTCATTTTCTCCAAATCCGAATTTCCCATGTGTCTCTAATTCTTATTTTTAATTCAGATTAAGAAATACAGCGAACATTTATGACAAAGTTATTCAATAAAGACAATTCAGATTCACAGAAATACAGCTCACCGTGTTTCCCGCGCATCGACAATGGAAAACGGTTTGCAAATCAGACAAAATAAGTAGCTTTGCCTACATGCAAAGTGACAAAGTGATTTGTTGATCGGTAGAGACGTGCAGCTTTAGCAGCTCTGCTGTATCCACTGAGGGCAGGGGGTCTTATGCATCGCATGAAGGGGCATTACATAATCCCATGTATATTCCCTGCACTGTTTATATAATGCACTGAAGGGTTTTAAAACCAAATGCATTTAGGTGAACAGGACGTTTTCCCAAGAAAGAAGTGGATAGAGTGAAGAATGATGGCAGTGTCTTCTTATAGACAGTATGGCATGTGCATATTAAGATCCCATAAATTAAACAATGTTACAGAGCACCAAAAATCACTAAATGATTGGCGGTCAGTTCCCATTTCCACAAACACAGGGAAGACTGCTGACTTGACAGCTATCCAGGAGACAATAATTGACAACCTGTACAAAAAAGGCGCACGAGCAACAGGGCTAACCGCAGCCTTGAGAGAATTGTGAAACAAAGCCCATTCAAGAATTTGGTGGAGATTCAGAAAGAATGGGCAGCAGCTGGAGTCAGTGCTTCAAGAGCCACCATGCACAGACGCATCCAGGACATGGCCAAGCCTCTCTTGAACCGGAGACAACGTCAGAGGCGTCTTATCTGGGCTAAAGACAAAAAAGGACTGAACTGTTGCTCAGTGGGCCCAAAGTCCTCTTTACAGAAGGAATTAAAATTTGCATTTAATTTGGAATTTAAGGTCCCAGAGTCTGGAACCTAAGGTGCTTGACGTCCAGTGTAAAGTTTGCAGTCAGTGGCTGTTTGGAGAGCCGTGTCATCTGCTGGTGTTTTATCAGGTCCAAGGTAAGCGCATTTTGCAGCAGGACTTAGCATCTGGCCACACTGCAAAAGTACATTTAAGTAGGTTTAAGTAAGTCTCCCTGTGCTTGATTGGCCAGAAAACTCGCCAGGGTGTTGGGAGGATGAGAGACATCAAACCCAACAATGCAGAAGAGCTGAAGGCCACTAACGGAGCAACCTGGGCATCCATAACCCCTAAGCAACGCCACAGACTGATCGCCTCCATGCCACGCCGCATTGCTGCATTATTCATGCAAAGGAAGCCTCGAGCAAGTATTGAGTGCTGCACATTTTCATACTTTTCAGTGGTCCAACATTTCTGTGCTAAAAATTCTACCTGAATTTGGGTTTTCACTAGCTGTACACCGTAATGATCTAAATTAAAAGAAATGAACACTTTTTGAATTGAATTACTGAAATAAGTGAACTTTTTGATGATATTCTAATTTATTGAGATGCACCTGTAGATACTTTTTCAGTGCAGTGTACTTGGAATTGCACACAATACCAACAGAAAGAAAAAGAGGTGATACTGTACCACATAAGAGATCTGTTCATTTTT
Organism: Clarias fuscus; assembly: GCA_030347435.1. NCBI lineage: Eukaryota > Metazoa > Chordata > Actinopteri > Siluriformes > Clariidae > Clarias > Clarias fuscus. Next base: position 4,302,893 of record CM059207.1, on the reverse strand, counting down.
ATTGATTCGCATCTAGGTTTCATTTCCTATTTTCTTTTTTCACCTTTATACAATGACTCGGGGAAAAAAAATCTACAGGCCCCTCAGACAATAAGAGTTAATACACCTTGCGGGGCCGTATTCGAAAGAAGGAAAAAAAAAAAAAAACTTGCAGCAGAAGACAATACTGATATCCTAGTTTATCCTTCTATACATGTCACTTTATAATCAGAATAAATTTCATCTTCATTTTTACAACAAGAACGTCTTATGTCTACTCGTAGCTAAAATTCGGATTCACGATTTTTCTAAGTGACGAAGTGGAGCTCCTGCTCCCGCTCCTGGCTTTGGACGTTTTTCAAGTGTGCGAGTGCAGATTGACCAAAAGTAGAACGCATATATATACAGAAATCAGTCAGTATCTTTATACATATTAAGATATGTGTGAGAGAGAAAGGAAGTCACACACACTAGTCAGCACATCCAAGCAAAAGAAAGTGAACTGTTCAAGACCATTTCAAATGAAGAGCTAGATTGCACAACGCAGAAAATAAAGTGTTGCTTTTGCTTTTTGGAGTGTTTTAGACTGTTAAATAAAGCAGAAACCGCAGGATATCACAGAACAGACACCTGAAACACGAGACCCGAACATCTGATGTCGTTACATTTGATGTGACTGAGACATTTTCAAAAAGGGAAAAAAAATAGTGACAAATTGTTGTCATTCTCTTAGAATTTACACATCTTAGCACTTCATTTCATTTCACCGTATTTTCCGGATTTTGTTTGCATGAAGAAAAAAAAAATAATAATAAAATAATCTACTTTGTGCACCCGCCTTTTTTACGCTATAACTTTTATTCTGTCAAATAATCCTGAAGTAGAATATCTACTATAGAACCCCTAATAAACAGGATTATTATGGCGCAGAAACTTATGCTTTTATTTATTTATTTTTACTTATTCTTTGCAGCACCTGCAATCCGGAAAATACGGTATTACATCAAGCGTAATACTGTACATCAGCTCGCAGTCAAGCTCCTGAAATCCTCAAACATTCTCTCTCACACGTGACAGTGGAAGACAAGATTACACTCTTTCCTTCCATCTATAAAACACACAGAAGAAGTAAACCAGGATGAGGAATCAGTCTGCGGAGGATTGTTTCGAGGTCGAAGAGGGAGGAAGGAAAGTGTTTGTGTGTGTGCGGATGTGAGTGCTCATGTCTCAGCAGGCTCTCCCAAGTCTTTCACGTCCATCTCCGCTTTGTCCGTCTCATCGGTTCAAAATAATTTAATCAGAAAATAAGCTCTCGTCGTTATCAAAGTTCTTCGAGTGCAAGCGTTTTCTTCAGCTTCCGCGTGAGGAAACGGATATAATTTCTATATTTAAATTTATACACAAAGTCGTTCGATGCAAACGAACACGTTTTAAATTTGTCCCGGAGGACGTCCCTCGTAGGACGCCACCGTTCACTCAGCAGGAAAGCACACGTGGGCACAGAGCCACGCCTGTTAACCTTCACGACGCGCCGCGGCTCTCGGCCTTCTGCTTCATCGTAACAAATACATAAAGGAAAAACAAAAACTGTTCTCACTCTCACACACACACACACACACACACAAAACTCGTTATCAGCTTAATGAGATAGTAGATCATCACACTCGTAAGTTATGACATCACAAACACACCCTTTCAGGCCACATTGTGTCCCTCACATGGGTTTGATCATGGAGCTAAACTTAAAGTCAAACAAAAACTCAAAACAACAGCTGTATGTACGTGTGTGTGTGTGTGCTTACGAAAAAAAAAAAAAAGTAAAGTAAAACAAAATACATCCATTCCAAGTAGTTTATGCACGTTATATTCCCATATTCCCAGGAGGCACTTACTAGACATATTTCTCCAAAATATTAGACTGCTCCTCGAAATGTTGCTCGAGTGTTTCTCAAGCTTCAACACAGATTTTATTATTTCAATCATCCTTAATGTTTAAGAGGACAGTCAAATCGGCTTTTAATTATGATAAAGAAATGATAACCGCAGTGACCATGTTATTGGTCGATACTGCTCGTCACTGTTGTGCGAGTTAAAAGAAAAAAAATTGATATGTATAAAAAAAAAAATTTTTTTAAACAGACCTAGATATAGATCATGGACACTTCTTTGAGAACCAGAAGTTGAAGCAAGAATTTATCCAGGGATTTAAAAAAAAAAAAATCTGCAATATGATAGAATTTAAATACTGTAGCTTATGTATGTGTGGTGATAAAAATGCATAGTGTAGCACTACGGCTCATAAGGTCATTAATACTGGAATAGCCAATTAAAGCATGTGTGTATACACACACACCTCTAAGGGTTTGAGCCCCTCACTCCCACACTACAGGGAAGTCACAGGAACCAACATACACTGTTTCCGAACACACACACACACACACACACACACACACACACACACACACACACACACACACACTCTCTCTCCTGAAACGGGGCATGACGACAGAAAGCAGAAGCGTAGCCGAGATATACATGAGAAATCTACATCCTCTTGATCGCGTTCGTTGCACAGCCTCGGTGCCGTCGTGTGTTCAGGGTCTGTTGCCGTGGTGATTACTTGACCTCCAGTATAGAAGGGTTGGACTCCATGATTGCTACGATGATGCGGTCGATGTAGTCCTGCAGCCGGAAGTTAATCTCCTCCTGCTTCTGGATGGCCTCCATTAGCTACGCACAAAGACACAAGGATGAAAAGACACTTAAAAAAAAATAAATAAAAAAATTTATGCATTCGTGATGAGAAGGCTGTTTTGTGCTGTGACGCGCACCTCTGCGCGAGAGACGTTGTTGATCTCGGCGGCCAGCGACTCGGACAGAGATTCGGTGAAGAGGCTTTTGGCTCCCTGAATGCTAAGGTTAATGATCTGTCCGTTTAACTCATCGTTCTGCTCCTTCAAACTGCGGTTATCCTGGGGAGAGAGAGAGAGAGAGAGAGAGAGAGAGAGAGAGATGATTCAGCAATCAACGGTATTTCTTTTCACTTTGTCCATCCCCCAGAGAAAGGAAGATGCTTCTTCACCTGTTTGAGACGTCGGATTTCCTGCTCCAGCTCATTCTCTCTCATGTGCGTGTTGTACTCCTGCAGTCCGGCGGCGGGCAAGCGACCTCGTCGAGCCTCCGTCTCCAACTTAAACAGCTGCAGCATTTCCAGCTGCTTCCTCAAGTCCTCAATGAGCTACACGCAAAGAGGCGGACAGAAAAGTTAGACATAGATGTGAGAAAACAGAGAGAAAACAGGAACAGTAATAAAGACAGAGAGTGTGAGAGAGAGAGAGAGAGAGAGAGTCCGGAGGTCATGTGACCTTTAATCCATTACCTCCTGTGTTGTCTCTTTTTCTTTCTGGCTGGTGTGTCGCTCATGGCTCAGCTTATCGGCCATCTTCCTGCGCGAGTCCGTTTCTTCGTTCAGTCTGTCGGTTATATCGTCAATTTCATCCTGGAGCTTTCTCTTCTCCTACAGAAACAAAAAATGATAATTTAGTGTGCGAATGCAGCAGGATCCAGGCATCTATAACTGAGGAACAATGATTTTACACATTTAAAGAATAACACTGTGTTCCGTGGCTCAAAGAAGTCCTGTCACTTGACCAGGCACTGAAGTGTGTACTGAATAATTTATAAAAATATTATATGTAAAAAATAAATTAATAAAAATTTATTAATTAAAAAAGAACGAAAAACAATGCAGAAGAAAACTTTGACCAATCAAGGTAAGAATTCATTGAGGCCTCAAAACGATGATTATGCTAATGCGTTCCTATTTCGTGTGTGTGTGTGTGTCTGTTTTATATACCTCTTCCAGTCTTTCGATGTTAGCTCTCAGACACGGAACGCATGACCTTAACTCACTGTTCTCCTCATCCAACTGATGCACTCTGCACACACACACACACACACACACACACACACACACACACACACACACAATGTAGTTGTTTAACAAACCTGGGAAAGGTTTTAATTTATTTACATGTAAAAATATTTCCTACCACCAGGTGGTAGCAGAGAGCAATACAATACAAATGTTAAAATGCATGGAAAAGTTCACATTACATTCTCTCAAAATAAACACTAACACGAGCACAGATCTCCCACCTGGCCTGCAGGTTTTCGATCTCCAGCTCTCTCTCGCGCTGCAGCTTGCTCAGAGCGTCCCTGTGTTTGCGGGCGAGTGTGTTCAGGGTCTCGTCAGCGTGCAGCTCCTGCTCTTTGAGCTGCTCCTCCAGGGCGTTAGCGCGGTGCACCAGGGTGAGGTTCTCCTGCCGCAGACGAGCGTGCTGCTCCTCGCTTGCGGCCGAGTCCTTCTCCAGCTCAGACACACGCCGTTCTAGAAGTAGCACCTTAACACACGCGTATGCAAAAAATTAACCTTGGATTTTTCTTCTTCTTTTTTTTTTGGTCAAATCACCTTTAATTAAGGAACAGAAGCTGTACCTTATCAGTGATGTCACTATCAGCGAGGTCCAGAATGTCTCGGCTCAGATCGCTCATACCATCCAGACCACTAGACTGCAACAAATGCCTGAAATGCATAATCAATCAGACATGAGCTCTAATTAAGTACCACACGACACATTGATGCACTTTTAGATCCACTAAGGACTCCAGAAGAGGACGTTCTCACCTTGCGGCTTTTTTACTGGACAGTCTCTTGCTGGAACTGAGAGTGGGACAGAAGAGGGAGAGGGACAACAGGAAAATGATGTCAGAAAGAGAAACGGATAGAGGAAAGGCCCGAGGATGATCCCCTTATCCTCAACCCGTGACTACAGCGGCGAGGGAAAAACAAGCAGGAGGAGAGGGCTGTTTTGATTGGTCAGCACTTTATCAAGGCTGACTGAACTCGTGAAAGTCTAATAAGAGCATGAATAACAGGAAACGAATGAATGATAACCAACACCAATTACAGGAAGAAGTGCTTGGGTCGTGTTATTTATTCCCCCCATTATCCAGATAACATCATCAAGGGATGATTACTCTAATCGTTAGTACAGTCTGACCAATCAAAATCTGTATTAAAAAAAAAAAAATACATTTGGCAGATAAATAAATCTAAACCTGTTTGTTAACTATTTATTAAGCATGCACAACCATGTATAATACAGTCCAAACATTAGAAACCTCTACCAAGACAGGCTTAACCATGTCTCATTTTTATTTATTTATTTATTTATTATTGTTGATACAAGAATGTGAATTGAATTCGTTCTGCAGGCGAAAATCTGTATTGCAATACAAAATCATTTTCCAATAAGAAATAATGTTAGAGGTGGATAATCCGTTCCGGCCACCCAATAATACAAAAGTCATGTGCAAAAAAAATAATAATCATGTCGCTTTTGAACGCATGCCGAAGACAATATTAGTTTCCTGGGTTGACTGAAATTGGTAAGATTCATAAAACTAATTTCGACTGGCTTTCCACTGGTGCGAACGAGTTTTAAGCAGCTCCTCCACGTACGCGATACTTCGATTCGGCGTTCGATTCGGTTTATTCACTCTCATGCCGAAAATTTAAGCAATGTTTTACAAGGTTTTAGTTATTAAGGTGAGAATTCATAAGGGAGGGCACTGTATATGGCTTCCAAGCATTCTCCCTAGCATACCTAATGCATCCAATTTTAACACTACCACGGTCGTCTTCTGACTCTTCTGGAATGAAGCGGAACAGGTCATGTATGTCAAAGAGAGCAGAGAACGCTTCCCTTAGGCCATGGTACACCGCAAGGTGCCTGGGAACTGGGAGTGCACGACATGGACGCTCATCAGGACAGCTCCATGTGGCTGGGGTACACTTGTCTACTTCTTGTTTACTTCTAGTATCCGCTTGATATAGGTTAAAATTAATTTTGAAATAACTAGTATAAAAATTATCCATTCACAAGAAGCCTTGCCTTGGTAGTGAACTTCTTTACACTTGTGCATGCTTATAAGGAGCACCTCACACACTATGCACACACTCACCTTTTACATGCTCATCCTACGGTCTGAACCCTGACCTTAAACACAAACCCACACACTAACACGACACACCGCACCACAGTACACTAACACAACACACCGCACCACAGTACACTAACACACTCCACCCGAGCAGGCAGTGAGGACAGTGGGAGAGCACCGTGTGGGTGTTTGGATAGGCTTCAGATCCAGCTGCCCACACTCAAACAGAAGACACACACACAACAGTGTGTGTGTTGTGTGTTACCTATTCATTTCGAGTAAGTGCAGGCGTGTGGAGAGATCCTCCAGGCGGCTGATCTGTTTGTGACAGTGGGTGCAGAAAAACTCCAGAGATTCCGACTGCAGGAAATTCTGGAAGCTGGAGGGAAAAGGCTCGGAGCTGAACAGGGGGGAACAGAGGAGGAGCAGGAGGAGGAAGAGGAGAGAATATAAGAATGTGAGAAAAAAAGGAGAAGGAAGAATTTGAAAACATGATTAAAGGAGGAGTGGGGAAGGTGGAAGGTGCGAGAGAGAGAGAGAACACAAGCACATTTGAGCGAGTGAGTGAGTTAAAGGAAGGAGGTGAAGAGGCTTCACATCAGAGGAGAGTCAAGGGAGAGGGGCTGAAGCATTAGCAGAGTGTGTGTGTGTGTGTGTGTGTGTTTGTGTGTGTAATGAAGTAAAGAACGCTCTTCCCACACACAAAAACAGCTTTTATGGTGTTCTAATATTACCAAAAAAACCTTAAAACTTCAAACGAGGCTCTTTATAATTAACATGTCAAAGTTTCCTTCGTTATGAGATTCAAATATAAAGTATACTCGTTAAAATTTTTGCAAAACATTTGTGTGTATCTGTCTGTGTGCGTGTGTGTGTGTGTATATATACCTTGGTGATAGCAGCATCGGTGGTCGGCGCACCGGGCTGCCAGCATGTGGGTGTGGCTCTGGATTTCCCTCTCCTTCAGGGGCCGCCCTCGCCTCCTCTTGATTGGCCAGCAAAAGATCGGAGGCGGAGTTACTCTCCCCGAAGTCCTCAAAGTGCTCCTCCTCCCCGCCGATCACTGCCACCAGGGCGTGGCCATGCAAATCTGAACCGAGGGAGAACCTGAGAAGCATGCGCGCACACACACACACACACACACACACACACACACGAAAAGCTTTTACAAACAAGTATCCAACAGAATTGCATGTAATAATCATCACAATATTCAAAATCGAAAACAGTAAACACAAACTGATATCCAGGTAACTGAGGTTATAAAGTGCAGGTGTGTGACTTAGTGTTTGTTGATTACATATTAACTAAACATGAACTTTAGCCGAACGCTGTAGTCATAGGTGTAGTTAAAGTCCGGGTGTTAGGTAATGTGTTCTCTCCAGCTGATGTCGTCGTCATCATCTCTGCCTTGAGATGAAAATAGTAAGTAATAAAATGATAACAATCCATCTCTCATGGGGAAAGAAAAAATAATGGATGAAGGAGTGTCACCTGGCCTGGAGTAAGAGAGAGAGAGAGAGAGAGAGAAGGGCTCAGAGAATAAGAAAACAATAAAGAGAGAGTTTCTCTTTAGAAAAAAAAAAAGGAAGATAAAGAGGCAAGCTTGGAAAAACAGAAAGCCAGGGAGAGAGACAGAGAGTAAAACACAGAGAGAGACAGAGAGAGATAAAGAGAGACGGAGATCAGGCAGAGAGAGGCAGTGAGGAATGCGTTCAGATAGAGAGACAAAAAAGCAGAGAGTAGCAGGTAGACAAGAAGCAGATACACAAGAAAAGCAGATAAATAGAGAGACTCCAGGCCGAAGCACGGCTCCCGTTACACTCGACCACAAATTTTGGATTAGGGCTGCACGATTCTTGCTAAAATGTGAATCTTGATTTTTCTCTACACGAATGCAGATCAGGGTCCTCTCACAAGATTCTCATTTATAATCAAAAACATTTATTGCATTCACATTCAAAAATAAAGTGTAAATAAATAAATAAAAACTAATGCTGTCTACACAGAAGACTTATTACAAAAAAAAAACCTTTTCGTTATTTTAGAACATTTAAAGTAAATAAATTAAATATTGTTGAATATAAATAGAATGTAAACAATAATAAATATCAATTATTATTATTATTATTATTATTGTTATCAGCATACAGTAAATGCAACAGAATTCTTAGGTAGTTTGGAATTTAATACAAAATTTCTGTTTGTGTGTGTGTGTGTGTGTGTGTGTGTGTGTGTGAGAGACAGTTACCCTCATGTGATAAAAAATAATAACATAAATAAACACACAATGATAAAGTGTATACTCGCTGCTAAACGCACGAATAGGAAGACAGACAGAGAGGGACGTGCAGAGAGAGGGACAGAGAGACTATGTCCAACTGAGAAAGTCAGATCTCAGACCGTTAGAGAGACACAAGCAAAAACAAATAGACACAAAAGAAAGACAGCAAGACAAGCAAGGAACTCGGGAGCACACAGACAAGACGGAGAAAGAGAGCGAGAAAGAGAGACAGCGAGAAAGACAAGAATCGTAAAAACGTTTCTGAATGAAGTCACTATGTGAGAATTCAAAACACTGGAATCTCTGCAAGCGTCAGGAAATTTGAGGACCTGACCTTCTCTCTCACACACACACAAACACACACACAAACACACACACACACAAACACACACACACTTCTTTTTATTGTGTAAAGCTGCTTTCCGACAATGTCAATTGTTAAAAGCGCTATATAAATAAAATTGACTTGACTTGACACAATAACAAGCCAAAAAAGTTAAAACAGCAGAAGGAGAGAGAGAGAGAGAGAGAGAGAGAGAGAGAGAGAGAGAGAGATGGATGGAGTGATGGATGGACTGTAGAGAGGGGGGATGAGGAAAAGTGCAACCTCCACACTTCCTGCTATTGAGAGGCAGGAAAATCAAGATGCACTGCTGTCAGCTATATCAGCTGAGAACATACACACACACACACACACACACACACACACACACACACACACACACACACACACACACACACACACACACTTTCTCACTCTCACACACACGCACACTTAACCACTTACTCACACACACAATCACACACAGGAAACGCAAACACCTCGGTCAGCTTGGAATTATTGTCAAGTCAAAGACGAAACACAGACTCAGCAGAGAGACAGAGAGAGTGTGTGTGTGCTTGTGTGTGTAGCTCAGCCAGGACATGTTTGGGGTCTGGGAAATGCTTGCTCATTTTATCAGGGGGCTACGAAAGAAACGCTGCCGTACCGCTCTCATGTGATCGCCGCTATTCCAAGATGGCCTACCTCAACGTTTAATTAAAGGAGACAAGAAGGAAAGTTCATGCTGTATTTCAAAAGCCTTTACACTTTTCAACAAGATGGAAGTTAGTTCATTAGCTGGTTCAAGGTCTCAGGTGTTATCGGTCTTACTGACGTCAGGCTCCGGAGCACGCACTGTGCACGACACTAGAAACGGTTTTTAATCGACGCATTAAAATCAGATTAAAACCTGCTCACTTCGAACGAAATGAACCCAAGCTAAGAAATTGGGCGTGGCCTGCCTGTCTATGATTGACAGCCTTCAACTTTAAACCTGTATTTATTTTTATTCTACCAATTCTGAGATTCCTGCTTTTGGAACCGGAAGTGATCATCTGCATTCAGCCCTGGGATGCTTTTCTGCTCAGTACGCTTGTAAAGAGTGACGAACAGGACTCTACAGACGAGCTCTAATTGGGGGGTTTCTAACTTGTGTGGGTGTGGGTGTGTGCGCGTGCGTGCGTGCGTGCGTGCACACGTTTATTCACCTGTTGCGGTCCTCGCTTTCGGCGAGCGTGTTTTCGATGCCGCTGTCCGTCTCGACGTCCTCATGCAGTTCTGGGTGGACGAGGGCTCCCGTGTCCTCATCTGTAAACGTCTCGCACTCGCTGTACGCGCTCTCCGAGCCCAGGTATGCGCTGTCCGACACCTCCGCCTGCTACACACACACACACAAACATATTACAAATTAAGGTATGTGTGGAGGAACCAGCTTGCGTTTTGTAGTATCTTCAGCTCTTTTACTTTTGTGTGACTCCGTATTGAAGGCAACATAGTTTTGTTTTTCTGCCACATGATAATCTCAATCAAGTTCACGACTGAAAAAAAAGTGCTCTCAGAGCTGTGGCTCGAAAAAACAATATTAATTTAAGAATTTAACCATCTTCATCAGTTACAGTTTTTAAAAATCATTAAATTATACAAAATTTTGAACAGATGACAGCTCATCAAATCTTTAATTTAACTGGACAATTAAAAAATGTGACTTAAAAGCGCAAACTTTTCCATACCTGTAGGTATGCTGGTGAAACTCCAGGAGGAGAAACTCCCAGAGGGCAGGAGGCCATGCCTAATACCATGTTCTTGGAGAAAGAAAAGTCTTAAAAAATAATAATAAATAAAAATAAAAACAAAGCCGATTCTACAGTTCTTTGTTCATTTGAGGATTTCGGGAGGAAGCAGAGGAAGTGGCCAGGGGAACAGAGAGAGTGATAGAGACTAGACACCGAGCGAGATTGGGACTGAAATGGAAAAGTGAAGCCTAGTCTGGGAAGTCCGAAGGGCAGAGCAGACGGGAGTGGGCGGAGCCACACAGGTTGTGTGTGTGTGTGCACTTTCAGAGTTAATGTAACTCTCAACAATATATAAACTAATTCTTGTGTCTAGAACCGAATTCAAGGACGCCAGCCAAAAGTTAACCAAAAACACACACACACAAAACAAAAATTTAATGTGAAATAAACAGCACTGCAGCGATAAACAACACAAAACAGGTGTGTATATGTTTGTGTTGTGTATGTAGGTGTGTGTGTGTGTGTTTATATGTGAAGGAACATGCACACAATTTAAGGAGAACATTTTCCTGGAGTCCCGTTCCACACCCAACCACCTTGTGTGTTTTGAAAGTAAACACAGAAACAACACGTCTATTCAGAGGAAATGGGGAGGGAAAGGAGAGAGAGAGAGAGAGAGCGAGAGAGAGAGAGAGAGAAGTCGGAAGTAAGGGGGGGGGGGAGTAAACTTGCAGTAAAGGTGCAGCTCTGTTCAAACCATCCTTTCACTATATTTGTGATCATGCTGCCATGCTGGTAAATCCACCAATCCCCCCCACCCCCACAACCCAAACACACACACGCGTGTGCTAGTCCATAAACAGAACAGGAACTTGGGATTAATGATTCAGATGCTCAAGATGGACAAAATAGTATTCATTCATTATTTTATTTTTTTATTTTGAGTAAAAAGTTTAAATGTTGTGACTGTAAGGATGGCCGGCTGATCATTTACCTCAGACGCATTTGCATTAGAAAAGTTTCTTGCATTCTGTCATTTTTAATCAGGTTTTAATAAAATCCCCTTTCTTTAATTAACACCTCCATGATTTTCCTCTGGTAGAAGCATCTAGACCTTTGCCTTTAAACAACCCCATCTCACACTCACACACACACACACACACACACACACACACACACACACACACACACACACACAAAAAAAAAAAAGTAATAGAAATTACAGACCGAAAACACTTTTTTTTTCATTGCCTTCAAATGAGAATTTTAAAAGGAGTAATAATGATAATAAATTTTTTTATCCATGTCCCTTGGCATATCAGGCAAATACTCTCACTGGGATGGACGGCCAACGATTGTGTCCGAGCAGTTGAGGATGAAGCTCTGGGGCTCGGACCGGGGACCCTCCAACACACACCTTAACCACCATTCTTTTGACCCAGAAGTTCACGAAATAACACGTCATCCACCTCAACCTCCTCTGTTATTTTACCCTTAAAATAATTTATAAGTATTAATTTTTCACATTTAAACATGCTACTTTTATTCACTGCTTTGCTTTTTTTTTGCTTTGTTTTTTAGATTTGACATATTCGAGAGTAATGAGGTGTTAAAACTTAAATTGTCTTCATAATGCAGCTATTTAAAGGTGTCCTAAAATAGGACAGTTTACACATATATACAATCTTATGCAAAAGTTTAGGCACCCCTTGATAAATAACAGATTTTGGTGATTTTTTTTTTTTTTAATTGATAAGATGTTAACTCATGAGTCTCTCCTGGAAATGAAAAAAAAAAATGGAAAAAATGCTGAAGCATTTTCAGCAAACACTGATGCATAGTTACTTCTTATGCCATAAATTGAACAAAAAACATTATTATGGCACTGTGCAAAAGTTTGGGCACCCTAAGAGTTCCAGTGTCTCAGATTCTTTTTACAAGGTTTCAGACCTTAATCAGCTCGTTAGATCTGATGCATGGCAACAGCTATCATTAGTAAATGCCAATTTCAAAGCTTTACAAATACTTGGACTCTTCAAACCTTGTGCACACACTTCTGGACACTCAACAACCATGGGTTACTCTAAGCAGCTGTGTAAGACTCTGAAAATCAAAGTTATTGATGCCCACAATGCAGGAGAAGCTACAAGAAGATAGCAAAGCGTCGTCAGCTTGCAGTTTCCACAGTGAGAAATGTAATTAAGAAATGGCAGTTCAGGGGAACTGTGGAGGTCAAGATGAGATCTGGAAGACCAAGAAAACTCTCGGAGAGAACTGCTCGTATGCTGGTCAGAAAGACGAATCAAAATCCCCATTTGACTGTAAAAAACCTGCAGGAAAATTTAGCAGACTCCGGAGTGGTGGTGAACTGTTCCACTGTGCAGCGATGCTTGCACAGACAAGACCTTCATGGAAGAGTCAGCAGAAGAAATCCCGCTTCATCATAAAATCCAACGTCTGAAGTATGTAACAGAACATCTACAAAAGCCTGATGCGGTTTGGGAACAAATGCTGTGGACTGATGAAGTTAAAATAGAACTCTTTGGCCTCAATCAGTAAAGGCATGTTTGGAGAAAAAAAGAAGCAGCATTTCATGAAAAGAACACCTTGCCAACTATTACGCATGGTGGTGGATCTATCATGCTTTCGGGTTGTGTTGCAGCCAGTGGCACAGGAAACATTGCACGGGTGGAGGGAAGAATGGATTCCACTAAATACCAGCAAATTCTGGAGGCGAACATCACACCATCTGTAAAAAAGCTGAAGCTGAAAACAGGACGGCTTCTACAACAGGACAATGATCCTAAACATACCTCGAAATCCACTATGGAATACCTCAAGAGACACAAACTGAAGGTTTTGTCATTGAAAATCTGTGGGTAGATCTTAAAAGAGCTGTGCATGCAAGACGACCAAAGAATATTACAGAACTAGAAACCTTTTGCAAGGAAGAATGGGAGAAAATCCCAAGTGCTATAAAAAGCGTTTGCAAGCTGTGATATCTGCTAGAGGACGTGTTATAAAGTTTGGTGCCCAAGCTTTTGCACAGTGCCAAAATAATGTTTTTATTTTTTATCTTTGTTCAATTTATGACATAAAAAGTAACTATGCACCAATGCACAAATATTGTGCATTTTTTCCAATTTTCAAGAGAGACTGTGTTAACATCTTATCAATTAAAAAAATCACCAAAATCTGTTATTTATTAAGGGGTGCCTAAACTTTTGCATAAGACTATATGTATATATAGATTTTCTTTTACTATATTGCGCTAATATAGAGCTACTTATAACATAAAAGAAGCCAAAAAACTAACTCAAGGGCATGAAATACAGTATTACAGTAAGTGTTTGCGGATGGAGCCTATTTTAGGACACCTTTAATTAGCTGCATTATGAAGACAATTTCAGTTTTAACACCTCATTACTCTCGCATATGTCAAATCTAAAAAACAAAGCAAAAAAAAAAGCAGTGAAAAAAAGTAGCATGTTAAAATGTGAATTGTCAATATTGGTAAATATTCGATAAATAAAAGTAGCATGTTTAAATGTGGATCATCACACTACATAAATATTTGAGCTAGCTGGGTTTTTTCTTCTTTTTTTAAAAAAAAAGCTTTAGCGGATGGAAAAAACATTTTGTTATTTATTGTTAGTGTTGCGGCTTACTTGTTGCATTTTTTTTTTTTTTTTTTTGCGAAATGTCCTTTGGCTTTGGAAACGTGTCGTGTAAACTGAGAGACTGTACAAAATGAGCAGGTTAACCCGAGTGAAACGGCCGTGGGCGTTAAGTGATGCGTGGTAACGGGATTTTCTGTTTCTGCCAACAAAGCACGGAAGAAAAAAATAAAGCAAAACCGCAAGACGGAGATGAAATGTCATTTACATCGCAGAGCATTCTTCAGGAGCGTAAATGCAGCTGAGCAGACAGAAACGTGACTCAGGGGAAATGTCCATGTCCTTCACCTTGGAGCGGGAGATATTTATAGACGTATGTACGAGCTGATGTGTTAATTCTTCTTAACTCATGTGGTAAGAGTGAGTCATTGTTGATGTATGACATCGCACCGGCAGGTGGCACTGATAGCACAGTGGAATTTCTCCAAAACAAATAAGATAAGAATTGAAAGATTGTGTGTTTTTTGGAGGTGGAATGCAATGAACACGAAGCTTATTTGGGTCCGGTCTTGGCAGGATATGCATTATACCGTAAGTCCTATTCTAGCAGCTTTTAATCCTTAATTGCATGGTATTGATGGTTTAAAGCCCAGCAGGTAGAGAAGCACAACTCAGTCATTAAACCCAACACGCATGTCTTCACTTTCCTAACTACCGAACACTAGTAATAAATGAGCTGGGCATGCGGGATAAGATTTTATTGATGCAAAGCTTTAACTGCTGAACGATTTTGTGCCCCCATGCACTCTGTTCTCAAAACCTGTCCAAAAACTGAAGCCGGTGCCTCGGCTGTTTCACACATTTACATTATAAAAAATAAATAAATAAAAAAAAGAAATATCTTAATTAAACATCAAGACTGAGCTTTTTCTCGGTTCAGCTTCCTTAGTCAAGCTAGAGAGTGAATTCCAGAGAATAAACTCAACAGAAAATACGCAGGAATGTCAGATATGCTGAGCACCAAGCGTAATAACAGATGTGCCTGTCCAATACAAACAGAGAGAAAGCGAGAAGAATGAGGAAAGATTGGTAGTGAGGACGAATGACGGAGTGAGTGTACCCACAATTTGTGTGTGGCTTACCTCATCGTATTCCTCGGCCACTCCGTTGGCATCCCCTGAAGTGAGCTGTAGCTTGTAGAGATCTGGGTCAGATCCTGAGCAAAAGATGCAAGGAGAGAGAGAAAGGAAATTTAGTAAAGATACTTTAAATAAAAAAATTAAAAACACACACACACACACACAATCAGTCAACATTTCTATATTCACACCTATTTGATTTTCTTGCTTCACTTATCTATCTAGCCATGTAAAGAATTCTGGAGCCTTGTATAAAACATTACAATACACCATAATATAACTCCCTACTATGTACCAAAACACGTATGTATGAACAGTCCACTCCAAAAGTACTGGAACATGAACACAAACTCTTCTGTTTCTATGATAATCAAGGTATCTGGGTTTGATAAAAAAAAAAAAAAAAAAATTTTTTTAATTAAAGACAGAAAAATTAAATTTAAATTAAAAATTTTAGCTTCCAGCATATACTTACTAGATTACTTATTAATCTACTTATCTTCCCATACCATATATGATACCTCTTAATGAAATAAAATCCACTCTGAACAAATTACCAAAATATTATATAATAATAATATTACATATTATTTTGTTAAATATTAACAAATTATTAAAATATTCAGGATTGTAACTTTCACAAGGGTCAAGATTCATTTTCCAGGTTTGTTTTTTCTTTAGCATGTAATAAGGCACTGATCCCTTTAATTAGTGCCGCTGCTCAGTAAGAGTGGAACTCCGTGCTCTCAGAGGCAGTAGATGACGGACTGAGTAATTCTGACAGTTAACAACGACACCGTTTGTTACTCATTATGTCAAAGTCATCGACTCTCAAAAAAAGTGGAGCAGAGGAAGGCTCGTCACTATGACAGGGAATGGTGTCTTTTATTACACACACACACACACACACACACACACACACACACAAGGTTTGATTAAAAAAGCCCCCAGCGAGTTCAGATTGAGTTAGACACGATATCTGTTCTGATGATGTATTTAAGCAGTGTAGTGTACGGGCCGAGCTGCAGCCTCAGCTTTTCCTGATGTTAAGTAAGAAAATACAGTTGTGATGAAACAGTATGAAACAAGCTTTAGGACAAAAAAAATAACATGCCAATCTTTTTGTTTATATACCTGTCTGTCTGTCTGTCTGGATGAATATGTCCATCTACCTACCTCTCTGTCTATGTGTCTGTCTGTGTACCTATATGCATGTCTGACTATTGACTTTCCTGTCTGTCTGAGCGTCTATCTATCTATGTTCCTGTCTGCCGGTTTCTGTGTGTCTACCTACCCTTCTATCTAAGGTAATGTCCATCAGCAATTCAAGACATCTGATAACATTACTGTATTTCTACATATCGTAACATAAATCGCAGGAAAAAAGAAAAAAAAGATATGGCAATGTCAGTTTTTTTTCAATACTGTGCAGCCCTACTATAGAATTCAGTTCTTTCCCTACGTGCATGTTTTGTGTGTGTGTGTGTGTGTGTATACAGTATATATGTGTGTACCTCCATTGCTGATGGCTGTGATGCCTCTGTGGAAATCCTCGAAGCTGATGACTCCCAGGCCACTCGGATCGAGAAAGCGAGTCAGGTCCTTCACCTGAAACACACAGAAACAAAACACACACAAAAAGGTTTTGAAACACGTCACGCTTGCTCTGACCAGAAACTTAAAAAATGATAAATATTAAAAATAAACTGTCCTTACACCCCAACACACACACACTGCATCATGTAGCAATAAATGTTTTTTAGGTATTTTAGTTCGATTCAAAACAGTGTCCTCCTACACACACACACACGCACACACACGCACACACACTCATATACTGTATAAACACACACGCTCTCTCTCTCGTTTAACTTAAGCTGTTCTGTGCTGAGTAGATACAATCAGGTTAGCCTGTAGCCTAGCAACAAGAGATCAGGTTTCCAGGGAGACAGAGTGGGGTTTCAGAGTCAGGACTGTCCATACACACACACACACACACACACACACACACACACACACACACACACACACACACACACACACACACACACACATAAAAGAGCTCGGAATTCAGCACAGCGGCATTTCAAACACTGCAGCAATGGTGCGTGTGCGTGTGTGTGTGTGTGCGCGCATGTGTACATGTGTGTGTGATGGAAAAGTTTTGACCCCGTCTCCAGAGACAGAAGTGTGTGGTGTTTAATTATGCAGCTAGGGAACGCTGTTAGAAAGCACACAAGCACACACGGAATACACTCAAGTCTGAATGAAAGCATGGTGCAAAACTTCACACTCTGGAGTAAAGAATGTTTCGGGTTGTCAAGTTACTAGAACTCTGACTTTGACCTCAATTAGTGTCGTTCAAACAAAAATGTCAATTAAACATGGAAAAACACACACACACAACAGTGCTAGTTAAATAAGTTAAATTGAATGAGCAAGTAATAAAAACTTAAACAAGTTTTAGTCTTAATTGAAGACTGTTTTCCAGCTGTTTTTGGGGACGTGACGCGCTTAAAAATCAGAACAGATTTACAGAGTTAGATCTGAAAACCTGGTCATTAGATTGTGTTGTTTGGCGCGTTTATCACCGATTCTGTTTGAAATACCAAAAGTGCATAGGAGACTCCTTTGTGACCTCGAACTGCAATGCTGCTACAAGTCGATGATTAAGCGGTTGGTTAATCGCGTCCCTGAACTAAAACTCTCAATAAAACATAGGGCATAGCAAACGATTTTCTTAAACAAATTTAAATATACATTTTTATATTTTTTATTCTTTAATATTTGATTATATTAGGAACACAGGGCGAGTCACTCGAAAGAGGCCCTAAATATTCTGTAATAACTCCCGCTAAGAAGAAGCAATCTTGGTAAATCAACATACAGCTTTCTTCTTACTATATGGAGCTTCAAACACACCTGG
Source organism: Clarias fuscus (assembly GCA_030347435.1). Classification (NCBI taxonomy): domain Eukaryota; kingdom Metazoa; phylum Chordata; class Actinopteri; order Siluriformes; family Clariidae; genus Clarias; species Clarias fuscus. Next base: position 4,284,887 of record CM059207.1, on the reverse strand, counting down.
ATGCCCCTGAGTCAAACTGATAACATGGCCATCAGCCATCACGCCATCACGCCATTTAATGCTATACCCATTCACTCAATCACTTCAGGATCATGGAGCGTCGTATCGAAATGTGTACGGTAGAAAACAGATCGATCACTTCCAGCATCGCATGTAAAGCAATCAATTACACATATATCAAGATATGTAGTGTATTTTTTTTTTGGTGCAGATTGCTTCATCATAAACAGTTATTGTAGAATATTCGGGGCCTCTTTCGAGTGAATCAAACTGTATATTGAACTATATCTACAAACACATTTTTGTTTAGTGTCATTATGAGTACCACCTACTTACAATTACTAATGCAGCTAATCAATGCTAAACCTACACTTCATAAATGCTAAACCTAGCCTCAATAAATTAATGATTTTAAAGTTTTAAAAAGCTGCAAAAAAAATAATAAGAACAACATGAAGCGGTTTTCTTTCCAAAATGTCCCCACAAAGTCAAAACAGTCCGCTATTCCTGATATATCATACCATGCCCTGCCCCATCACACACGCGCACACACACACACACACACACACACACACACAAAAGGCTGCGTTTTCATGCTGACCATATCTACACTTCTTTTTCCTCTGGTCATGAAAAGTGAGAGAGAAAATTGAAAATATATTTCTCAGGTGTGACATTTCAGAAGTGAGAAGAAAGTATGCAAGCTGGAGCAATAGCTCGGGGGCAACTGTGTGTGTGTGTGTGTGTGTCGTTTCCTGTTTGTTGGTCGGAAAGATTTACCACTACAGACCACAGCAACAGAAGAAAAATGAGACAACAAAACAGAGGCTGTTAACTTGACTTATGAGTTTAAGAAGTTTAACTAATGAATTTGTTCAGTTTGTATCGTTGTATCATTATTATCGATCATCCCATTTAACTAGCAAACAAATTTAATGCAAATGTTTACAATTCTTAACGGAGTGTGTGAGCAATAGAACGCGAAACACACTAAACCCTGATATCTTGATGTCAAACAATGAGTTAATCAGCTAAATCGATCACACTGCCTTTTTGCATTCATAATCTAATTCGTAAGGAATAGCTAATCTATCAAACAGCATTGTTTTCAATCCTTCACGCGTTCTATTCTGTACCTCATGTAACTTCCTGGTTGGGATTTGCATGCAGAGCAAAATGGAAATGAAAGGAAACAGTCGGCTTTGCATTGTACCGTTGTTTAAGTGATGGTGCACTCCCCTGTTTATGCTCAGTTACCTGTTAAGATCTTTTTTTTGTTTGTTTGCTTTTTTTTTAATCCCCTTTGTACTGAACCTCTCGTTCCAAAACTATGGGCGGTTCTCTGATACTGGCAACAAGAGATGGAGAAGAAAGGAACACATGGTTCCAAGTTAATAATACAGGCATCCAGAAATCTGTAACAATTAGTAGTCCATCCTTGTATTTGTTTTGCCTTCTATTAGTTTGTGTTTACAGTGTTAACTTGCCAGGAAAGGAAATTTACCTTTACCGCATTTAGCAGAAAAAAATTTAACCCAGTAGAATCAGGATTTGGAGTGAAGACACTTTGAGGACTCTTTAATCTCAGGTACAATTTTTACAGTTTTTGAAGTAAATTAGTTACAAAGTCATAGTTACTGCAGAACCACCCACAGTTCTTCTGAGGATTTTGACTGTTGCACCTGCTTCTTTTTCTTTGCAAAACCCAGCAGCTTCCATTTAGTTTTTTGTCTAAAAAGTGGTTGCTTATATAACATGCTGCACACTTTTCTGAATTCCAATGTTTTTCTTTGGTGAAACACAGGTGTTCGAACATCAGAAAAGTTATTGTACTGACTCAATAATAAAATCGGACAATAAAAAAATGCTTTTTTGACCTGTAAATCCGACCAGTTGTGGGTTAAGGGCCTCACTCATGAGCCCAAATTTTGGGGCTGGGGATTGAACCTGCGACCTTATGATTAGTTGTACATTTACATTACAGCATTTGGCAGACACCTTTATCCAGAGCGACTTATTTTTCTTATTCTCAGACATCTGAGGAGTTGAGGGTTAAGGGCTCAACAGTGTCGATTTGGTGATTGCAGGGCTTAAATCTGGGATCTTCTGAATGTTAGGCCATTGCCTTAACCACTGAGCTAACCTGTACGACATCTTAAGAAATGAATCTTCTTCCATTTAAACAAGCTTGTTTAAGGAAAAAAAAAAGAAATAACAGCAATAAAAGACGGTAATTAGACTGTAAACCTTAAAGCTCACTTGTAAGACTGGAGTTACAAGACAACAAAAAATGTCCAGACCTGCTAGAAAATACAGACAGATTCGCTGACGCACAAAAACATCACCTTATAACGTTTAAAGCAATCAATTGGGGTTTAAGAGGCATTCTGTGTACAAGTTGGACTGTAATGTGCAGTGTTTAATGTGTTACTGTTGACGTGTTAATGTTAAAACTGATCATCCTGCAGTCATGTGTTCTTTACAACCTGCACTATAGAGCAGGATCCAGCATCAGCGGATTTAACACGCTTCTTCAGAGACATGCTTTTGCACACATAAGCACAATGTGTGTGAGAGTGATGTATTACAATATAATTGTAATATATAGACCAACATGAGGTAACTCAAAAAAATTTACTTGCATAGCATTTTGCTCACTTGATTGAGTTAAGAGTCTTGTTCGATGACCCCAATTGATGGGGCAGCCCTGGGATTTAAACTCGCAACCTGCTGTTAAGTGGTTCAAAGCCATAACCACTGGGCCACCAATTTCACATACCTAATTTGTTACTAAACTTTAGTGGCACTGATTATTTAGGCCTGCTATTTTGGTACAACCTACAAAACAAGACTGGAGGCCAAACTGAGGTTATACTGAAACCCCAAACAATGAAGAACAACGTATCCACACCTCGCTCCAAGCTCTCCATTCACTCTCTGCCTCGCTCATCCCGCCAATCTAATCTTTACTCTGTTCACATCAGCGTTTTTCAGTTGACCAAAAAAAAAAAAACCTGCCAGACTTCCTGTACCAAATCCTACCATCGATCCAATTCAAAAACACACAAAAACAAATGTTGGACAGCACTCTGAGAGCGGAGTGAACATGTATTTGTAACAGCTCTGAGGAGAAAACATTCAGATGCAATAAGCGCAAAGCAGTAAAAAAAAATAAAAAATTATTATAATAAAAATAAAACTCAGCTGATGAGCTTGTGAAGGGCTTGATGATTAACGCGGTCAGTGAGACGAATCAGCTGTTACGGGAAGAGTCATAAAGTTAGAGACTGCTGGACAAGTGGTTTTCAGGTTGGAATTTAAAAAATAAAAAATAAATAAAGTGCAAAGTTAAAAAAAAAAAAAAAAAAGCCATTAAATCATAAACATGCACCAATACCAAATAGATGTATTTGCCTGGCAAAAGAGTCATCAGCTTGTCAATCGCGTTAATACAGACTAAGACAAGTACGACTCGTCAAGACATCAACAAGTCCTTGATCAACGTGCCTGGCTAAATATTTTCTCATGTTTCACCCCGAGATAGCCAAAATAGTTACACAGGGTATATTCAAATTTACATGTACAAGACGTAGTGTTACATAGTCTGTTCATCGGAACTCAAGGGTGCAAAACACTTGTTCCAGCACAATGATGGCTTGTAGACAAAGGAAGCTCTATGAGGTTGTAGCAGAAGAATTTGCGTGACTTGTAAAGAACCATGACCTTCTTACCTTTTCTCTTGTATTAATTGGTTTAACTCGCTAGCTAACTTGGTCTATCTTAGTTATGTTGTTTGAATCAAGGTTAGCTGATGATATCTGAATAACACTGGACTGCGCGAGATGTTGGAGCTTAAGTAGATTTAGGATTTGTCTATGCTTGTTAGGGGTTCTCCGATTGATCAGTCGCCGATCATAACTGGCCGCAATTGCTTTGGGAAGTTTGACTGGCAGTCTCTATAATGGCCGATATAGAAAAGCCGATCAGATGACGCAAAACCCGCGGGACAATTTATTTTTTTTGCACGCTGCTAAAATGGCTTCACCTGTCTGGCAATTCTACGTGTTGTAGAACTTCCAGCGACTCGCGTCCTACTTGTCTGCTATTTTATTTAATTTTAAATAAATTGTTTATCTAAATAATTTTAAATAAATACATTATTTTATTTAAGCTCTAAGCTGTTCCCAATTACTAACCAAGCACAGGCTGCTATGTTTTAAGTTGACGTGTTGCACATGTTGTTTGCCAATAAATACAGTTGTCAATTCATGATATTCCTAAAATTGTAATTTCAATACTTAATTTACATTGTGGTTAGATATAGTTTAATAAATAATGCTACATGATAAGGCTTCGAGTAGACCCTGTAATCGGTGACCGGTATCGACGATACAGCTTCTAATGATCAGAGATCGGTCCCAAAAATCCTGATCGGAGCACCCCTAATGCTTGGACTACAATATTTGATTATTAGGTTATGGCCATTAAGACTCACAAATGACATGTGGGGGGGCAAAAAACAAAAACAAACAAACAAAAAAAATAAACACACACACTCGTTCCCAGCTCCAAGAGAGCCACGTTCTACAATTTATCAAATCCCCTTTGAGAAATCTGTCTTGGACTGCTGCCAAGAAAACACCAGGACAAATTACGCCTTCTTCTGGACACCTCTATTACTAAAGGCTAATGTTTCGACCGGAGGACGGTTAGGTTAGATGCTTGGAACTAGCATCAGTTCGTAAAGAAAACGATCGTGCAATTCTAACCACCAGATGATACTGATATCTACAGTGGAAACAACTGATTCTCTGAGAAGAGCTATGTAGCAATGTTGTAAATATGAAGGACATACACTGTTTTCAAGCACTTGTTACCATTATTATCTCCATCTAACACCAAAGGGCTTCTGGGAAAGAACCTGAAGAGGAATTGATATACACACAGGGGCTAACTAAGCATAATAATCCAAGCAACTAATTAACACAGTGTATAAGTAACAATTAACAATCGAGGTCAAGGAACAGTGAAACTAAATACATGTCAATGTGTGTGTGTGTGTGTGTGTGTATGTATGAGAGAGAGAGAGAGAGAGAGAGAGAGAGAGAGAGAGAGAACCAGGGAAAGAACCAATGATTTGATTCTTTAAGCGAGTGAATAATACATTAGATCTTCTTGAGTGTCTCTAAGCTCAGGTTTCATCGGACGTGTATTGTGACGGGAGGAAAAGAAAAGAAAAAAAAAAAAACATCCTCTCTATATGAAAATCACAAGAGTGAAAAGGGCAAACAGGTAAGAAATCCAAAACAGTCCTCCCATTGTGCTGCATTAGCATAAAACTTAAATCAAATGGCATGTGTGGGATTGAGAGGCACTGCTGTGCTGACCTCTTTGTGTTTATTCAAGAAAAACCACACACTCACGCTTGCTGGCTTTTCTAATCTGTTTAACTCAAAGCCCTTTCAGTTTATCTAAAGATACAAAAGACACCATTTAAACCAAAAGGTACAAAACATACCTTGGCGGACAATAACGCAGGCTTATCCATGTGCAAATATTTATACGCCTTACCTGTTCGACTCCGTACGCTGTAGCAAACTCCATAAATTCCTCGATGCGCACGAACCCGTCTCCATCCTGATCGAGAGCTTGAAAAACAGCCCGCAGTGCCGACCCTTCCTCCTCCTGTGGCCCGGGTGCTGGAAGCGCACCTGCACCTACACTCCCGTCCTGGATCGTATCTGCGCTCACACATAACTCCAGAGGCATTTCGGCATCGTCAAGACCGTCAGGAAAAACAACGTTGTCCTCCATCAGAGGTGGACATGTTGCTCTGCAGGGAAACTCGTTGGTGAGCGAGTTCAGTTGTGGCTCTGCTACCTGAGACAGGTCTGCTTGGTCAGGTAGATCGGTTTCCTCGTCTACCCTCACATCAGGTGACTGCCCGAGTGTTGATGTCGCCTCTCCCCTTTCCTGCTCCACTGCCATGCCCACTTGGCTTACTGGACTATCTGCACCTGAGAGGAGGGTGGAGTCTAAAAGGCCAGGAACACTCTCAAAAGCTTCTTTTTTCACCTCCTGCATACACATGGCCTCAACTTTTGGGCTTCCTGGGGCAGATAAAGTTGCACTCACGCTGCCATCAGATGTTTCAATCAGTGTGTGTTTGTCCTGAAGTTCATCATGAATGTCACTTGGAGGTACAGATTTTTCAGATACATAGTTATGAGCATGAAAGCAAAGGCTCTCTGAGTCATCCTGCATGTTTGGCTGCTGGTTAATCCCAGCCATACAGTCATCTGAGTTCTGGCAGTGTTGAGCTGTACCATTCACTGACATGTGAACAGACGCCACCTCCTGAACGTGCACATCCACAGCAGCTTGAGTATGTGTCATTTTATCTAATATGTCCACATTCGACAAATTGATTGTCTGTTCTTTGCTTGTTTCCTCTAAAAGATCATGTTCTAATGAGTAGTGTGTTGGAGATTCAGAGTCAAGTGAGGTTGTTTCAGTCTTTGCATTTGCATCAAGGGTAAAACAAACCGAAGGAGAAATCAGAGTTGGTTCTTCTTCCAAGGCGGTAAGTGTATCTGGGATAACCTGTTGCTCAGACGCAACTGGTTTTGGGTTATGGGTGTCATTAGAATGAAAGTCGGATATTATGGAAAGGTCTGAGTTTTTGCTCAAGTCACTTGATGTTTCAGATGAAGTGCAAGTACAATGTACTATGGCACTCTCAGTACCATGCGTATTCACAGGAAGCTCATCGTTACTGTACGGAGGCAAGACATCAGGCGAAAGCGCGTTGTTAGAGATGAATGTGGACTCTACTGGAGCCAGTTGCTCAAATTCAAATGTAGGTGATGAGAGCAGAACTGCTGCACTGAAATCATATTCAAGTTCCCGTACCACAAAGTCATTATGTGTTATGTCTCTCTCCACTACGTCTTCCATTTCTACACTCATTTCATAATCACATGGAAGTGGACCATCAGTCACTATTGACTCTGGGGCTGTCCCAGGGTTGGCCTCGGAATCTGATCCTGCAAAAGTTCTTTCTTGTTCAGATGGTTTCTTCGATGCTGACGTTCCAGGAGGTGACTGTGGCCTGGACAAGACCTCAGGTGTTTCATTAGATGTCGTGTTACTAATTGATGGTATATCACTCCCCTGTTCTGTAGACAATCCTGTGATTGTGGTCTCTGCTGTCTGCAGGATATCATCACATGGTTCTACAGGTGACTCCAAAAACAGCGTTGGTATGAATTCATCCGAGATGTCAGGATGGGAAACCAAACATTGTGATGAGGAAGACAAATCGTAGATAACGGGTAAAGTCTCAAAATTACAGGATGCAGTCCTAGTTGAGCTTTCCTCAGCAACATCCAGCACATTTGCACATAAGAGATCCGTCAATTTCTCTGGTGTGGTTTGTGAGGTCAAGTCTGTTGTCCAGTGTGAGGCTGGACTCTCACTAGTCCTATGACTAGGCAGGGTTTCAGAGAGTGGCTGGTCCAGCACGGGATCCAGAGGAAGCTGGCCTATGAGGCCATCTAAAGGGCACTCGGAATCGATCTCCACTACGGGTCCCGAAACGTCCACAGCCTGCATAGAGGTGCAAGTGTGTGTAGGACTGGGTGTAGTCGAATTAAAACTGATGAGATCTGGTGTGTCCACATCATTTGATGTTGCACTGCAGTCCCTTTCAGCCAGTTGCTGTTTATCCCATGACGGTACGACACAGTCGGAGCCTCGGTCCCATGGATACGCCTGATCTAATCCAGAATACCGAGACGCCCGGAATAATTCATCCAGATTCAAAGAGCTGTCCTGAAATATCTCATCAAAGCTTAGAGAGACAATACCACCGTCTCGCCTCTGATGTCTCTCAGCATTTTTGTGGCCGCCATCAGTGGCGGCAGCTTCGTCGTCATTATCCAGAAGAAGAAATCCAAGCGAATTCTGGTCAGCTTCCCAGTCGGAATGACCTCGGGGGCTGGAGAGAACTTGCTCCATTTAGGAGCGCCGTTCCTCTCCGGCAGCGTCTACGCTCCAGGAGTTATCCTCTTTTATTAAATCTCCAACGAGTAATAATGCTTGGAATTCCGAGTTAACTGGCGTCCGCTGCCTACAGCAGTAACGCCGCTGAGCGCCATGCGCAAGTGTGTGCTTGAAGGTAAATAAATAACCGCCTCAGCTTAACTTCAGGATAGCGACTGTGTTTGTTTCACAGTATCGCCATGTTTTTAGCTTGGGTTCATTTATTTATTCAGGCATGAAAGGTTGCTCTGTTTCATGTTTTTTTTTTTCTCCTTCAATTCTAACTTTAATAACGTCCCCTGTTCCACGATGCAGTCTGAAAATAATAAAATACCAACACATTGACTTTCCTGTTTTGGAATTAATAGAAATTCTGCACCTTTTGATAAAAGAAATTATTTAACATTTTCTTGTGGTTAGTTCTCACCTGAGTGACTTAGTTAAATATTAGTTCATTTAAAAAATGTAAATCTATCAAAGACTGTAAAGCAACATGACATCGGTCTAGACTATGTGGAGTATAATCTATATGTGTTTAATATCTCCTCAGGTTTAACTAGAGATAATGAATTACACAACTGTTACACAAACACACCTACATCTACTTCTTCTCACAGCTGACTAAAACCACCTAGGAGAAAGAAAAAAACAAAACATAACTGCTGTTAATAAACTTGAACAGCATTTTAAGACCTAAATAATTATGATTTTTCATACTATTTAGGTCTGCCTGATGGTGTTCATCCACCATTACAACATTCCCAGTCAGAATAGCATCTAGCTTCTAGTGGCCTAAAATCTCTCCTTTTTTTTTTTTTTACTTCATAATACCTCATAATATGCTTTCATAGGCAACTTTAGACGGATTTACGCGCTTATCTACAGCTTTGTGCGAAACATAAATCCGTAAAGTACAGAGATTTAAGGATTTAAAGTGCTAACGCTGAGGAAGGCTAACCGGTTAGCTGAGGACGCTAGCTAACAGCATCCCTTCCTCCCGGACTGGAAAGAAAAAGAAACGAGAACACGGCACACACGGAGAAATTAGTCTTAACTTAAGACGAAAAAGAAAAATATATATATATATATTTTATATATACATCAATAAAAATGTCGGCAGATGTTCAATTTTCCTCAGGGCCAGATGCGCGAGAAGCCGTGCGCGAGCGGAACACGTTAATCCACCTGTGCTGATGCTAGCACCGTTAGCATGTTTAAATGTCGAACAAAATCCAGTTATTCCTTCATATTAAACTCGTTTTCCTCAGAAATTCCACGATATTCCCAGACAAATCCTTATTTCTTTTTTTTGTACAAAGAAAAGTCTTTGTGCGTCCATATCCGCAAAAGAAATCAGGACTTTGTTTTCGTTTTAAATAAGAAAACAGTCCTGCCGTTTTCCACCAAGGATTGATAGCAACTCGCATCAGCAGCAATAACAGACACTCTCGCACACATACAAGCCGCAATAGACACCAACGCAAACACTCGCGCATGCGCAGAAGCGCCCCCTGCAGTCCGCCGGTACCAACCGCAAGACGCCGAGCATCTTCTCTTTTTTTTTTTTTTCTAATCAGCGTTTCTCTGCGCATTGCTGCTGCTGCTGCTTTATCACATCGAAAACGTTGTATCGAATTAAACAATCAACAAGTATGATATTGTTTAAAATTTTAACATCACCCCTTATTCGTCTTTCAGTTATAATGAACCGGACCACGGGCCGAATCCCAAATAACTCCCTGACACCTACAGGAGTGCACACTCCACCAGGTGTGGATCTGTAGGTAGTGAGGGCTACACACCTTACATAGTGGGCCAACGTGTCCAGAACCAGAGCTGTTCCGGATTCAACGCCTTAAATTATTTAAAGTGGTAGATCAGTGAAAAGGGGCAGATTTATACACGCATGCCTCTGGCTATAGAATTTAATTTTAATTAACTTTTAGAAAAGAAAAACATTATTTTTTACCACCTCCTTGCTTTTCGATACACTTTGTCCAAAAGCTTTTCATATTCCCTCATTAAAAATATTTTATTCTGAGCTGCGAGCCACAAGCACACCGCTGTCTTCACTTCTTCATCAGGAATGTATCTTCGTCATCATTCAGGGGACCAAACAGGTGATGGAGCTAGATAAGGACTATAGGGAGTCAGCTTTGGAGACAGTGTGGGCGGAAGTATGTGGACGTGCATCATCACACGAGATTACAACGTCCTCGAATGGACGTTAAATACGCAGGTTACGCTTCAGCTCTTCAATAAGCGTCTCACTGTAACGAGCACTGTTGATTGTCAAACCTTTTTCCCGATAATGTTCCAATACTGGCCCTTGAGAATCCCATAAAACTGTAAACATTGAGAATTTTCCAGCTGGTGGTTGAAAATTTTCTTCGATCCTCGATTATGTTTCCATTCCATACTCTGCCATTTACTCTCAGGCTCGAAGTAATGAATCCGTGTCTCGTCACCAGTAATGATTCTCTTTGAGAAACGTTTGTTTTTGGTTTGCAGATATCCAAACGCTTCTGTTTGTGCTCTTCTGTTAGTTGTTTCAGCACCAGGTCCACCCTTAGACCACAAAAAAAAAAAAAAAAAAAAAATTTAAACGCTGCACGTTCCTCTTCTTTCATGCAGATTACAAGTTGGGTGTCCATTTTTACTCACACCGCAGTTACAAGTGAACGGATTTAACACGTTCACACCTTCACAGCAGTGACTGGGGAGACAGTAGCCTTGAATGGAAAACGCTGATAAGGCCGTGTGGCCAAAAGAGTGTGAATAGTATTTGACATCCCCTCATCATATATATATATATATATGACGGGTTTGATCCCTTGTTCCTGGAATGGTACTCTCAAGTGTACTCCGTGTCTACTTTCTGTTTGGGCAATTTGGAAATACCAGTCAGCCCACAACTCCCGTATCTGACTAGTAGGATAAAACCACGCTCTTACGTGGAAACCCCCAGCCCTGGAGGATGTGAGGCGACAGTGCTAACCACTAAGCCAGTGTGCCACCACGGGTGTAGAGTACCTTAAATCTTTTTGAAAGTACTCTATTTGCAGGTGAAACATGCACATTGAAGGGTACCATGATAACATGGATAAGATGCGTTGCCGCATCACTGCTCCAGGGTGTATGGTGTGATTCTTGGGTTTCTTTTGCTCTGTATAGAGAACACCTAACAGACTGTTTACACATCCTTCCATCATGTAAATCACTTGCCATCATGGCAACAAAGTGACCTTTGCCCTTAGACATAGAACGTGTCATGAGGTAACATCTCCCTTTTTTGTTGCTATTATTGTTTAATCTTTACTGTTTTACTAATTTTCTACTTTATAAAAAATAACTAAAGAAAAACAAAGAAAAAGAAAAAAGAGCCTTTGCGCCCTCTAGTGGATACATCAAAATAGTATAGACAAACAAGGCACCATGAAGTAGAAATAATTCTATTTTATCATGGAAATCTTGTCAGTAGAAATAAAATAAAAAAAATAAAATTTAACTTCATATTTTTAAAGATTATAATAACAATGTTTTTAAATATACAATGGGATTCAAGAGTAAAGAACCAAAGAATTCTCTCTCTCTCTCTCATATGTATTTGTTACAGTGGTTTATAAATGGGTTATATGGGTGGAAATTACAGTAATTATATTTTAATGTAGCTCCAGTGAATATCAGTGTTTACATTTAATGATGTGTCTATTACCTAGGGGTTTTTTTTATTGAATAAATCTTCAGGATAAATCTTTAGGAACCTTTATTTAACATCTCCAGACATTAACAAGAGCAATCTTGTGTACATGATCTCCAGAAGGCACATTAAATGCAGGGTTATTTCACAGACCAGTGTCATACCTACCACATGATACATACTGATGGAAACATTTGAGCATGTGCGGTATCTTATATTATCTACTGTAGTTTAGTGATTAGAATCTACGTGAGTGTTTTTGTCACCACCCAGATCAGGTTTATTTGTCTCTCCTTTTCGCTTGTGACCAAAGATCTACAAAAGCAAAAACAGAAAAATTAGAGCAGTTAAAGGGGGAAAAGACAAGTCAAACAAAATGCCTGTCAGTATGAGTGAAGGTGACGCCTGTAGACCGATAAGTCTCGATAAAGCAGGAGGCGGGGCTTCTGAACCTGTTGGTAGGCGTGGTTTTTATGCATGTCAGTCCTGGTAGAGAAAGAGGCGTAGCCGGTGTGCAAAACCAGTACCTGTCAGGGAAGGAGATGTGGCCTCTGTAGCTCAAAACCCTGTAGAGATGGAGTCATGGCCTCTGTGTCTAACAGGCCCAGCAGAGAAGGAGGCGTGGCCTCTGTGTCTCAATAACTGTAAAAAGGGAGGTGTGGCCTTGAGGTCTATCAGTCTCAGTATAAAAGAAGGATGTGTTTTTTCAGGCCTAGTAGTGAAGGAGGTGTGGCCTCTGTGTCTATCAGGCTCAGGAAAGAAGAAGATTTGGCCTCTGTGTCTCAATACCTGTAGAGAAGGAGGTGTGGCCTCCATCTCTATCAGGCACATCTATCTATCTTTTAATCCAAGTAAAAATAAAGAGGTGTGACCTGTGTGTCAGTTTCAGCAGTAGACGTGGGCCCCATGTCTAAGTTTGAGTAAAGGCGACAAGACCACAGTGCCTCAGTCCCAGTAAAGAAGGAGGTGTGGTCTCTGTACATATCAGTTCCATAAACATTCAGTAAAGTAGGCGTGGCCACTGTATCTATCAGTCTCAGTAAAAAGATGGAGACGGGGCCTGTGTTCTTAATGTCAGAATAAAACAATTGAAACTTTCACAAATTTGGCCCATTTCTTCTGCAAATTGAAATATTGTGAATACATAATATTAGAATACATAGTAATTTCATTAGTACTCAGTTAATCAAAATGTAATGAGGAACGCATAATGTCAGATGTGATCATTTCAAATCATAAGTGATTGCATCAAATTAATCATTTGTGTATATATAATGGATTTTGGTAAAGTATACACAATGGTTGATAAAGTATGTGTGTATCATTGAAAGTGAAAAGCGAAGAGAAGAGCAGCACCACACCCAGCATGTAATCAGTCAATCAAGTGAATTAGTCCAATTTAGCAAGCGCTCGTATTTGCTTACAATTAAACACTACAAAGCCGCACAATAATAAGTAGCTTTGCCCACTGCAATTTTCACACTCGGCTAAAGACACACAAACACACACACACACACACACCTGTGTGCAGTGCTGCCCCTCAGAGCTTAGCAGAGCGAGATGAGTGTATACCCAGCAGGCGCTCCACATCATTGGCCGAGGTAAGCCACGCCCCTCCATCAGCCACCACGGTGGCACCGGTGACATACGACGCCGCGCGACTCGCTAGGAAAAGAACAGCATGCGCCATTTCCGTTTTATTTCCCGCCCTCTGCAGAGGGATAGTGCGGAAAATTCCTGCGCTTTCCGCCTGCGAGCCGCCTGAACCAGAATGAAAGAGAGCAAAACATGAACAGGAAGGAACGAATCATCTAAAAATAGTCCTGAAACTCACGATGTCAAAACACAAACTCGTACCAAGCCTGCGGTAACCCTCGGTGCCTGAGATCGGACCCGGGGCCACGGTGTTCACCCTCACGCCGCTGGGACCCCACTCTACTGCCAAGTGTTTCGTCATGGCATCTACACACACACACTCACATTCATGGTTCTTATTATTCAGTTCATGTACGGAAAGTTTGAGGAGAAGCATGATATGAAGAAAAATATTTATATCACATTCAGAAATGATATTAGGTGAGATGTGGTTTTCTGTCATCACTTAAAAACAGGTCAAGCCACGCCCACAATCAAATACTCACCGTTGGCAGCTTTTGCCGACCCAGCATGCACCTGGAGCGCCTGACCTTTGTATCCGAGCGTGGCCGAGATGTTTACTATGGAGCCGCCGTGATCCTAAATCGCACATGCACAAAAAACCCACACACAGTCAAGAAGTATTTTTCTTTATTGCGTAATTATGCAATATAATAATAAATATAATATAAAATAATATATAATAATTATGCGTTTATTACCTTGAACCATTTTTCATAGACAACTTTGCTGGTGTTAAATGTCCCCATGGTGTCAATCTCCATAACCGTCTTGAAGGCGTTGAAGGACAGAGCCGAGGCAGGACACAGGAAGTTCCCCGCCGCGTCTGCACAGACACAGACAGACAGACAGAGGAGAATCTGTAGTTCTGCAGCCTGACTTTTTAGACTATAGCTACGTTTATATGGACAATATTTCTTCAATCTGATTAAACTCATTATAATATAACTCAGGAAATATAACAAAGGAAGAAGTATTTTAAAGTTAGACCACAATTCAAATCGTTTCCAAAAAATCCCGCTTCGTTGTGATTGGCTGAGAAAATCTCATCTCATCTGTGATTGGTTAGATGCTTTACAACTAGGGATGGGAATCACCGGTCACCTCCCGATACGATATTATCACGATACCTTGGTGTTATTCAATTAAAACTGAGATTCTATAAGTATCAGGATTTTTATAAATATCTCGATTCAATATCACATAGTAGAGAAAATAGTAGAGTATGCCACCTGTAGGATTATAAAGAAACGATGATGTTTTACCTCCTCCAGGCATGCGGGTGCACATGGCACCTAACGTACACGTTGCTGGTCTTTTGGGGTCACCATAGCGAACCGTCTGATCCGCACATAGATTATAAGCCTAGCACAGGTTTTATGCTGGATGCCCTTCCTGACGCAACCCTCCCATTTTATCTGGGTTTGGGACCGGCACGCGTGCGATGTTTTGAGACTGGTGTAAGTATGTGTAATGAGTGTGTGAGACTCATTACAGCTTACAGATCTGAGAATTTTATCACACACAGTTTTTGTTGATGTAACGCCATAAAATGCGTCTCTGTTGCGCCAAACGGAAGCTTCTGCGCTCGGTACAGAATCGTTTATATCTGAGGCTGTTCGGCTGATCATCGGTTGGTTACCGCCAATCAAACTAAAAACCAGCCAAATCGATCGGTTCATCTATTATAAATGTAAAAATTGTTTTAACAAAATTACTTTGGAGTCAAGTTGCATGAGTCACCAAACAAAAGAATCACAAGTCATTACTGAATCAATTTTTTTTCCTCATCTCTATTTACTACATGGGAAATGAGAGCCAATCAGTGCTCCTGATTAGGTTATTATTAGCGGAATATTAAGATCCATGTAAACACGCTTTATGTAAAACATTACATAATTTCTTTGGGGTTTTTTTTGTAATTACACCAGAACACTTTCAGAACATTTCTCCACACTTGATGAAAACATCATCGTCATGGTCACAACCTGTGCATCTAACAGCTTATTCATGCAAACTTCAGCACATGCTATACGTATATGCTATACGTATCCAATACACTGAAGAACCCAACGTACTGTTGATAAGAATATCGACGCGTCCAAACTCTTTTAGCGTCTCGTCCACGGCGTTAGAGATGGTGTCTGGCTGACGCACGTCCACCTGCAGCGGCAGGCAGTGTCGTCCTGTCGCGCTGGTCAGCTTCTTAGCCGCCTAGAAAAACACCCAAATGAAATGATAATGACACATGAGGTTTGTCGCTTGTGATGTCGGAGCCTCAGAAAAGTTTGTACCTCAGTGAGCTTCTCCAGGTTCCTGCTGGCAATCACCGTGTCACAGCCGTGCCTGAAAGACATGTGCCTTATCTGTTGGTTGAATATTAATTAAAGTCTACAGAGGAGGTGGAACAAAAGGCGACACCTGAGAAACAGAGTGTAGTGAAACAAGCAGTACCTCATTAGGAGCTCAGCGATACGGAAGCCGATGCCGGAGCCACCGCCCGTTACGAAGGCCACCTGATCCCTACAAAATAATATGACTGAGGTTTATTTATATGGAGATCAAATTTAGGCAGCAATTTACGCTGTGTAATAATAACCTGACACCTGACCTGGGTAGGAAGACATGGAAAGAAAGAGGAGGAAGAACACGAAGTGATGGGAAAGTAAAAGGAATAATTGATAAGGAGAGATACAAGATAAGGAATGAGGAGTACGGGATAAGGATTGAGCAAGAAGGATAAGAATAAACAGTGAAGAATAATACATAAGGAACGGGAAGTGAGGAAAGAGGAATAAGGGATAATATTTTGGAAATTAGGGATGCAGCATCAGGAATATGGAGTGATAAGGAAAAGGGGGAAAGGATAATGAATGAATAATAAGGAATAATGAATTAATAAGTATAGACTACAGAATTATCAGGGATATGGAATAAAGTAAGAGAATAAGGAAAAATGAAGAATAAGGAGGAAGAAGTAAGAATGCGGGAACCTGAACAACAATGTATAATGAATAAACAAGAAGCGTCAAATAATACAGGATAAACGACAAGAAATGAGAAAAACTATTTTTTTATGTTTTTTTATTAATTAATGGATAATAAGGAATAAATACTGATTTTTAATTATTTTTTATTATTCTTTTCTAAATTTTAATGATTTATTTTATGAATTAATGAACAATAAAGAATGATTAATCAGGAATACTGAGTGCGGACTGAGAAATAATCATGGATATGGAATAAGATGAGAGAAAGATAAACAAGGAAATTGTAATAAATAAAAATTAATTTAAAAAAACAGGGACTAAGCAATAAAGGATAATAAGCAAGAAATAAGGGATTGGGAATCAGGAATAAGGTATACTGAAAAAGAAGTACAGTATGGGATAATGTTTATGAAATCAGGATGTGGACAGATGAACGAAAAGTGAGTAAAGAGGAATAAGGGATCAGGAATAATAAATGAAGAAAAATGAAAAGGAGTAAGGAATAAAAAATAAAAAATTATGAAAAAGAAGTAAAAGACAGGAATAATAATGCATGAGTAGCATGATTATAAGCAATAATAATTAAGGACTAAGGAACATGGGGTGAGGAACTGGAAATGAGATATAATGGAAATATGGACTAAGGGATAAGGATTAAGCAGTGAGGATAATAAGTAGCGCAATAAGGAAAAAGAATAAGGAAAGATGCATAACGAATAAGGAATGATGAATAAGGAATTATAAATGATGAATAATGAAGGTGGAATTAGAGAGAGGGAGGATTAGAAATGAAGCATGCGTATAAAGAAATCATGAGGTCCCGCCACGGGTCTGTGTGTGTGTGTGTGTGTGTGTGTATGGCGTTTGCATGTTCTGCCCGTGCTTCGTGGGTTTCCTCCGGGTGCTCCGGTTTCCCCCCACAGTCCAAAGACTAGGCTGATTAGGCTAACTGGCGTTCCCAAATTGACCACAGTTTGTGAATGAAGGTGTGAGTGTGTGTGCCATGCTCCAGAGTGTACCCCGTCTCATGCCCTAAATCTCCTGGGATAGGCTCCAGGCCCCTGAACCCTGTACACAGCATTAAGCGGTACAGACGATGAGTGAGTGAGAAGGAGGAATAAGGGAATCGGATTGCAGAACAGTAGCGTCTCCAGGGGCGAGGGTTCGATTCAAAGACATGCAGAGTAAAATGTGGTGTTCCCAAATCCCCAAACAATGGATGTGCTCTTTATACATGGAAATGGGTAAAGAAAAAATATATAAGGGAAATGAAGTGGAATGTATGGACTGAGAAATTAATTTAAAAAAGAAATAAGAGAGAGAGAAAAAAAAAGTAAGGGAATAAAGGAACACATTGTAAGTGCTGGTGTGTGTGTGTGTGTGTGTGTGTGTTTACTTGAGCAGGTCCTGGCAGTAGATGTGTGTGTATGTGCTGAGACACTCATCCGTGTGCACGTCCTCCGGAGCTTCCGCCATTCTCTCAGACTACACGATAAATATATAAATATATCAACACGAATAAACGTTTATTTAAGTAAATGTGTGTTTTATTATAAAGTGAGTAACAGAACCGAGAGACTGAGCGCAGACGGCAGCGGTTAGTGTTTAAGTAGAAAGTGCAGTTCAGAATCACACTGGAACTTTACCTGAGGTTTAAAAACACCGACAGCGCGTGCACCTGGAAACAAGTTAAACAAATCAGACTTTGCGCAAATTATACAACCAAACAGACACACACACACACACACACACACACACACTACAATAAAAAACAACAACACGACCGAGTTACGGTCTACACCGGACCTTGGACCGACCCGCGCGTGACGTGTTGTCCTCGCGGTGCATGATGGGACTCGTAGTGTGTAGCTACTCTGTGGAGCTTCTGTCTCTGTTTAGTTCGTTGCACACAATATTATCCATAAATGTATAATATATACTATATAATGTATAATACATATTATATAATGTGTAATATAAGCACTGTACTATACTACACTACATAATGCTACATATACAGTACTATATGTATAATGCATACGTAACTACGCAGGACTCTCGTGGGGCAGAGCCGCGGTTACCTAAACACGCGGTTCCTAGACCACGTCTTCGCAGACGCAATCTGCGCGAACGACCTGCACTTGGCGGCGTGTTTATTTAACGCCACCAAATACCTGCGCACATCATGTGAACATTAGGTAGCACCCGGTATGGTATTAAGGCCTTCCAATACAAAGACAGAGCACATGTTAAGACCAGACAGAGGCAATGACCCAGCCCAACGTCTACAAAAGGAGCCGGCGCATTCATGAGAGAGAAAGAGAGAGCGGCAGGCAGTGTGATTGGCGTGCACACTCGATCCAAGTTTAAAGTTGAAACACACAAGATTCACTTGTCTAGCGAAAACAAAAGCTTTAGTTTTAGATTTCAGAGCACCGTTCGGTATCAAGGAGACGGCAGATCTGTTTGTTTTTTGTTCTCGGTTTTCTTTGAACAGTTTCTTTTCAGTTACCCAATCAATAAACCCATCCTATCTCCAAATGGTGTCATAAGCGCTCTCATACTCTCCTACTTTGTTGAGCACCGCAGAAGCCCTGCATAAGGGCTCTTGTAAACACTATTACAGGTTGTTGCTGGTCTTTTGGCTGTAAGGGGGTGACATAAAAGCTTGGCACAGGTTTCATGCCAAATTTCCTTCCTGATGCAACCCTCCAATTTTATTCAATATATTGTAAGTATTATATGGTGGCACGGAGGCTTAGTGGTTAGCACTGTCAACTGCCTCGTGCTTGGTGGGATTCCTCCGGGTTCTCCAGTTTCCTCTCACTGTCAAATGGTTGGCATTCCCAAATTGTGTGTTTGAATGAGTGTGTGAATGTGCGTGTGAATGTGCGTGTGAATGTTGACCAGAGGTCCTACGACAGTCGTACAAGATGGGAATAAATACAATGGTCACCATAGGTATACCATATATATAATGTAAAAATTAGTTGTAAGAAACAATGAGCACGCCCAAGCAATCACACTTAAAGCATCAAACTATGATTTTACACGATGTGATGTCACTCAATATTATGTCACAGGTGCATCAGAAAGACAGTGGGCATAAAGAAACAAATTTTATTGTTAAAATTTTATTGTTATATAATCATATAATTATTTACATACAATATAACTGTGTGGATGTCTATTTTTCTGTATTCTTCTCCACAGTAAGCACGCTAGTACTGGATTTCTTCTCCGACGCCATCCTCGGTCTCAAGTTCCCAAACACCTGTAATTACAAAAAGAATGAAAATGCATGATTTCTAAATATATTTTGTATGTTGCATAAAATTGTGTTAAAGTTAAAGATTGTACACATTACCACTTTCTATAAAAGCTAGTGAAGCAACTGCCACTTCTAGCTCATTTTCTGTGTTTCTCAATTTCTTGCTGGCTTTTTCCAACTCATCACGCAAACACCTTTTCTGTGCATGCATCCCAGACATTTTCCTTAATATTTTTGCGCCTAGCTCTGTGACCTTTTGCTGTAGGATATGTCTGCTTATAGATTCATCCAACATAGAGTACTGTACAAAATAACACAAAAATAAATGCTGAACAACATTTAAAAGAAATTCTCCAAACACATCATTAATCACACAAAAAACAACCTTAAATAATAAACCACACAACACTTACTGCCAATGAATGAAATTGGTCTCTAATTCTGGTGAGCTCCACGCTGTCAACTCGTGGAATTTTACTGGAAGACATTTTTCCTGTAAAAAAACAAAAAACAAAACATAAAATATGTAATTGAATTAAGCACATTTCACTAAACATAATCTGTAAAATCGATATATAGTTATATATTATACCTCGTTGTATGGGGTCAACTCGTTGCAGGTCCTCACGATGCTCAAATGTAATGCCTGCAACAAGTAATTATGCAAATCTATTGTGTAATAATATGAAGCTAACATATAATAATTGGAAGCTATTGCACAATTATGTGGAGTTATCTGATGTCATAGTGCTTGGGCCATAAAAATAATCCTTAGAAAACCAATGGAGCCCTTTCACATTATGACATCACAATATCATAGCGATGACCGATGACATCATAATGCTTGGGCCCTAAATATATACTGTATAATATGACATTTTAATTTCAACTGCACAATCATAAGCACGAATAAAATGTTTGTTTTTTCATGATACAAGGGCATTTTTCATTTAAATTTCACCGTAGCATATCTTCTCTTCCGATTGGTCGACTGCAATGAAACAAAGCCTATATGTTACATCAAGCTCAGCCAAATAGACCTGTGAAAACCCCATTAAAATTTGTTTAGTAGTTTTTACATGATGCTTGCACAAACAGACAGACAGACAGACAAAAATTCCAAAAACCATCTTGATCTGTTTTTCCTGAGTCTGACAGTTGTGCAGCTTTGTGACACATTCTTCCATGCAGTGGGTGGTTGAGGTTGACTCGATGGAACTTTGTTAACTGTCCTTCTCTCCAGTATTTCCTCAAGAGAGTCAAGCTCCAAACCAACCAGCGAACTGGCTCTCCTGCTCACCTTGTCCAAGCACATGACCTCCCTGCTTCTGAGGCTAACTCTCCCCAGCACACTACTGCATAGAAAAGTATGCTGCCGATGACCGACCGGTAAAACATCTGCCGGTGATTTCTGCAAGTGTTTAAAGAGACTAATCTCTTCCTGAAGTACAGAAAGCTCTGACCTTTCTTGTACAAAAAGTCAGTGTTCACTGTCTCGTCCAGTGTGTCATCCAGCTGCAGCCCCACGTATTTGTATGATAATAAAAAATCATATTAATAATAAGAAATATTTAATTAGAATGTACAAGATTTATAATCATTTATTAAACTTGCCCATAGCACAGAGAGAGGATGGGGTGGCACTGGCCAATGACATGCACCTGTCAGCTCATGTATGTTTAACAGGGCAGATATCACTGTTCTCTGAGTATGGGACGCTGCATTAAATGAAGAAAATTGACTTATAAAATGAACCCTCCTATAAAGAAGTCATGTCTCCTCAAGCATTTAATACACAGCTTTTAATTTAAATTTTAAAAAGAGCAAAGCAAAAAAGCTGTAAATATTGTTTTCAATTCATATTTTCAATATGCAAAAAGCAGTTCCAGTGGTTTGTAAAAAGACTTTTATTTTTTATATTACACTGTCGTTACTCGTGCGACCTCCAAAGATGATAAACTGTTTAAACCGATAAATCGGTCAGTCGTAGCAGCGATTTCCAGGTTTAAAACAGTGGTCTCTAAACCAACTAACGATGCGCTGACGTCCCAGAGTTTGACTGCCGCTTCCTGGTCCAGAGCTTGAGAAGCGGGCTCTTTTTCTTTCATGACGTCATAGTAGCGCCCGCTCACGTTCGCCAGCTCCTCTGCGACGGCCAGGTAGACGCTGGGCTGAGCACCGAGCTCGGGCGACTTTATAAGCAGGTAGAAGACTGGACCTTGAATAAAAAATGAGGGGGGAAAAAAAACATTCTAGCATTTTTTCTTACAAAGCAAAGGCCAAAAGATGTTGATTCATTTAATCTAACTTACTGAGTACAGAGCTGGAGAACATGGATTGGTGCATGCCTGTGTGTCTGCCCAGATCTGTGGCGACGACTCCAGGGTGCACAGCGTTTACCGTCACCCCAGTACCTACAACACACACAAACATTATAATTCCTACTAGATCAAATAAAGACAGGGTTTCTCTGATCACACTTCTTAGACATTAGGAGATAGCTGCAACATCACAGTCCTTATCTCTCTCACACACACACACATACACTGACCATCGAGTCTGCGTGCAAGCTCTCTTGTGAACAGGACGATGGCGAGTTTGCTCTGACAATACGCCTTCTTCGTGTTAAACTTCTTCCTGTCTGAGTGCAGGTCCTCAAAGTCAATCTCACCGACGATGTGCGCTAATGACGACAGGTTGATGACTCGACTGGGGACGGAGTCTCGCAGCTTATCCAGCAGCAGATTGGTCAAGAGGAAATGTCCTAGAAACAGCGAGACAGACCTTTATCGGTAGTGTAGGCATAGCTATCTTAAAGGGGCCTTAAACAGGCAAATCAGATTTTCTCCCTACTGAGACCTCATATAGCAAAAGATCCCCCATCCATGACCACCATCACCACCACCTCAACGTTCAGCTCTGCCCTTTTTCTGGCTGTTCTCCGAGACACCATTTTTAAGATCTACAGTAAATAACGCTAGACTAGTGGGCGGCAGGTAACTAGCAAGGGCTAGCTGTCTTCAGCTCTTAAGAAAAAACTGAACTCCTGAATTAACGGTTCTAATTCTATTTTTTCTCTCTATTTTGTTGAGGTGGCAAAAGCCTGAAAAACAGATGGAGAATGCTTGACAGGTCCCAAAAATTAACTTTTTTTTTTTTGTCCTGTCTTCTGACTGGCTAGAAAAATGCAATTCATGAAAGGGGCATTCAAGTAAGATCAAGACTTTTGACTGACCTTTAATTTTTTAAATCCCATTATACATATGAGCAGTTGAGGGTTAAGGGGTGTTATCAAAAGAGATCAGAGCGCTGTTCAATTAAAAATAAATATATTTTTAAATTGAAACACTACGTGTTACAGGTGAGTCTAATTTCTCATCACTGAGTTGCCAGACTCGATTCCCGTCTCTGTGTACATGGAGTTTGCATGTTCTCCCCGTGCTTGGTGGGTTTCCTCCGGGTACTCCGGTTTCCTCCCACAGTCCAAAGGCATGTAGAGCTAATTAGGCTAATTGGCATTCCCAAATTTGCCCGTAGTGTGTGAATGAGTGAGTGTATGTGTGTGTGTCTGTGCCCTGCGATGGATTGGCACCCTGTCCAGGGTGTACCCTGCCATGTGCCCTAAGTCTCCTGGGATAGGCTCCAGGCCCCCCGTGACCCTGAATACAGGATTAAGCGGTATAGATGATGAGTGAGTGAGTTGCAGCTGTGCCACACTGAAATGCAACCGCTGTTCAATCACAGCACTAAACATAATCCTCAGACTCCTTTGATGCTACGTTCGCACCCAGGTAGTTGACTCCGAGCTGCATGTCAAATCCATCTTCTGTCTTCCCCGGAGGACACCTCATCACCGCAGCATTATTGATCAGAATGTCCACTCTTGCCTCTTCTAACAGAAAAAAAAATCAGAAAAAACACACAGAGAGATACAGAGATGCATAAAGTCTCCATGAACATTTAACAATAAACAATAAATCATTTTTAAGACTGCAGAAATGTCCACCTATTCATCATGGCCATCTTTACAGTTATCATGAGACTTATGGATCACTGGCTAATTAAGAGAGAGAGAGAGTGTGTGTGTGTGTGTGTGTGTGTGTGTGTGTGTGTGTGTGTGTGTGTGTGTCCTACCCTGGTTGATCCTCTCAGCAAAACTCCGTACGGATTTCATCGAAGCCAGGTCGATGTGCCTGGCGTAAACATGAGGGTTCAGGGTGCAACCTCGGATCTCGCGTGCTGCTTCTTCGCACTTCTCCATGTCCCGACACCCCATAATAATCCTTCCTCCTGCACAAGGATATTTTTTAATGTTTTTTTTGCAATTTGTTGTGATTACACAAGGATTATGCAAATTCGTTTATGATCTCATCTAGCGACATTCAAGAGCCATCAAGAAGAGCCTTCAAGTAAGGCTTTTTTAAGGAAGGTTGGTTTGTAAAAGAAGCCGGCAAGGAGGGGGAGAATGAGACCTGCAGTTGATGGTAATGTGAGATCTAGGGAGGGTACAAGGCAATGTTAAGTGTGCTGTATTTTAGAATGGGGGGGGGGTGCGGTCACTGCTCAGGAAAGGAAGCATTTAATGTTGTTTTTGAGATAAGACTTGGAAGGAATTGGAAAGTCGGCTTTAAAGGACGGGGACGCTAAAGAGAGTAAGATCTATAGGTGGAGGTGATACAACCTACAGAACTCCAACTAGATGCTGAGTGGTACTGAAATGGAAATGTGTCGGGAAGAAAGAGTGTGTCAAGATGCCAGATTAAACAACAAAGAAAATTAAAAACCCTACTGGATTCCAACCAACATTAACCAAGAAAGAAGAAGCTGAAAAAGAAGGACCGGTTCCTGCATCCTGATTTGGAGACTGTCAGAACCGGGTTGTACCTCTTCGGGCCAGCTCTCGGGCCGTCTCTTTTCCGATCCCGGTGTTGGCTCCGGTGATAACCACTGTCTTTCCAGGGATCCTGGCTTTACTTGGGCAGGGGCCTCCTGTCAGATGGTTCCTGCAGGAGGGAGAGAGACGCCGTGAAATAAACGTTACGAAGCAAATGAAATCCCAAATGGTTTCCTATTAGACTGTTAGAGCACTACAGTACATATGATTATAAAAGATTGATATATTTCAGTCTTATTTAAACCTGAACCCCTGTGTAACTCCTAAATGGTTCTCCAAACCATATCTAAGCACAGCACATTTACTGTGTCTTTCCCTACACACTACACACTACGCGTCCCATAATATTATTGAGACTCAGCCACAGTTAAGCTAGCAAACCAGCCGGCTAATTTAGCAGCACTTACTTTAGCAGCACTGCACAGCCAAGAACAGTCCCAACTACAGACGCAGGGAGGATATATCTACTCATTGTAATAGCTTTAACCTAAATAAATACCCAGGAGAGAAAAAAAAAACACTAAACCATATTAGCTAAAGACATCATCAAGGTGACTAGCACGACACCTTGAACCTTCAAGTGGTCGTTATTTTGCTTCCTACCCGTATTATTCAAAAGTCCCGCCTCCTCGTTCATGATTTGTTCAAAATGATACAGAAGAGTTCGAGGGCGCTGGAAAACCAATCAATCACAGGACAAGAGGACGGATTTGTCGAATACGGGTAGGATAAAAAAAATGCAAAGCAAAAAAAATAAAATAAAACGCCTCATGTAAAACAGAAGGAAATCTTGGATTTTTGCTTTTAAAATAAAATACATAAACGTAAACTTTCTGGCTGTACAACTCAGGGTGCATTTAATTCTTAGACTTCGCTGATACCGTCAGTAATTTTAGAGTTAACTGGATTAAAATATGTCTTACGCAGTGTAATTCCTTATGGGTTTTCATTCCAAATAATATATTTAAAATGACAGGTGATCTCTCTATGGTCTTCCGGCACCTTCTAGAGAATTTAATCTCCTAATGGCTCCTTTTAGCCTCTTGTAAACTATGGCCAAATTTTAATTGATTTTGTTTATAACTGTTAGCCTTCCTGTATGTACTCACTGACACACAGCATAATTCCAAACAACAATCATCATGTCACATCCAGGACTTGATCTCATTACCACACGTTCTTATGTCATGGCCACAACTTAGTTTCTCATTCCCAAACCTTAGTAAGTCGGGGCTCCATTCCAAAAGTCATCTATCTTTTGATCAGGCCTTCATGGTAGAATATCTGCTAGGAAACCACTGCTAAGGACAGGCAACAAGCAGAAGAGACGCGTTTGGGCTAAAGAACACAATAAAGAAAACTCTTTGAATGAGAAGGTGTGTCCAAACTTTTGGTCTGTACTGTATATGTGTGTGTGTGTGTATATTTTTATTTATTTATTAATAATAACAATAAGTTACTTCCTCTTGGATGAGCTGCAGGGGGTTTTATTAAATGAATCATTTTATTAAATGATTAAATTATATTTGTTGCATAAAAAAATGAACATGAGAATGAGTACACAGAAATGTTTAACAGCACAGTTATTACAAATAAATGCAAAAGCAAAGGTCTTTATTTAAAATGGCATTTTTCTGTCATACATATTTATAAGCTCATGTGTTTTCTGTCCACTTCCTCAGTTCACCGTACTGACAGATATCAGGCGTATTGAAGAGGAGACAGCAGACAGCACGTTTTTGAAGGATGATGAAAGGATTCTGTCCTTTTTGTCCCCCTCAGCATCCTCAAGAGAGAATCTGAATGACTTCTCTAGCACGCTGTGTCTTCTTCTGTGCTTCTGTAGTCCCGCCTTCTTCTTCTCCTCCTGGGCCCGCCCCAAATCGGACCAAAGCCTCTGCTTTCTGCACCGTGAGATCCCGAGCCACACCCCGCAGCCCTTCCAGGTACGATAAGAGAATGGAGAAATGAGCGTCCGGCACCTGAGACAGAAAGAAAGAGAAAATGTGAAACATGGAGGCGTGGTCTGTGTGCATCATTTTCTGTGAAGGGTATCATTTTCAGAAAAGAGCCGTAGTTTTATTGAAGGAGGTGTGGCTTCTATAAGTGAGTATTAAATGAAGGAGGTGTGGCCTCTTTGTGTCAGTCCTAGTGAGTCATTTCCTCTTTGCCAGTCACAGTGAAAGAGGCTGTGTGCATCTGATTCACTGATGAAGGTTTGGTTTCTGTTTAGCATTTTTAATAAAGGAGGTGTGGTCAGTGATGTGGGCGTGGCAAGAGTGTCAGTCCAAGGTAAAGGAGGCGTGGCTTCTGTGTGGGTCAGTTCCAGGTAAAGGAGCCATGGCCTCTGTGTGTCAGTTCCATGTGAAGGAGGCGTGGCCTCTGTGTGTCAGGTGAAGGAGGCGTGGCCTTGTGCCATCATTCCCTGAAGGTACTTTCACATTTTTTCGTGAACCTCATAGTTGTTGAGAAATAAATCTGACTCATCGTACCTTCTCGCTGTCGTACATTTGCTGCAGGAGCCACACTTGTCTCGTCTTCTGAAACTTCCACTCATCTCGCTTCTCGGACCAGCTACACACACACGAATTATATTAAATCAGAAACACCATCACTCATGTAAGAATACCTTATGTGTATATATATATATATATATATATATATATATATATATATATGTGTGTGGGTGTGTATGTACGTGCGTGTTTCTCACCACGTCAGATACTCCAATGCCTGCGTCTGCGCGATGCTGCTTTTCTTCTCCTCCTTCTCAGACTTTTTTTCTTTTTGTTTCTTTTTCGCCTCCTTTTTCAGAATCTTCTTCAGCTTCCTCTCCAGCACTCGTCTTTCCTCTGGACTCAGCTCTTCCTCATCCTCATCCTCTATGCCTTCCTCCTCATTTATTTCATCCTTCTCAGGTATTACAGGTTGCTTAAATTAAGAAAACAATAATATGTAATGTTAATGAAGGTTCCAGTGATTAGACACGGGTATAAATAAAGAGGGTACTGGAATTAATAAGGACGCTCGACTGTCGTACTGAACCTTGTTTTTGTTTGTCTTTTTGTTAAGGTCTTCATTCTCAAGATCAGCCAATGACTCTGTAGTGTCTGCATGGGCAGATTTCTCCTTTTTCGTCTTCTTCTTCTTCTTCTTTACCTCTGTAACATCTTCAGAAACCTCAGATTCCTGCAAATAAAAAACATTCACCTTATTGGAGCAGTTTGGAGGGATGCTATGTTGACAGCAGTGTCTGAGAGGTTTCCTCCAGACTGATAAACTTACTGAGAATACACACCTTTTTCCCACTGAGCTCTTCATTTGTATGTTCCTCAACAGTGTCTGTGGAATCTACATCCCAGTGAGCTAGACATACTGTATAGACCAAGTGGCCATTTTGTCTTTCTCCCTCTATACTGTAATGATTTATAATCCAATTATTTCTGGTTTCCTCCTCATGATGTCTCAGGGAGTTTTTTCTTTTCACTGTCATGTCTGGCTTACTCATGAAGCATCTACAGCTAGATTCCTTCAAAACTGCTTTGTGACAATGTCTATTGTCTACAGCAATATATACATAGACATATGTACATATACATAAATATACACTTAAGCACACACACACACACACACCTCTGTCTTATTTCTCTTCATTTTCTTGGCGGGTTTAAGGTCCACGGCAGGTTTAGTTTTACAAACTTTTGTCTTTCTTAAGGATAATTCTGTTGAAACACACAATACACTCAGTCAGATACGTACAACATTTCAGATGAAATTGTGAGTCTTGTTATACGTGGTCAGATTATAGATCAACTTACAAATAAAAAAATTAAACGGCACACTTTATTTTAATCAGTACCAATGGATAAAGCAAGAGAAAACCTTTTCAGTAATATCAATTGTTAAAATATATAGCAAAATATATACAGGCTTAAATACGCTCTCATGGCTGATAATGAATTTGTTCATCTCTTCTGATTGTCCAAATTCAAATTCAAATTCAAATTTTATTTGTCACATACACAATCCTACACAGTACGATATGCAGTGAAATGCTTAGGCAACTGCCCTGACCTAAGAGAATAAAATTAAATAAAATATAAAATATAGAATATAAAATGTAAAATGTAAGAATATAAAAATATAAAATGTAAGTAAGTAAAAAATTGAAATTGCACAAGTGGAAATAAAAATATTGAATATGCAAATATACAGTAATGTGACATGTTAAATGATAAAGTGGCTTGTGTGCATATTTAAGTGACGTGTGCATACTACCCATGAGTGAGCAGGTGTGCAGTGAGGACAAGTGAGCAAATGTCCTGAATGTCCAGAGTGTCCAGAGTGAGTGCAGAAGCATGTGTGGGTGTGCAAAATGGATCAGTACTGTGTGTTGTCCAGAGCCGGCCGGTAAGTGTATCAAAGTGCGGTGGACACAACAGTCAATCATTCTTCTTTTAACATGAGGATTTAGACACTCTTATTCTTAAACCTAACAAGGAGGCTTATCAAAATATTAAAAATGAAGAAATCCTCATAGACTGAGAACCTGACAAAAAAAAAAAAATCATGACGTGTAAAAACCATTTTGTCATGTACCTATTGAGCCAAAATCACCAAGACATGTACAAAACCTGTAAATCTGGCTTTAAAAGGGATCACCTCAGGCTTAAAGATACCACAAGTCTGTCCTCTAGGGCCATACTTAATTTCTGAATTTTTAATTATGAATGCAGTTTATCCTGTTCTAAACAATGGACTATAACTAATAATGCATAAACTTCGTGCATAAGGTGTAAGATAAACATTTTTTATATTCATTCTGCTCTTTTACTAAAAAGAAGTCAAATCATTTATGGAAATCATAACTTATAAACCATAAACTTATAAGTAGTTAACAAGAAATCAACAGACTAAACATTAAAAGCACTAAATGATTTTAATTCATTAACTGAAATTGTAATTAAAACTAGCATTTAATTACAAGTAGAGCAATATGTTGCTCTTGTTTAAGGCTGTTTACATTACCCTGCGCGTGCTCCTCTCGTGCGGCAGCGTGTCCGGACGTTTCTACGGTTACACACAGCCTCGGATTCTGATTGGTCCCCTTACTTCCGTATCATTTTAGAGATTTTAAGGATTCGCTTTTCTTTAAATGTTATTATCGTCACTGCAAACATTATAGCGCGCGCCATTTGTTATATTTATTAATATTCTTCTTCTTTTATATTTCGAAATAATTATGACAAAAGTAAACCGGAACGCTAATGTTAGTCAGTTCTCCCCGGACGCATTTCGGAGTGGCACAGCATGTGTTTGTTGCCCGGTCACCTGCTCAATGTGAGAGAGAAAGAGACAGACAGAGAGACATGTCCGCATCAGGACGGTGTGTGTTTAAGCACTTACTGCACTATTCTGTACGTCCTGGACTGTTCGAATCGACCGTTGTGAGGTGAGTTAAAGATTTAATTATTAATGGGTTTTATATTAAGAAATTTATAAAGATTCAGCTCAGTAAGCTCACTGCATCCTAAATGTCTTCCAGTAGTGATGGTGAGATGAAGCCTCATTCAGTTGTCGAGGCTTTCCAGCAGAGAGTTTCACCGAACGGTTCATGTCATGAAGCTTTATTTAAGGACTCGTTTTTACTGACCTCTAGTGGACAAACTGTGTGTAGCAAATAGATGCGTACGCAGAACAGTTAATATAGACATGCAGCTGCAAGTAATGTTGCACTGATCTTGGACAGTCGTGTGTGTGTGTGTCTGAGAATTCACTGTTCAGTAGAAGTGTTTGTGCACATAATCAGCATCTCCAAACATTTGGAAATTAAGTGAACTACAACACAATCGGCCAAAACATGCTGTCGGTGCCCAAAAGTGTCTGACCGAGGTGAAAAAGTGAATTTTCAGACAGGATTATATAACACAATTTTTCATAATAATTTTCATAATAATAATTTCACTTCTTATTTCCTGATCCATGCTTTGTTTTTTATAAACATCCTTACACATTTATATTTTTATCAGATAAAAAGAAATACAATTTCATGCTCTTTTATGTCTGTAGTATCTGTAACGTTTTTGAATTCAAACCTTTAACGGTTTTGAACTGTCATTCAGGTGAAACTTGGTCAATTTAGATTTTACATGTAAAGAGTTTTCACAGTTTTCTATCTATTTAGTGTATTATTCTAAAATGCAAAATTATTAAGATATTGCAGCATGAATTTGACATGGTTACTGACACTACAGATTTTTTGGGGGAATATTGAGTTTTGCACAGAATGCTTTAAGCAACCATTTGTACAGGTCATATGCTTCTAGAAACGTACACAAATTTTTATTATCAATACTCATGAAGAAATATGAATAATTAGCATTTAAATGATTATTGTTTGAAGAGAGACAGTATAACGCTGACAATTGGCCATTTTTGGGGCGCATATAAAATCATCTCTCCAAGACGGCAACTTGAAAATTTTAAGGAAGCAAGATTGGTCACTGCCGTGTTGCATAAACTTCACAAGTAGCTTCTTTGGCGCGCACATGAGCATGAACACATTTAACAAGCAATAGTTCGGTCTTAGTTTTCTCAGTAGTCTTTGAACAGAATCTACAGGGTGGGCCATTTATATGGATACACCTTAATAAAATGGGAATGGTTGGTGATATTAACGTCCTGTTTGTGGCACATTAGTATATGTGAGGGGGCAAACTTTTCAAGATGGGTTGTGACCATGGTGGCCATTTTGAAGTCGCCATCTTGGATCCATGTTTTTTTAATGGGAAGAGGGTCATGTGACACATTAAACTTATTGGGAATTTCACAAGAAAAACAATGGTGTGCTTGTTTTAACGTAACTTTATTCTTTCATGAGTTATTTGCAAGTTTCTGACCACTTATAAAATGTGTTCAATGTGCTGCCCATTGTGATGGATTGTCAATGCGCAGATACGCAGCTTCTCCCACTCTTCACACACTGATGGCAACACCGCAGGAGAAATGCCAGCACAGGCTTCCAGTATCCGTAGTTTCAGGTGCTGCACATCTCGTATCTTCACACCATAGACAATTGCCTTCAGATGACCCAAAAAAATAAAAGTCTAAGGGGGTCAGATCGGGAGACCTTGGGGGCCATTCAACTGGCCCACGACAACCAATCCACTTTTCAGGAAACTCTTCATCTAGGAATGCTCGGACCTGACACCCATAATGTGGTGGTGCACCATCTTGCTGGAAAAACTCAGGGAACGTGCCAGCTTCAGTGCATAAAGAGGGAAACACATCATCATGTAGCAATTTCAAATATCCAGTGGCCTTGAGGTTTCCATTGATGAAGAATGGCCCCACTATCTTTGTACCCCATATACCACACCATACCATCACTTTTTTTGTTCCAACAGTCTTGGAGGGATCTATCCAATGTGGGTTAGTGTCAGACCAATAGCGGTGGTTTTGTTTGTTAACTTCACCATTCACATAAAAGTTTGCCTCATCACTGAAGAAAATCTTCTGCGTGAACTGAGGGTCCTGTTCCAATTTTTGTTTTGCCACTTCTGCAAATTGTGTGCGCCGATCTGGGTCATCCTCGTTGAGATGCTGCGGTAGCTGGAGTTTGTAAGGGTGCCATTTTGTGAGTAGCTAATATCCGCCGAAGGGATGTTCGACTAATGCCACTCTCCAGTGACATGCGGCGAGTGCTACGCTGTGGGCTCTTGCTGAATGAAGCTAGTTCAGCCACTGATGTTTGTTCATTAGTGACGGTTTTCATGTGTCCACATTTTGGCAAATCCAACACTGAACCAGTTTCACGAAACTTAGCAAGCAGTTTGCTAACTGTAGCATGGGAGATGGGTGGTCTCGTAGGGTGTCTTGCATTGAAATCTGCTGCAATGACCCGGTTACTGCATTCACCAGATATCAACACAATTTCGATCCGCTCATCACGTGTTAACCTCTTCGACATGTCAATGGCTGTGAACAAAGAGAAACTTGTAAATAACTCATGAAAGAATAAAGTTACATTAAAACACACCATTGGTTTTCTTGTGAAATTCCCAATAAGTTTGATGTATCACATGACCCTCTTCCTATTGAAAAAACAAAAGTTGGATCCAAGATGGCCGACTTCAAAATGGCCACCATGGTCACCACCCATCTTGAAAGGTTTGCCCCCTCACATATACTAATGTGGCACAAACAGGACGTTAATATCACCAACCATTCCCATTTTATTAAGGTGTATCCATAGAAATGGCCCACCCTGTATAAATTCACCAGTCAGTGTTAAGGATTCAAAACACAAATCAATGATTAAAACACAGAAAATTAATTGGGGAGGAAAGGAAAAGAGAGATTTAAAAAACTAGATACAATAACACTGGAGTTTGTGTGTGCATTTTTGGTGCATTTTCCTTTGTTGTATTTCAGAAGGAAAATTAAAGTACAGATTTGTCTGCCTGGGTCATTCTACAAAAATAGAGGAAGTGCTGTCACTTAGTTTTGCTGATGCCAAAATCATTTTAATGAACAGAACAGACACATTACTTGTACATGTTCAGGAAATATAGTATGGGCTTTTAATCATGAAATACATTTTCTTACTATAATATTCAATAGTTAATTGTAACTCTTTTTTTTTAAAGGCCAAGTTGAAGGAAATGTCTTGTCACTTTGATCATACATGAAAGTGAGACCATATACTGTTCATCTAAAGATTTCAGGAGATTTATATCACCGAAATTCCACCTTTTCTGTAGAATGACTTATCCGCTCACACTCATGATGATGATGAGTTTGTTCTTTCCTTCCCCTCAGGCCATGCGCTGCTCGATCTTTGTCTCTCACGTCACACCTCTGCGCCAAATCCCGTGGCTCTCCAGGCAGCGGCGATGGCGAGGAGGGCGTCTCACAGCCCATCAAGTTCTCCACGAGTAAAGCCAGCCACCGGACATGGAAGGTGGAGCGATCGATGGGCAGCAGGTTCCAGCGGCCGTGGTGGCAGGTCCTGCCCCTCAGCATCCTCACTGTCAGCTTCCTGCTCTGGTGCGTCTTCCGGCAGGAGTCGGACATCGACCACACTCTGGAGAAACAGCTGTATGAACATTTACCCGGGTTACTGACCACAGACGAGGAGGAGGCAGAGGAACTCGAGAAAGAACATGATGGTGGTTCAAAATGAACACGAGTTAATATTATGTGGACGTTTATTTTATACACATTATGATTGTCATTGCTTCAATATCTTGGTCATGAGATTATGGAACCTGTCTTGTTAAGCCAAACTACACCATTTGTTTTATTGGCTGAATGTTGTAACTCCCAGTGTAGCACGGTGCAAGTGACATGACATCATCACACAATCGCCAAAAACTGCCATGCTGTTCAGTATGTTATTTCTGACACTGTATGAATTTATAAAAATAAACAAATGGACCTCGCAGAGCTAAAAGAAACTGCCGAGTCGAATCGGTGTGAACTTTTAAAGATGTACCTTTGGAATAGGAATAGTTCAGATTATAATAATAATAATAATAATTCCATTATGTAAGATGTTTATTCAGGATTTAGTTATGGAGATGAGTCTCCAGTATTGGAGCATTTTAACAGTTTCAATCAATCAAAGCTTGTTTGTTGTGAATTCAGTCGCATGTTTTTCATCATTTTAATATGTCTGCATGTCATAAACACTACCTGGCCCAAAAGTCTCCAGGAAACATTAATCAATGCTGACTCTAACGTCAGGTGTTTACAGTGGAACCTCGGATTGAGGATAACCCGGTTTGCGAGATGAGCAAAATGTTGTAATATATAGGACTGATGGTAGCGCTCACTCACCTCTCCTTCTCCGGACAAGCTTTTCTCTGGATGCCCCAAACAATCAGAAAGATAGTTTGGGGCATCTAATACCTGTATCTTTTTGCATGGAGAGAAGTGGCTTCTTTGCTGCCACTTCCTCCTTGAAATTTAGGATGGTGAGCACTACCATAACTCCTGTGTCATACAAATAGTAAAGCATCCTGAGATCCTGGGCTCACTCACACAGCCGTGAATAAAGAATGGTACAAAAACATCCTCCCAAGAGCAAGTTCTCCCAACCATCCAAGAACAGTTTGGTGGTGATGCTTTATCCAGAGCAGAATCAAGCACAGGTTCATTAAGACCTGTGCAGATCAGCTGTGTGGCATATTGTTGCAAATGTTTGATCTGAGCCTGAAGCTATGGAAGTTTCCACAGCTGTGTAAAACATCAATGGACCCACTACAGTGTGCATGTCAGCCTGG
Source organism: Clarias fuscus (assembly GCA_030347435.1). Taxonomy (NCBI): domain Eukaryota; kingdom Metazoa; phylum Chordata; class Actinopteri; order Siluriformes; family Clariidae; genus Clarias; species Clarias fuscus. Next base: position 4,250,047 of record CM059207.1, on the reverse strand, counting down.
CATTGGAGTGGAAGATGCTCTCATCTTCCTCTGTCATAGGGTTTTTTTGCACCTGGAAAAGGCTGGGAGCACTGTGAGAGTCATGTTCTTTGACTTCTCTAGTGCAACACCATCCAACCTGTGCATCTGAAGTATAAACTTGAGTTCATGGGAGTGGACCATCATCTATCTACATGGATACTAAATTACCTCACAAACCAAACACAGTATGCTGCAGGGATCGGTCCTGGGTCCATTCCTCTTCACCATCTACACTTTGTAGACTATTGCCGATGATACTGCCTCCAGATAAATGCATTGAAGACCAAAGAACTGGTGATGGCCTTCCACAGGCACGAACACACCTCACTATCACCAGTGAACATTCAGGGTAAGGATGTTGAAAGAGTGGACTCTTAAAAATACTTGGGTGTTCATCTAATCAGCAAACGTGACTGGTCAGATGCAATTTCAAGAAAAGGACAGAGCAGACTCTTTCTGTTGAGGAGACTAAACGGTCTTCAGGAGTGCAGGAAACAGAGTAACATCTGAAATAGATCCAAAAGTCAGACTTCTTGAAAATTAATATCCATCACTCAAAACCTTGAGTGCTGAGTGAGAGCTGTGCATAGTTTGTCAACAAAAATATATTTGGGAAACTGTTCTAGTTCTGCTGCATCAGAAAAAAAGCCAACTATCCAGACCAGTAGTAGATCTGGCAGCACCAGATACGCAAGCACAATTAGGATGAGCCACATGCTGTTCTCCTTAAAGTTAACAACTGCATGCGCGTCATAGAACATTCTTACTGGATTTACATTCATCATGGAGACTGCCACATTTTACCAACATCCCCATATACAATTGGATTTTAATGAAAATTAACATGTATATAAAAATCATAGTTTTTCAAAATCTCATCTTTGAAACTTGGTGAACTAGTTGTTTAACCTGCATGAACTTTATGTGGCCAAGTTTGCACAAGGACAACGCTACACGATGAGGTAGTGGAAAGTTTATTTACAACCAGATGGCCACAATGAAGGAGGAAAAAATATATATATAGTTATGAAAGAAAAAGAAAAACGACATCCTAATAAATCACCATGTAGCATGCATACTAGAGCGCACAGGTAGAGAGGTATACCAAAGTCTAAAATACAAACTTTAAAACCCTGAGAGGAGCTCCCGGAATGTTCTGACACCACCCCCTACTGCGACGCCCAAGAATTACAAGACCACCCCTCCCCTACCATCACTACTCAAAAAAAAAAAAAAAAAAAACCCAACACACCACACAAATAGTACAAAATTAAGCTTAAAAACTAGAACAAGCATGTAGTCGAGTGTAAGAACCCTCCCCAAACCCACCCACCCTTCCCCAAAAAAACAAACATTAAAAAAACACAGATAAACAGAACAATTTTAAGCACGCTCGCCACGGATTCTCCGGGCCAGCTGGATGTCCTTGGGCATGATGGTGACACGCTTGGCGTGGATAGCGCACAGGTTCGTGTCCTCAAAGAGACCCACCAGGTATGCCTCGCTTGCCTCCTGTGAAGAAAACAAAAACGTTAGAACTGCCAAGTGAAAGGAGTTTTAGTTATTTAAATAAATTAATTGCCACATCTTACTGATTACTGGTTCGTGTCTCAAAACAGCAAGTGACTACAATTTGAGATATTGCTTACTGTTTAGATTAAACTCTCTTTTTACTACATGGACACCCCGAACGTAATTTCAGACAATTATAAAGTCAGGTCAAATGCTGATCTGTGAACCAATTGAATCACTTGACCAGAAAAAAATTTATAACTCCCGAACTGACCTGCAGGGCTCCAATGGCAGCGCTCTGGAACCGGAGATCCGTCTTGAAGTCCTGAGCGATTTCCCTCACCAGGCGCTGGAAGGGCAGCTTGCGGATCAGCAGCTCAGTAGACTTCTGGTACCGACGGATCTCTCGGAGAGCCACAGTACCAGGACTGGAGACACAGAAGAAACATGGATCAGTTGTAAGAATTAACACTAGCAAAACCATACTTGAGCTGATCAGGAAGCAACAGGCTTTGAGGCTTACCGGTATCTGTGAGGCTTCTTCACTCCGCCAGTAGAGGGCGCACTTTTACGGGCAGCTTTCGTGGCCAGCTGCTTCCTCGGGGCTTTGCCTCCGGTGGATTTACGTGCGGTCTGCTTGGTACGTGCCATTGCACTTGTAGAGTGTTCCTCTCAACTGTATACGCAAAAAGGTTAATTATTACACATCTCTCTCTCTCATATTGATTTATTTATATAAACGCTTTTACATTACATAAACACTGACATCGATCGAGACGACCATTTTATTTCAGCAGGGGACGTCATGACAAATTTATTTCATAGTTAAAAGGCAGCACAGTTTATATTCAAAATAAACCCGCGTTTTCCGTTCCTTCATCTGCAGCCTATAAATCCCGCCCCAAAGAAAACGCAAACCAAGTGTAGCGACAGCTGAACTAACCAATCAAAGCGCTAGATCCAGAATCAGGCAGCCAATCAGAGTTAAGAAGGCGTGCGCTAGCGAATACTACTAGATGAAGAGTGGGAAAGTAGCGCGCGCGATATATAATAACGGATCGTTTTTTCCCCCTCCTGTTTAACACAGTGGTTTTATAATTCGCTGAAAAACACGTGACAGTGCCAATAATTACAAAGAAACCAAACACACCGTAAAACAGAACGTTAAAAAGTATAAACATTGTCATTTGGGTAAAATAAGATTAAAACCCGCTGTGGCCACCATTACGCGATGTTCAGCACACACGTCTGGAACCAATATGGCGTCTTCTCATAACAACTACAACCGCCTTCCTTTGTTCAATTTAAAAGAAGCGGTAAAAAAAAAAAGCCGCCAACCAAAGGAACTCACTCACATTCAGTAGTAAAAAATATAACGAATAAGGATTTAAAATCGTATAATAAGGGACCTATAACGATCAAAGCGCAAAACCTCAACCTAAATCGGCTTGTTGCTAGCGCCGTCTCGCGCAGCCAAATCCCCGCTCAGAAACACCGCTGCTTCTCCACAACAAACCCAATCTGTAGTGCTGAAACCATCTTTAACAACGATCCAGAATATTCAATTTTTCCTTTCAAAACGCAAAATTCAACATGAGAGCTTTACCTTCACGAAAACATCTTAAAACGTGACTTACATGTCTATTTCGATACCTCCGTCGACCCCAAACACGGAACGTCGCCTAGGAAAGCAATTGTGTCCACCCCCCCATATTTATATCACTGAATGACGTAATGCGGAGAATGCCCCGCCTCCCACTTCTCTGATTGGACAGATCTGAACGATTGATGCGCAGAATACCGAATCAAATGGGTTTAGTATGTGCGAGACCCTGAATAGACTTTACCTGAGTAAACGAGTCGCGGCCAGATGTGTGTGGTTCGTTTTTTTCTTTTCTTGTCCCCTGTCCAGATCCAAAAAGAGTCACTGGGTGTGGATCATAAACTCGTCAAGTTATAATCTTACATCACTTTTCCGTCTTAAGTAATTTTCTGAAAGCTGCCGGAATTCCTAAAATAAAATAGCCATTTACATCTGATCAGGATTTCGTTTTACAGGATACCAAAAACAAATGTTTTATTTATTTGTTTAATATGAACATGGTAATCTAATTTTAGCATTGAGTTCCTTATCTCAATATAAATAAAAGAAAGGTTTTGTCTGTACATTTGCCAGAACTCGCTTTTTCAATTATATATTGGTTGACACGAGACCAGTCTCAGAAAAAATATTTTTGTATGTCTGTATGGATGTCTGTCCAGCCAGATTTTTTTTCACAGCATCACGCAAAAGCAGCTGGACAGAATTGAATGAAGCAGTAGTTAGGTTTTTGCCTGAAGTTAAACATGCACCATAAATTAAATAAAAATAGATATTAATTACAAAAGCTAAACTGAATATTTTTACTGGAATTAATTCATATTTTCAGCGCTGAAATGGTATAAATGAATTTTAATGTGCTGGACTCGTTTTAATACAAAAACGTAATCTTTATCCGAGCTACATTTTTTCTCATCTGTGACACACTTCGATTACTAAACAGGGAGTGTATGTGGCTGACGACGAATAGTACAACTTAGCGTAAACAAGGAGTAAAATTCTCAACTTTACAAAAATGTATTTATTTGTGTTAATAAGTTAGAGAGTTCTGCCGTACAGAAAGACAGGCAGACATGTACGTGCGCTTCAACCTGAAATTATATCACATGTACATTAAAGCGGAATAGTTGTTTTTAGATGTAACCTTCTACGTCTTTCTACAAACTCTTTTCCCGTCAACGACGTGTGCTAACGCTAGTCTCCTTTATACCATTGGAACCATTTAAGGTGAATACGCGTTTCCGGACGAACAGCGAATATTGGTGCACCATGTTCACCATGAGTAGCTACTAGTTTCTATAAATAATGAGTTTTACTTAACTATTCTGCCTAATTGATGTATTATTCTGGTGTATCCAAGTATATTATATGTTAGTTGTGTATTTAACCATATATAATGAAACATAGTTTGGATAAATTGTACACAAAAGGAAAACATCTACAATAAGACGCAAGTTAAGCTTGGGCCGAGTCCCAAACAGCTCTGTGCTTTCTTTGTAGTTGCACTACATAGGGTCTGACGTCACGATCCTAAACGGTTCCTTCAGTGTACTCTGAGTGGCAAAGGGGGTGATTTGGGACACGACAAGTGGTACGCGTTTGCTTTGTAGTTCGAACTCATCAGGTTCCTTGCATGGTATGTTTGCTTTTTTACAGTGAGTTTAAGAAAGATAAATAATAAAATTATGATTTGTAATGAATGGAGAGAAGAATAAATTAAATAAAAAGTGAAGTTCAACTGATAAAATAAGACGACGGACAAGAGGTAAATAAAATAGTAAAATCAACATTCCTTTTTTTTTTCAGGATGTTGAGTGTAATAAGCTTTTCACTCAGGGAAGAGACAGTTATGTTTGACACACAGTTCAGAAGTATTCAGACAGCTCTCTGTCTGAAACTGACAAAAGAGAAACAGAGAGACATTTAAACCATTAGCTTGGACGAGAGACACAGTTTAGTCTCATTCGCACAGATAAGGGAGTTCTTTGAGAGACAGACAGTGTTTGCTGAGAATAAAAACAGCTCAGACCTAATTATATACACAAATGCTCTTGTATATACCTTTAAATATGTTTGTTTTTTGTTTGTGTGTGACAGCGATGCAGCACAGTGGTACTCCAGCTTCGTTTCATTGGCAGCGCAGTGACAACTCCTTTGCCTTCAGCTTCTCTCCAGAGCCTGCGCCTGCCTCTGCCCAGGGCATCATGGACCCTAACGAGTCGCCCCCAGGACAAGCCACGGATTCAGAAGCCGGCTCGGGTTTTGCTTTCAACTTCCAGATCCCTGCGGGAACGGAGCGGGAGAGTGACCCAGGACTCGACACGGGGAAATCGGCGAGGAGTGAAGTGGCTCGGGACTCGGGGGAGAGTGCAGATTCAAAACCTAAAGCCAAGAAGAAAAAGAAAAAGAAACCAGCTGCAGGTGGAGGAGAGAAAGCTGTACAGGAGAAGGGGAATAATCTAAGAGAAGAAGCACCCAAGCAGGAGAAAACTGAACTGGTCAGTGAGAGAAACACATGTTCAGGTTCACCCTCTCAGATTCAAAGCTAATCCTTAAAAATAAAAGTTTTTTAAAAGTACCGGTAAGTACAGGCCACTTTTGCACAAACAGAATGAAAGGGGTGTTTGTGTGTGTGTGTGCTCGTGTGTGTCAGACTCCAGAGGAGCAGCTGAGTCGAGAGCTGGACTGGTGTATTGAGCAGCTGGAATTGGGACTGAGGACTCAAAAATCTTCCACCAAACAAAGCAAGTCTCTCTTATACACACACACACACACACACACACACATTTACATTCACACTACTTATTCATTTCTAGACAGCCTACACGGGTCTGTGTGTGTGTGTGTGTGTGTGTGTGTGTGTGTGTGTGTGTGTGTGTGTGTGTGTGAAAAATAGAAGAGGAAGCCTGCCGTGCTCTAAAGACTCTGCGCAGCTCCAAAGCACCAGTGGTGAAGAAGAGGCAGGTGATGAGAGCCGTGTCTGGAGACTACCGCAAAAAGATGGAGGAGGAAAGAGAGAGACAGTTCAAACTCATCCATTCAGGTGAGAGACATGCAGTTCAGACTCTTCCACTCTTTGTGAGAGAGACTGGTCTGTCTCATTTGCTCAGGTAAAAGACAGCCCTGTGAAAGACAGACAGTTCAAACTCCATCTCCTAGACGCGACACTGAGTTTTTAACTGTTGCTCTATAATGTGTTTCCGTAGCAATGTCCTCAGCGAAGGTGACTCAAGTGTCAGAGCCTCGCTGTAAAGCAGTTTACCACCGGCGCACCGAGCCTCACACACCTCCAGAACACAGCACAGACACGACAGAGGCGTCACGTCCTACTCAGCAGACAGAAGGGGACGGAGTCGGGGACAGATTCGTGTTCAGACACTCAGGAGGAGAGTTTCGCTTTAACTTCAACATCTGATCATCGTCTCTGAGGGGAGAAAACTCAAAACACACACTGTGTGACTGTACAAAGGTGTATTTTTATAACATGAGGTGGACATTGTTCAATAAAGGTTCAATAAAAACCCCGTTGCTGTTCTGCTATCTCGTTAACTATCTCCCTGTGATGTCAGAGTGATACACAACCACTAACTTCACCTCAGAATTGTTTTAATCTATAAAACCGACTAATGACGACACATGGTACGAACACACACGGTCCAGTTAATTACATCATAACATCTGGATATATATACTATATATACAGGGTGGGCGAAAAGTACAGTTGTGTTCAAAATAATAGCAATGTGTTGAAAAAAGTGAGTAAGGCTCCATGTCCATATAAGAACTTTTAATTTAAACAAACAAATGCATTGGACACCCTACACATTCTATTCTGAATCACAACATGAAGGAAAAAAATGCTAAATGTCTTATTAGCTTACAGAAAGTGAAGAAAAACAAATATTAGTCTGTTAAAAAAAAAATAGCAGTGTCATCTTTACAAAGTGATGAATTTACCGTTTAAACAAAAATGCTTGAGGTTTAATTTTTCTTGTGCATCTCTGAACTAATATTTGGTTGTACAACCATGGTTTCTGAGAACTGCTTCACATGTGTGCTGCATGAAGTCAAACAACCAACTTCTGGCACCTTTGAACAGATATTCCAGCCCAAGACAATTGAACGACTCTACTTCTTACAAAATTGTATTTCTTAAGGCGCAAACTCTTAAGGCAGGGCGTTCGTATGGCGTGTTACCACTGTATTATAACTGGTCCATACCTTTACGGTGCACATTATGTTCCTTAGATAGCATGTAAAGTCTTGTTAAGCAGTTATGATGATAGTAAAAGGCACCTCCATGTTACTGGACAAGGTGAAAGACCATTGTCTTGAAAGCGGGGGTGGTGATGGGGCGGTGTTGAAGTCCATCGTGGGAGTTTGGGTGTGAAGATGTGACTTGCTATTGTTAGTCACTGAGGAGGTGTGAGAGGTGTGAAGACTGTAAGGACTATTAGGGAGGGAAGGTGTGATATTTGAGGGGGTGGATGAGGGGGCAGATGGGAATCCTTTACGAAACCTGTTGAAGAAAAGGTTCAGCTTATCAGCTCCTCTCAGGTTTCCATCAGCCTGACCACAATTAGCCTTATAATCAGTGATGTTCTTCATACCAGACTTCACATCCCTCATATTGTGTGCCTGGAGCTTATTTTCCAGCTTCCTCCTGTATGAATCGTTGTACTCCCTCTGAGTCGCTTTCAGTTCCTTCTGCACTCTGTTCAGTTCCTGTTCAACAGCAACTTTAGATCACAGGGGGTTCTTGTTTGGGAAACACCTCACTGGTCTCCTCATGACACTCACACAGTGCATTCAAAACAGCCCTGCGGAGTCTCATTAACTTCCCGTATCCACCTTCGTACATTTCTTGTGCTCGCAGGCTGCTGCAGGATGATGGGTGTGTAGGTGGAGGTGAGAAGAGCCAGGTCGTGGTCTGATCTGCGAAGAAGGGGAAGGGCACTGGGTGTGTATGCATTCTTCATGTTTACATACAATGAATCCAAAGTTTTATTTTCTCAGGTCAGACGGTTGAGGAAAGAGGAGCATAACGGAGTGACACATTCACGGCATTGGCAGTATCCATAGGCTATGTGAAAAATTCAGACCAGAGAGAGTGTAAAAGATAAACAAAACACCATGATGGACTGCAACAGTCGGGCACCTTGGTTCCTCTACATAGTTAACCAATAAAAAAGTGAACCAATACACCCTTACAGCTAAGGATGTACAACTGCATCTCAAACATTAGAATATCGTGGGAAAGTGATTTAAAAAGTGATATTTCAAGCTTTTTTTGTTTTTGATATCTTGTAGCTCATGAAAATGAATGTGAATCATCCAAGAGACGAAGCAGCGGTCAAGGAGGAGAGCATTGAACTGGTCAGTGAGAGAGGGTACTCTCAGACTTAAAGGTAAAAAATGCTGAAACTCTTTATGTTTCTTTGCACAAACTATATATAAGATGTGTGTGTGTGTGTGTGTGTGTGTGTGTGTGTGTCAGACTCCAGAGCAGCACCTGAGTCAAGAGCTGGACTGGTGTATTGAGCATCTTGAACTGCGAAAGGTTCAAAAAACCTCCACCAAGCAAAGCAAGTCTCTCTCTCACACACACACACACTGACATACACATTACTAATCTGCTCCTAAACAGTTTACACAACTCTCTCACACTGTGTGTGTGTGTGTGTGTGTGTGTGTGTGTGTGTGTGTGTGTGTCTAATAGGAAAGAAAGACTGTCGTGCTCTAAAGACTCTGCGCAGCTCTAAAGCACCGATGGAGAAGAAGAGGCAGGTGATGAGAGCCGTGTCTGAAGATTACTACAAAAAGATGGAGGAGGAAAGAGCGAAACAGAACAAACTCAACTCAGTGATGCAGGTCACAACAACCAGATAGTATTTACAGTTTCTTCTTCTTCACCATTTCTGACCTGAAGTTGAAGGTTGAATGAACTTGGAGCAAATCAAGGAACGGCTAACTGAAGACATGCTTAAATATGTAAGGTCACGTTTGTACGCTTCGTCATCAATACACTGACAGATACGATACAGACAAATACTTGGCGAGACATCATCTCTTCCGACGTCTTCTCTGTTTTCTCCATTGCAGTAATTTCAGTAAGAGTAACTGTTGTGCAACTTCTATTAGCTCCACCTCCAACAAGATCTGATCATTATGTCGAGCTACACGTGTCTCTCCTGAGCTGCAAGCGATCCCGGCCAGAACCTGTGTGGTGACTGGGGACGGTTCCACTGCGCCATGTAGACGGTCCCGGACTTGGCTGATGCACACAGCTGTTCTCTTGTGACCCGTGACTGCAGTCGCTCAGTAGTCCAGGACTGGAATTCCCAAAAACAGTTTTCCTCCAATAACGGAAGAGTATGTCACATCAACTCAAACACCTCTTGTATTATACTGAACTTCTAGCCTTCTAACACAGAGATCAGTCCCTGCTATTTGATATCATCCAAGTGAGGATGGGTTTCCTGTTGAGTCTGGTTCCTCTCCAGGTTTCTTCCTATTGTCATCTCAGGGAGTTTTCCCTTGCCACCATCACCCCCTGGTTGCAGATTGGAGGGGTCGTTCGGGGGTAACTGGTCAGGTTCAAAGTGGTAATTATAATTCATACATATCTCCTTCAAATTTTTTAACCAATTTCCATTGCTTTTAACCCAAAGCTGCTTTGTGGCAATGACCACGCTTAGAAGTGCTATTTAAATAAAATTACATTTTATAATTTTCATTTGCCTGAGAGCTGTCTGGAGGGGAAAAATGTATAAACCAAGAGCACGGATTACTTAATTCACACTCTAGGTTTAATAAACTGTGCGCATGGATTATTAAAGGGTGCATAATGTCCATTGATCATCTTCCTGTCAGTCTCTCTCTCTCTCTCTCTCTCTCTCTCTCTCTCTCTCTCTCTCTTTCAATACATAGGGATCAGTTTGATTTAATACAGGTTTATTTTGTATTTAGAACTGAGATATGTGGATATACTTCAATTTTGTCTGTTAAACACTACCTTGTGTAATGTTATGCTTGATATTTACTTGATATTTTCCTATGTAAGTAAACATAAATTGAATTAAAGACGGCCTGGCGATGCTTATTTACATTTGAATGTAAAATGTAACATTACAGGGATTCTTAAAGAAAAAAGTTCAGAAAAAATTGTTAATTGTCGTTTTGGTTAAAAGCACAAGTTCGTGGAGCCTGAATACTGTATAGAAACCCCAACGCCATCTAGTGGCTATGCTGTGTAATTGCAAAGCGGCACCCTGCCACATGATGTGCTTTCTGAAAAGCTCATGTCTGCGTCGCTCTGCAATTACACGGCCTAACCGTTAGATGGCGGTGAAGTTTCTCTTCGCACTCTCTGGTGAAACGAGAAGTTTCAAAGTACTGTACATGTAGATTATGAAAACTGAACATTCAAAGATGTATGGACAGATTAATATATGTTGATTCGTTCTACTGTAAGTTTAAAACCAGTTTGTCTCATATGTTCCAAAACCGTGGCCCTAATAAAAAGCAGCAATGTGAAGTCACTTTGAGATAAAACCCTAGTCATAAAAGCAAACATATCCGCAGGATTCTGAGGTGTAAAATACCCAAACTGAGAGCCCAGTGATATGCGTTAAACGCCCGACACGAATTGCTTCCCAACCACCCTCTTCCACACCCACCCACCCACACACACAATCACGGTAAAAATACTAAAACAACCTAACTTTTTGTACGCAAAACTGGCTGGACACAATTTAAAGGATTTCCAAACTTTTGCAGTAATTAGAGATCTGGCTGAAGTTTAACCTGATTACATTAACGCTCATCAGCTTGTTTTTAGATTGAACCTTTTAACCTTTTTCTACAAACTGTTTAACCGTCAACGACGGGTCTCCGCTAGTAATGTGTAAAACTGACTAATGAACGAAGGTCTTACGAAAACATATTCCAGTTGAAAATATACATCATCGTTTTTATACAGATTTATTATATTTTAGTAGTGAAGGACTGTAATCGTGCGCCGTTATGTGATCGTGTCGCGCGTGCAGTTTAGCGTTGTCATGGCAATATAGCGTATGGCTCTATAAAATGATCTATTCCATTTTTTGTGTTTGTTTTTAGTAAAAAAATAAATAAATAAATTTAAACAATAACATTATGTAGCACTTTGATTAATATATTTATTTAAACAATTTCAGTAAAAGCGTTTCATATTTGGAGCATCGTTTTATTCTGATTCACGTAGGTCACGACTGCAGCGCGTACATTTGTAGGGATTTGTAGTCTTCTTATGCTTTAGCACGCTATTACAAAGGCACAAGCGATGCCTTGAAAAGACTACAATTCCCAGGATCCTGTCTAACAGAGGCGTTTCTCTCCCTGTGTTTGTTACGAAGATCATCAGCACCCGGCGGTGTTGTGTGTTCAGATCAGCAAAGGATCGCGCTGTAATTTAATTAAGTACAATAAGTTATTTTTAGTTAATTTTGTTTTGAAACTCCTTCGAAACATACGGTAAGTTTAAATCAAATAATTTTCTCTCTCATTCCCGAGTCTGCCCGATAAAACTGCAGACTCGTTTGCTATCGTAGTGTAGCTAAGGCAACGCTTACAATTTTATTTATAAAACCGACAAAAAAAAACTGTTAAAACGTTTATTCTTATTATTAATAGCAATGACACGCCAGGAATTTCCAAACGTGTAGCGTTAAATTTCCTGAAAACGTCGTTCCAGATTCCAGTAAGGTTGCGTCCCAAACCAATACTAACATCCTCTATAAGTCTGAGTCGAGTCATTTGAGTTGATTCAAGTGAGTCGAGTCTTTAATTAATCTTTTTATTATTGAAGTATTAACAGTGTACAGGCACTGTAATACAGAAGGAGGGGTTTGTCATGAACGATATCACAGATACACAAATGCACTAACCCTCCCTGACAGAGGGTTAAAAATTAACGCCCCCCCCCCCCCCCCCCAAATAAAGAAATAAAATCACCATGATTGACTAGTACAGCCCCATCTTGATTCCCCTACATAGTTAATGAACCAATACACCTTTACAGAAAAGGAAGTACAAGTGCATCTCATACATTAGAATATCACTAAAAAGTGATATTTCATTTTTTCTTTTTCATTTTAATGACCTCTATGCTGTAGCTCATGAAGATTAATGATCCAGTATCTCAAAATATTAGAATATTTCATTTTAAGTTTACTGTTCATACTGTATAAATACCATGTCTCTCAGTCTAGGTCAGTAACCGCAACCACAATCATGGGGAAGACTGCTGACTTGACAGTCGACCAGAAGACGATCATTGATGCTCTCCACAAGGAGGGTAAGCCACAGAAGGTCATCGCTCAAAAGGCACGCTGCTCACAGAGCGCTGTTTCGAAGCATATTCGTGGCAAGATGACTGGAAGGGAAAAATGTGGTAGGAAAAGGTGCACAAGCAACATGGATGACCGCAGCCTCGAGAAGATTGTCAATCAAAGCCGATATAAGAACTTGTTAGAGCTTCACAAGGAGTGGAATGAGGCTGGAGTCAGGGCATCAAGAGCCACCACGTACAGACGTCTTCAGGAAATGGGCTACGCTTATTGCATTCCTAGTACAGAGGAGTCGAGTGAAGATATAAAACTTAACGTTGAGAACGTAAAGATACTGGAAGCAGATGATGGAGAGGAAGCTGTACAGGAGAATGTGAATCATCCAAGAGACGAAGCAGCGGTCAAGGAGGAGAGCATTGAACTGGTCAGTGAAAGAGGTTACTCTCAGACTTAAAGCTAATCCTTAAAAAAATGCTGAAACTTTTTGTTACTTTGCACAAACTGTATATAAGGTGTATGTTTGTGTGTGTGTGTCAGACTCCAGAACAGCACCTGAGTCAAGAGCTGGACTGGTGTATTGAGCAGCTTGAACTGCGAATGAAAGTTAAAAAAACCTCCACCAAGCAAAGCAAGTCTCTCTCTCTCTCTCTCTCTCTCTCTCTCTCTCTCACACTCACTCACTCACTCACTGACATACGCATTACTATTCTGCCTCTAAACGGCCTACACAACTCTCTCTCTCTCTCTCTGTATAGGAAAGGAAGACTGTCGTGCTCTAAAGACTCTGCGCAGCTCCAAAGCACCGATGGAGAAGAAGAGGCAGGTGATGAGAGCCGTGTCTGAAGATTACTACAAAAAGATGGAGGAGGAAAGAGAGAGACAGAACAAACTCATCCATTTAGGTGAGACAGCTCTCTGAGAGAAAAGACAGTTCAGAGGCAAAAGAGTGTAATTAACTCTGACTCTGTAATATGTTTCCCTAGCGATGTCCTCAGCGAAGGTACTGAGAGTTTTAGTGCCTTGTTGTAAAGCAGTGTATCACCAACAAGTTGAACTTCGCGCAACTCCAGCACGCAGCACAGACACGGAAGAGGCTTCACTTCATGTCAAGCAGACAGACGGGGATGGAGTCAGGGACAGGCCTTTCGCTTCAACTTCAACGTCCGATGGTCGTTTATAAGGGGAAAACCCAACACACATGCTGTGATTATAAAGGTTTGGAAAAAAAAAAAAGAGTTGAAAAATGAATGAATGTGGACCACTCTCGGACAGGTCTGACTCATCCTAGTGAGCTCGTCGCATGGAGGCCCCGTTTGGTCTGCTTGGTATGCGTGTTGTGACTGGGGACGGTTCCACTTGACCATGAAGATGGTCCTGGACTTGTTCAATATTCACTGGATCTGGATGTGTTCAATATTCACTGGATATTCAAAGTTTCTTATGTCAGTAAATACAAATTTAATTTTAAAAAGTCTGGAGATGCTTATTTACATTTGAATGTAAAATGTAATATAACAGTGCTTCTTCAATGAAAAAGTACATGAAAAACATGTTGAATGCAGTTTTGTTTTAGAGAATAGAACGTTAATAAATTTCAGTAGGAAGTTCTCGCTTCACCAGTGAGTGGGGAAGAAACTAAGCACAGTGGTACAGAACCCTCACCTCCATCTAGCGGTTTGACTGTGTAATTGCAGAGCGACACAGACATGACATGCTTTTTATTCATGAACTCCAACTGTAAAGTTCGATTACCGAACAGGGAGTGTATTTGGCTGACGACGAAAGAAGTACAAAACCTTACAATTTTTTTATTCATTTGTATTAGATTAGACAGAGTTATTTCATACAGAAAGACAAGCAGACGTGTACGTGGGCTTCAACCTGAAATAATAACATTGATTACATTAAAGCTGATCAGATTAAGACCTTTTAACTCCTTCTACAAACTCTTTTCCCGTCAGTGAAGCGTACTTTAGCTAGTACTGTGTAAAGATTACTAATTATGTTACAAACACATATTCCAGTTTAGTTGAAGAAATTTTTATACAAATTATATTTGCTGTGAAGAACTGTAATTATGCACAGCCCTCTCTGAATGTGTCGCGCGTGCGGTTTAGCGTTGCCATGGCAACGTGGCGTGAGGCGCTATAAAATGATCCATTATATTTTTAGTAGCCTTTTTTTTTTTTTTAGTAAAAAACAAACAAAAGTACATGTAAACAAAGTTATTCACCACTTGGTTTAACATATCATTAATTTAAACACTTTCAGTAAAAAAAAAATCACTGAAGCATCTTTTTATTCAGCTTCACGTAGGTCACGACTGCAGCGCCTACAGCGCACTCTTGGGATTTGCAGTCTTCTTATCTGTGTGTAAACGCTTACAAAGGCACAAGCGATGCCTTGAAAAGACTACAATTCCCAGGATCCTGTCTAACAGAGGTGTTTCTCTCCCTGTGTTGTTACGAAGATCATCAGCACCCGGCGGTGTTGTGTGTTCAGATCAGGAAAGGCTCGCGTTGTCGTTTTGTTAAGTACAAGGAGTTATTTTATGGTTCAATTGGTTTTGAAACTCTTTCGAAATATACGGTAAGTTTAAGTCAAACTATGTTCTCTCTCGTTCCCGAGTCTGCCCGATAAACCTGCAGACTCGCTTGCTAACTTAGTGTAGCTAAGTCTATTAAGAATCAAACGCTTACAGTTTTATTTATAAAACCGTAAAAAAGAACTGTTCAAAGTTTTATTTCATATTATTAATAGAAAGAACACGTAAGGAATTTCAAAACATCTAGCGTTAAATGTCCTTAAAACCGTCATTCCAGACCACTAAGGTTGCGTCCCAAATACATACGCACTTCTTGTATAAGTACACTACGTAGGGAGCGAGCCTGTGTGCTGTAACAGCTGAGTTAGTGCACTTGGTGTGGGTTGCACACGAAACCCGCGCATAACGGGATCTTAGAGTTGATTCAAATGAGCCGAGTCTTTAATGAATCTTTATTATTTGTACTTTTTTATTTATTATATTAACTGACTCATGAATGAAGATTTTACGAACACACACATTTCAGTTCATTAAATAAATTATTAATCATTGTTTTTTAAATACAGATTTATAAATTTTTTTTGTGATGAACTGTAATTATGCACAGCCATCTGAAGTGTCGCGCGTGCGGTTTAGCGTTGCCATGGCAATGTGGCAAGAGGCGCTATAAAACGATCCATTCCATTTATTAGTAATTTTCCCCAGAAAATTTTGAATGTAAAAGACTACATGTAAACAATAAAATTAAACTGCAACACTTGTTTGAAAACTACAGGCACTACAGGAAAACTCCTCAATAAAACAAGTAGTCATCCCCTACTTATAAATGAGTTCCGTTTCTGGGAGCGCGTTCGTAAGTCGAATTCGTTTGTAAGTCTGACAAAGTGAGTCTTACACCCCTGTCTCACCTACGCGGAGTCATCATGGTTTTGCACAGTGGCTGTAAGAAGGTTTTTTTCTCGATTCACCACAAGTTGTTGCAGTTTTAGCGTGGTGATTACGTTTTCCATCTTTCTGTGTGAAAAATTAAAAGACAATTTTTTGGGGGGGGGGGGGGGGGGGGGGGGGGGTTCTTGCGGACACTCGCAGACTCTGTGTAACCTTGTTTAAAGGGAGCCCAGGGAGACAATACATTGCGTAAAAGAAAAGCAGTGTGCAGTGATTGCTGATTTGTGCTAGATGGCTACACTTTACAGATTTACATTTAGGCATTTATCCAGAGCGACTTACAAAGAAGTGCTTTGAAGTTTCCGTTTTTGGATAGATACTTACACTGGGTTACTAGGTTACTAACTAAGTGCCATCAGTCAAACATAGTTTGAAATAATAATAAAAAAAATTAAGGACTAAACTTCGGATTAAACGTAGAGGACTGCTATGCTAGGACGTCGTGATCTCACCTGATGACGCACATCCACACACTTCTGCCCACACTGTCGACCTCGTTTTGAGGTGTTAAAGCATCCTCCCTATAATTGCTTCCTCAGACTTTCACCTGTTTTGTCCCCTGAAAGCAGCCTGATCATTCTACTGATGAAGAAGTGAAGACAGCAGTGGATCCTTGGCTCGCAGCTCAGAATAAAAAAAATTTAAATGAGTGAATACGAATGCTTGTTGACAGATGGACATAGTGTATTGAAAAGCAACGAGATTATGTAAAAAAAAATGATGTACTTGTCTTTTCTAGTAGTTTAAAACATTTCAAATAAATTCTACAGCTCGATTGCGAATAATTTTTGACCTACCCCACGTATGTTGTTTATGGTTTTGTTCTAGCCATAGTGCATGACATGTTTTACGAATGTGTGCCAGGAGGTGCAGTGATATGACGTGTTTAAAGTCCACGTGCACTGTGTGGAGAAAATGCGGTTGTTGTAGGTGAAGAGCGAGGCCTGATATTCAAGCCAGAGTTTGTCCTCTTATTCTCAAAAATGTGTATTTACAGTATGTATTTGTAATCTCCCAGCCTAGTGGACGATGTCAGAACTCAGCGATGAAGCGAGCGAGTCGGAGCAGCTGGGCTCGAGCCTGTCCGTGTGGCTGGCCGACAGCGGGAGTGGCCTGGAGGAGCTCGACGTGCCGCTGGACCTCCATACGGCCTGCTCTATCGGACAGTACGACGTGGTGGCGGAGTGCATTCGCAGGTAAGCCTGCTTATTATTATTATTATTATTATAAATGGGTGTAATGTTGTTTGTGCTTGGATTTATTATTTTTTATAAGGTGTAAAGGCGTAAATCCTGTTGCATGATGTCATCCACGTTTCTCTCCAGAGGCAAAGTAGACGTGGACGGAAAGAACCTCGGCGGCTGGACGCCGCTCATGTACGCGTCGTATATCGGTCATGACAATGTCGTTAACCTGCTTCTGGAATCTGGGGTTAGCGTGAACGCTAGCACAACAAAGGGGCTAACCCCGCTGATGCTAGCTGCAAGCTGCGGAAATGAGAGCATTGCTTACTTCCTCCTCCAGGTAGTCTTGTGGATTTACACAGTAACCATCTTTAATCTTTAAAAAGTCTTGCCTTAAGTTTTTCAAGCTTCTGATAGGTTGTGGCGGCACGGTTGTGTAGTGGTTAGCACTGTCGCCTTGCACCTCCAGGGTCCGGGTTCGATTCCTGGCCAGGCTCGTCCGTTTTTGTCCGTTCATGCTTGTCCGTTTCCCCCCACAGTCCAAAGACATGCAGATTAGTCTAACTGGCATTCCCAAATTGCCCGTAGTGTGTGAATGAGAGTGTGAGTGTGGTATGTGTGTGTGCCCTGCGATGGATTGGCACCCTGTCCAGGATGTACCCCGCCTTGTGCCCTAAGTCTCCTGGGATAGGCTCCAGCCACCCCCGCGACCCTGATTACAGGATAAAGCAGTATAGACGATGAGCGAGTGAGAGTGATTGGCTGTAACCGTCTCTTTATCTGTAAAGCAAGGGGCGGAGCTCGAGTGTAAGGACGGACGCGGTTGGACAGCTCTCCTGCACAGCACGAGCACCGGACACCAACAGGTGGTCAAGTTTCTCCTGGACAACAACGCAAACGCCAACATTAAGTAATACACACACACACACACACACACACACAAATCTCAAACTCTCGAAGCTCAGCGTGACCTTTGACCTATACTTTTTTTCCTTATATTCTTTTTTTTTTTTAAAGAGAGCCTGTGTTTGGGTTCACCCCACTGATGGAGGCTGCAGCATCAGGCCACGAGATCATTGTCCAGTACCTTCTTGACCATGTGAGTGTGTGTGAGTGTGTGGCTGCATATTCAGGATTCAGTAGCATCCTCTGAATACTTGTGCCCACATGTGTATGTGTCGTGCCAGGATGCACGAGTGGAGGAGACGAACTTCAAAGGCGAGACGGCGAGAATTTTAGCCATGATGTACGGCCACACCAAGATCGCCAGCCTCATAGACATGCACTGCCTGAGAGCAAAAACAGGTCGGACAGCCCTCAAAGGTTTGAGATCTACATTCCGCAAGCATCATGGCCGACGTCCTGACGAAGCGTTGCTCTTTCTTTCAGGCGTGTACGAGGAGCTGAGCTCGTCGGAGGAAGACAGCGCAGCGCCGAGAGCCAGGTCAAGCCGCAGCAGAACCAGAGGCCCGAGCATACACGACGGCCCACAGGCCATAGCTCGCTTTAGAGTCACCCCCAAACATGGTATACACACAAACACACACCTCAGACACAAGACCCAGTGTCTGTAACCATTTCTCGGCTCAGAGAGAACTCATTTCAGAGTTCCATATTATGCCTAGATGTTTTATCAAAACGTCCCGAGTGATTATTTCAGATAGAATATACAGTTCTCTCTCTTAAAATGTTCATTCTGTTGGATCCGCAGATTCACCGTTGGCTCCACCCGGGTACATGACGTTCCGAGACGTGGGTGAACAAAACGAGGGCATCTGCAACCGCGACGTCACGTCCCCCATTAACGAACTGGATGGCCAGAGCAACAGCAGTCGAGGTAGATCTCTAGATCTAAACCAAGAAGGTTACTGGTGTATACTGTAGATTATTTGAATATGGAGACACACAACAAGCATGCTTACGTTAGAGAGCGCCACTGTCAGGGCGCTCATGTGGTTTCCGTGCACATCCGCATCGCCGCGAGATAGGAGTTTTTCAAAATGCCACAAGAGCACCGCAAGTCATGTGACGAGAACCAACTTCGCTCTGATCTTCCTGGATCAGCAGTTTTCTTCGTGCTTGAAGGATCGGAAGCACCCGAGCATGCCATTTGTTTTTCCTCCCTCTCTTGTCCACAAATAAATCTAGCACTAGAGCTATTTTCGGTGCTGGAAATCCATTTGTAACTTCGTCATGGAGCGCGCTGGTCAAGGTTGCTTAGCAATGGCAGACAGCACACCGCTTTGAAATTGATAAAATGTTTTTTTTCACACGTTTTTAGATGTCTTGTTGTCCTTTAAGGTCAGTTTATTAATCGGTTTATTCCAGCATCAGAGCAAATATACTTTGCTTATTTAGTTTGTTTCGGCATTAAAATCACACAATGGAGATTATTTTCTTGTAAATATTTTTTTCCTAAAACACCTGGGACCATATTTACTGATCGTCTCAGAGTAGGAGTATCAAGTTGCCCAAAAATCTTAGAGTGATGCAATTTTGGTCCTACTCTTAGGAGTAGGATTGAGAGCTAATTTCTCAGCATTCTTAATATAGGAAATCACTCCTAAATCTCCACCGCCGGAGTTGTCCTAACTGGTTAGGAGTAGTGAGGAAATTGCATTCAGTGAGTGACATTGAGTGACATTGAGTGACATGGAGCTCATAATCTATTTTTGTCCAAAGTATCTTTTATTATTTATTTTTTAAACATCGCGTACGATATGTCCGTAGTTTATTAACGAACATTCCGTATGCTGTCTCGGCAGGTGACCAATACTGTACGGGTTTTCAGTAACACCGAAGATGCAGCTTTGAAACAGTGACACAGCGAACAATGTTGGGAATAATACAGTATATTAAACTTGGCTCTTACAGCGCCGCAGATCATGTGCAGATTAATAAATCAGTGAAAAACATTCATGACACACATTAAAATAAGCATATTAATTTATACATTTTATGTATTCATATTAAATTAAATAAATGAGTGTACGAAATTCTCCGTCAGCACTTCATCACGTCATTAACACGGCGTATCCCCATTAGTAACCGGTGGCACTGATAACCTTCACAATTTGCCGTCTGCTCTTTTTTATCTTTAGCGGTACTCCTCTCTGCAAAAAGGAAGTAGGAAGCTTCATAAATAACTTATGTCCTACTCTGAGCTAGGAATATTTTCAGTCCTAATTTCCTAGAAGTGATTCTGAGACGTTTTGTTAGTACGGGCCCTGATTTTGAACATTGAAATTTGGAGCTGTTTAGGATAACAAGCAACAATTTCCAGGCAAGCGTTGCCATTATTTTTACCTTTTTTTTTTTGCTTTGGTTTAAGCAGCTGATGACGTCAACCAGTGGCATTTTTGTTCCACTCGGAAAATCTGTTTCGTCTCAGACATTATACTCCGATCTGAATATAAAGATCGCTGGGTTGTAAAAGAATTATTGACTGTGTGTGTGTAGACGAGCTGTTATTTGATAACGACATGCCAACAATACGGAGCAGCAGCAGCAGCAGCGAGGGTCTGCCCCGACTCCTCGGCCTCAGCAGGGAAGCGTCGCTCGAGAGCAACGAGGTAACCATGACAACAAACCCCACCCACATCAGCATCACACCCTGCACCTGGTACATACACACACAGATTAATATATGATTAAAACCCCATTCGATTTTCTCTCCAAGGACTCGGACCAGGCAAAGAGAAGCTGCCCCCGACGGCCCAACAAGCCCCATCACTCCAAGGGCAAGAGTCGTCATAGTAACAGTGACTCTGCTGGGAATTATGGGATAGCACCTACATCCGGACCTCCTCCTTCTTACACAGGTCCCAAGGTAAAAATAAATGTGCGTTTAAAAAAAATATATATATATATATTTTTTTTTATATTCAACACTAGGCATACATTTTTGTCTGTCTGCTTGTGTGTGTGTCAGGACCTGGCAGAATTCCTGGAGCAGATAGGCTTTAGCAAGTATCTCCCGTTGCTAGAGGAGCAGGATATCGACCTGAGAATCTTCCTCACGCTGACCGAGAACGATCTCAAAGAAGTGGGCATCACGTGAGTCACTGACCACACTTTTCCTCCACATACACACACACACACACACACACACACAGAGATGCTTCGATACCCGATTCCTTCTGTCTGACTTTCCCTCAGGTTGTTTGGCCCCAAGAGAAAAATGACATCAGCGATAGCCCGTTGGCATAGCAACGCCCGGCCACCAAGTGACGCGTTAGAGCAGGCGTACGCTGACAAACTCGAGGCTGAGATGCAGGAGATGGCTATTCAGCTCCACAAGGTGGCCAGTGCTACAGTATAACTCTTATATTTAATCAGCGTGGTAAGATTTTTGAGTTATTTTTGTATGTGGGTGTGTACCCAGCGCTGTGTCGAGGTGGAGTCTCTACAGGGTCAGGTCTCTCAGGAGAAGGAGCTGCGCACTGTCATGGAGGGCTGCCTGATGGAGGAGAAGATGGCATGGAGGGGCGTGCAGGCGGAGCTACGCGAAAGCGTCAAGCAAATCCAGGCGCTGAACAGCACGCTACACACGCTGCGGAACACACACACGCAACTCACACAGGCTATGGGGAAAGGTCAGCATGCAACTTCGCTCTCATTTACACACCCAGCCCGTATTTAGCACTTTTGAATCCATTAGTTACTCAACCGCCCATGAACTAGCACCTCATTACGGTCATTACTGTCATCACTGTTATTCACCCCACAAAAGCCAATCACTTTGTTAGGGCGACGCTTTGCTGCAATTACAGCTGACAGTCTCTTGAGGCATGTCTCTATGAGCTTAGAACATCTATCCACTGGGATTTTTCCTCTGTTCAAAAGACAAAAACCGCTGAGTTGTGTTGGTCTAGAGGAATCTGTATCAGTTCTGAAAAGTCATGACACAGAATCTCAGTTGGAATGAGGTCTAGGACCGGATTTACTAAGTGTCTCAAAGTAGGAAATCGCTCCTAAGTGATGCAATTTTGGTCCTACTTTTAGGAGTAAGAGCAATTTATCATCATTCCTAAAATAGAAAATCGCCCCTAACTCCACCAAAACTTCTTATAGCTCCAGTGGTGTCCTAACTGGTTAGGAGTAGTGAGGAAATGGCGTTCATACAAAGGAGAGACATTTTAGTAACATTGAGTGACACAGAGATCATAAAAGATACGTTTGGACAAAAATTGACTACTTTTTGTGACAGATCTCATGTGGTATGTAACTGGTCCATTAATGAACATTCCATATGCCTCCTCCGGGGGTGAGCGCTGATTTACGTTTTTTTTTAGTAACAGTGAACATGCAGCTTTGAGAACAGTGCTGATTTGGGGTCGACACAGTCGACGGTGTCTGAAATAATAAATAAAATTTTGCTCATGATCTCAACAGATCATGTGCCGATTCATACGTTTCCTGACCACACTGTGTAAAATAAACAAAAAACAAGCTTCATGGCGCCCACACAAAAATAATCATCCTGAACACAGATGAGGAGGTTTATGTGAACCAAAAACATCTTTACAGCATAAACACTTATGTATTCATGGATGCAACATGATCAGTGATTTAATATATACATACACAACTGTATTTTAAATATATACTATATATACATTTTATGTATAAAATTATATTAAATAATTTGAGTGTAGACAACTGTTTTTTGAGCAGCACTTAATCACTTCATTAACACGCCGTACTCTCCGTGTTTCACACTCCTCTGGGGTTTGTGTGGCAAATTGACTGGGCGAAAATTTGTGGAAGCGTCAGTACCACCCGTCAGTTTTTATCTCTAGAGGTAAGAATAGGGCAGAATTTTTTCTTCAACTATTTATTTACGTTTTACAACCGCTGCGAGCAAAATGCTCTGATCCTCTCTCCAGTTTGGGTTTAATTTCGAAATTGTTTTGATCAGATTACGATCGTCCTAAACAGCTTTTTTATAGGAGCTTTAAACAGTTGTGCTTGGAGCAGTCTGCTTAGGATAACGCTATGCAGTCGAGTCCACGCATCTATAAGTTTCGTCTACGTCGTCTGCATAAAGCTTTCACACAACTGCCGCTGATTTCACCATTTCGCTTTTCCACCGTTTATAACTACTGTGTTATAAAAAGTGACGTGATGCGCTTTCCTAGGAGTAGTCCTACTCCTGACTGAAAGTAAAAGTAGGAAGCTTCAAAAATGTGTGTTATGTCCTACTCTGAGCTAAGTCCTATATTAACTTTGAGCGTGATTCCTGGGAGTGATTCCGAGACGTTTAATAAAAAACGGGACCAGGTCATTCCAAGTCATTTAAATGTTTTACATTCCAGTGTAGCTTTAGCAGTATGTTTAGGGACATTGTCTCAAATATCAGGCAGCCCGAAACATGTTTCCTTTAAGAATTGCCCCGTATCTAGTGCATCTCCATTTTTTTCCCTTCAATCTTGACCAGTTTTCCGCTCCCCGCCGTTGAAAAGCATACAGTACGCACGGCATGATGCTGCCTCCACCATGCTTCACTGTGGGGACGATGTTCTCACGGTTATGTGAAGGCGTTTTCCATGATTGCCAAACGTGAGTAGAGAGCCGGCCACATGCTGGCCTCCAAACGTGTTTACTTATTTTTGTCTTTAAGCAATGGCTTTTCCCCCCCTTCTTTTTCCCCACTCTTCCATAATTCCTTGCTGTGTGGAGTGTAAAGCTTTAAAGTGGTCCTTCCGCTGTGAAGATTTGCAGCTCCTTCAGTGTAACCTTTTTGTTGCATCTCTGATTAATGCCCTTCTTGCCCGGTATATTAGTTAGAATAGGTTTACTGATGCTTAATGTTCAAATGTATTTTGGGATTTTATTTTTTTAATAACCTGAGCCTGATCTATACTTCTCCACAACATAATGGCGATGCTTGCATAATAGCACTGCAGGCTTTCAGACCAGGTGCTATATACTGTATGCTTCTAATAAATTAATAATAAAATTTTTTTAAAAAACAATATAACCACAATGCAAAAAAAGACAAATACAACCTTTAAGTATAATTATTCAGTGGAAAAAAAATTCCACATTAACAATTTTTTTTTTAATGATTATTATTTTCTTTACAAGTATTGGCACCCCTGATGTTAATACTTCGTACAACTCCCTTTTGCCAAGATTGGAGAATTAGATAGCGGGATCTTTGACCATTCCTCTTTGTCTTTCTAGATCATCCAGACTTCTGGGTCCTCTCTTATGCACTCTCCTCTTCAGCTCACCCCACAGGTTTTCATGCCGTGAGAGGAGCTTGAATGCGTCTGCTGGACCATTTTTGTTTAGATTTCACCACACGTTTGAGGTCATTAATCCTGCCGAAAGATCCAATGACAACCCATCCAAGAGTTTATGATTTAGATACTCTGATCAACTTTAAAAACTAGAGTAAAAATGACAAAAATGCTTCAATTACATTTATTTTATCAGAATTTTTAGGGGTGCCAATAATTGGGGAACAGGTGAATTTTTATTTATTTATTTATTTATTTTACAATTTTTCAGGGCGAGATTACGTTTCTGCAATGAAATTTTTTTTTATTACAAGACCAAGAACACATCTTAACCAGGGGTGCTAATAATTGTGAAGAGTGCTGTAATTATGGAACTACTGAAGTTAATTATTTGGACCAAATATTATTTAGCAAATAAGGGTACTTATGCACCCTCCAGATTTCTCTTTGTTTGTGACGAATGAAAAAATATTTCACACCATCAAAGTCACAAGGGTGTCACATCCAGTTTAGAAATGCAGCAAGACGGGACAAACCCCAAGAGGGAGTGAATAATTTCGCAAAAGGCACTTGCATATGTAGCTAGTCGCAATTTTAAACTAGCATTATCTCTCTCTTCGCCTTCCCTGCTCTAGATGGCACAATGCACGCAGAGATGCTCTCCAAGATGGAGTCGTGTGAGGAGAAATTAGGTATGAATAAATGTTTGGGTCAAAGAATGAACAATGTAGTAGAGCATAAGAAGTATATTACATTATTTAATTGTAACATTTTGAATTGTGTGTGTGTGTAGGCGACAGCCTGAAATCACTCTGCCAGAGTCTACAGCATCTCTGTGCTCCAGAGAAAAGCTCCAACAGCTGGCAGGGAGAATCCTAGCACCTGCATGTGAGTCTCTCTCTCTCTCTCTCTCTTATACACACACAACAAGAAATGTTTGGCCCAAGCTTGGTTTATACCCAGACAGATTAAACCTATAGTGTATGTTATAGTTTTTCACTTTATTCTGACACATATCCCCCCCACCCCCAACAGTAACTGCAGAGTTTCACTGACGGAGGGTGAACACACCACCCTGAACACTCGAACACGCCGAACTGCCTGAGCTGACCGGAGGAGAAGAGTGGAGAGAGGACGAGAAAAAAAGAGAGAGATGCTGAAAAACAATCAGTCAGAAAAGAGCCACGAGTAAATCAGGGCAGCAAATCGACAAGCAGGTGACTCACGCCTGCGCTCAACTGACCCGACGGTGTGTAACGGAAAAATAAAGATGAAGACAATCAAGTCTGTACACACACAGAGAATGGAAAAAAAAAAAAAAAAAGGGTAAAAACATTCCTCATACGTGACAGAAGAGCGGACTCAAGCACACTGTACTACAAATCAAACCTCGGAGAGCATACAATGTGCAGGAAAGAGTTCCCCGGGTGAGCGCCGCGGAGGCGCTGGACTACATCACCCATCAGTCACTTACATGTCCTTCATTACGTGCACCTGGTTTGCATTTGTTTCTTATTCGTATGGGTATTTAAATGACTGTTTTGTCTTTGTCTTGCATCTGTTATATTCCCAAGTCCATGTTCGGAGTTTTGCTTAATTTCACCAATGTTGTTGATTAAAGATGAGTTTGCAACTGCGTCCTGTCCATGTCTCATCTGTGACAGCTGAGCGCTATGAATGACGGACTACATGATCGCTCATCTCGGATATCTAAGCAACCAGCCGAGTGTTATAACGTGATACAACTGCACCTCTAACAACACATACATGTACACAACTCGGAAGTAAAGATCTAACTTTTATTAAACGTCCCTAATATTACAGCAACGTACACTGTTTGAGTTGCACAATTGAGTGCCCTTTCTTTGACTCGGCTCTTTAAAACCCTTACGCCGAACCCAGTTCGCTCAGCAGCTGAAAACGGCAAGACATGAGACAGAGAGCGCGACCTTTTGCCTTCTCCTTAATCGCTTGCAGAATGTAAAGCACACCCTGGTGAGCCCTTCGTCCAACATAAAACAGGACGTTTTGGCAGCGAAAAACATGAAGCTACTTGCTCGTCCAGCATCACGGTCTCCATCTGGAGTCCTTCGAAAGATAAAAATGTCCTCAGAGAGTGGCGGCTAGCGCTAATTTTTGTTGCAGATTTCAAAGCCGGCACAATAATTATAAAATCAATCATTATATGCAGAGCTTTTTCATGTGTGCTTTTTTTTTATCATGCTGATTGTGTGGTTTTCACAAGGACAGGTCATACTAGTCATTCAATTTGGACAGAAAAGGAAGGAAGGTTAGTGCATGTCCTTGGTGACTGATTGTCCGCGGTGGCTGAGCTGCATTGTTGGAACATTTAACTTATTTAAGGGGGGAGGGGTCTTTCCACTGATTAGTCATTTTGTGAGTTGGGAGAGTTCCACAAAACAGACGTGGTTATTTTCCTGGTGGTCTGGTGCCTAGGGTTCAGCGCTATTGCTGAGGTTTGAGTTTCGATTGTTAAGGCTGGTCAGAAGGTTGCCGGTTCAAATCCCACCTCTAACAAGCTGTCGATGTTTGGCGCTTGAGACTGTCTGCTCCAGCAGGGGTGACCCATATCATGGCTGACCCTGCACTCTGACCCCGGCTTCCTAAACTGGGATCATCAGAAGAAAGGAATTTCACGCTGCTGTATTGTATATATGTGACAAATAAAGGGTTAACACAACTGATAACACCTGGTTGGCATTTACCTACACATACAGTAAATCAGGATTATTGAGACTTTTAGTTCAGTTTGGCCGATGAAAACGCCCGGTGTGTGATTGTTGATTAAGAAACTGACTAATGTCCTATTCGCATGGGATTAGTATTATCTGTGGACCTCGTGTGATTTAGTTTCGTGTGTTGCATACGCACAGGATAAGCGAAGTGTCGGATTACAAATGTATAAAATGTTAAATCTAGGTTCTAACGTAATAGTATATAAGATGAAAAAGTATTGCACGTTGAGTTTTACATTTTGAGGTAAAGATGATGACATCTTTAAGAAGAAGATCAGTCCGGTAGCCCAGGTGTCTGACACATTAACCTTTTGTCTTTATGTACTTCCTGACTACTGGGTTTGGACCCAAGGTAAATGTGAATGCTAATTTCAAGGCCAGGCTGTGCCTTTGTCTCTATGATGATGTAACTGGGTGATACTGTCAGGCTGACTGGACTAGCACCTATGCATTTGAAAAGCACTGTTATGCTGATTAGGTCAGGGTTGGCCAAGGGAAATTCTGTTACCAGGCTGATTCCTGTACTACATTTCTATGCTTAATTTAGATTGTCTCCACCTCTTTGTACCCCTCCCCCTTGAAAGGTATGAACTCTCCAGAGTTTTAGTCAGTTCTCAATAAAGAGTAACTTCTGCTTGAAAAATATCCCTGGTGTCCTGGTCTCTGAGTCCACAAAGGAAAAACCTGCGAAGCCTGCGATTTTACTCAAATTTAATGAATTATCTCCGGGATATGTTTTTTTTTTAATGATTATCTATTATATATTGAATTTATATTTATACAGTGGAACCTTGGATTCTGAGTAACTTAATCTGCGAGCGTTTTGCAACACAAGTCAAATTTGTGAATAAATCCTATCTTGATTAACAAGCGAGGGCTTGATATATGAGCAAGACGCATGCACTTTGCCTGCCGAGCGTCATGTGATCACAACAGAGATGACGATTCTTCTCTCGCGTGCTGTGGGATTGTGGGTAATCGTCTCCCATGCTCAGTCTCAGTGCGCGTGCATCACTCGCATATTCAACATCCGTGCACGCATATGCTGTTTATTATAACATTGCGACCATGTGTGCGCACGCGTAAAGCAAAAGCCAGTGTCATTACAGAGGTTCCTTCTTAAAGAGCCAGGGTCTCTCTCTGTCAGAAATTCTGGTAGTGTGTGTATGCGTGCGCACAAATGTCAGAGAGCTTCCTTGTTAAAGAAGTTCCCTGACAGAGAAGCGCTTCCATCAGACACGAACTAACAGAAACACTGCTCTTTCGGGATTCTTTTCAAAGGTAAAGTGCAGGTTAATTTGTTTTATTTTTACTTTACATTTTTTATATGAACATTTTTGGGTTGCCAATCGAATCCATTATTAGTTTCCTTTATTTCTTATGGAGGAAACTCCCTTTGATGTACGAGTGTTTTGATATACTCCTGGAACGAATTATGCTCGCAATCCAAGGTTCCACTGTAATCACATTAGATATAGTAATGGCTTTGTCATACACCATGAGGATGATGTAATCAGACAGATGTCATCACATCTGTTCATATACTTGTCAGAAACCGTTTAGCTTTAAATGCATTTTCGTTTGACAGCATTTCATCACTTTTTTTTTTTTTAATTCCAGTCGGTCCGTTATGTGACTGGAACACCAGACTCGAGTCTCTTTCTGTTTTTATTGTATCTTTTTAAGGCTTATACAATGAACTGATGAACGTGCTGTACAGCGTCGTGTCGTTGCATTAACAGGAGACGCTCTGAAGAGACATAAATCGTCCTCGATCTCGCCTCCCGCTTCGGGAATCCCACTTGTGCTCGAATTTGCACTCGTTTCTGTGTACAGCTGATAGATGAGAGCAATCGCGGCATGCGTGTCCAATTCATATCGAGACGGAAAGAGAAGGAACGCAGTTTTATTGCTGCAGGCTGTGTTTCATCAACAACAGAAATGATGGAGTTAAGACTATTTACAACTCGGATCTATATTTGATTTGACAATGCAGCATTTTAAAGTTTCAAGTGGAACAAAAGTGCTTCTGTAGAAGAGCGGAATCTTACAGAAATACATTCTGTGGCTGGTTTTCGTCTTTGTGTGTGTGTGTGTGTGTTTTTGAGAGAGTGTCTTATTCATTGTCTGTAGCAGGACTTTCATTCACTCACACACACAGAAGTACATTTTAGAATGTCAGTGCGTATGTGTGTGTGTGTCAGGCATATTCACACAGGTGTCCACACCCGGCAGGACAGTGATTGGAGCTCTTCAGCCACTCCATGACGTGCTCCAGATGTCCGCCGTGGCTGCAGCCCTGACACCACACGAACAGACCTTTCACAACGTGGTGACACACCGCGCACACACTCGCACACTGGTGGCACCTGTGGCACAAAAATAAACACTAGAGGAGGGCAGAAAGTTGAGGAGGCGTGGCCAGGAAAGCCTGCTTCAACATGATTGGCTGACTGGATAATATCTGCATGTGTTCCAATAAAGTGTATATCTCTCAAAGTATTAGTGTGTGTGTGTGATATGACAGCGTACCGGTCACATATCCAGCCCTTGTTACTCATGGGTCGTTTGCAGTTGCTGCAGTTGATGTGCAGTGTGGTGGACGCCTGGTTCAGACAGGTGATGGCGCTGCACGTGCTCAGTTTAATCACCTCGTTGCTGACGTTCCACAGCTCGAACCTCTGCAGCAGGTCGATGTAGGACATGTACCAGTGTTCCTGTGAGACAGACACAGACACACACACACACACACACACTGATTCCACATCTACGTCTAACTCATTTGTCCCAGATGGATGAAACTAAAAAGGTTTCAAAGTAAAACCTGTGTGAGCTCGTCGATCTCCTTGCGGATTCGCTCCCCGAGCACAATGAGGGCAGAGACGGCCATCTGGACATCACCCTGCTCGGCGTAGTAGGCCAGAGTGGCCTTGACGATGGCGTTGAAGAAGCTGTGAGGCAGGCGTGGCTGGAAAAGCAGCTGAGACACCGAGATGAGGCTGAAAGACTCCATGGGAGTCAGGCTGACGCTCTCCGTCTCGCCCCCGCTCGCCTGTGGGGACTCGGCATTCTCGGCCAGCAGCTCGGGTGCCGTCGCGTGCTCCACGATCTCGTGCCGGAGCGGGAACGCTTCCTGGGGAAGGGAAAACTCCGCCTCCTCTGCTGCAAAGAAAGCGAGAAGGCGGTAATCCTTATACTAAACACAGACTGATAAAGCTGTAAGGTTGGAGTGGTTTTAAGATTTAAGTGTGCTTGTGTTTTTGTGTATCCGACCTGCCTGATTGTCGTGCTCCATGCTGTACAGATCGTCATCGTCCAGCTCGGCCTCTCCAAACAGGTACTCAGCCTGACCGTCACTGCCCTCCGTCTCTTCATTTTCTGGAAGGAGAATGTACCGAATATAGAGGTTCATTAAACTAAATGATATGCCTTCAAGCTTTGGCTGATATTTATTACCTAAACTGTAACTTTAACATCAACCTACATCAGTTTATGCTGAAATATACTGTCTGGTCTCAAAACGAAACAAAACAAAAAAAAAACACAAGATTTCTAGGATTTCATTCATTCAGTTATCTTTGGATTTTGTTATAGCACCAATTCATGTGTGAAAATGATTCCTCGTGCGACTTTACCTTTCACAATCTGAATCCTGAAATATGTCCGTGCCAAAGCAGGAAAATAACTCAATAGATGTGATAATCTGGTAATTCAGTACATTCAGGTCGTCAGCTGACTTTATTTTCAACAGTAACGTTGCTGAGTCTCGACTTGAGCGACTGAAGCAACCCCAGATCATTACACTGTCTCCAGAGGCTTGTACAGTGGACACTATGCATGATGGGTGCATCGCTTTATATGCCTCCCTTCGTACCCTGACACGCCCATCACTCTGTAACAGGCTCAATCTGGACTCATCGGGTCACATGACCTTTTTCCATCGCTCCAGAGAACAATCTTTAAGCTCCCTAACAAACTAAAACATTTTTTTTTTCTGATGAGTCTTATGGACAGACAACTGTTTAGTCCCAATCCTGTGAGTTCTCATTACATTTCCTATGTATGGAAATGCGCTTACTTTCACTATTAGTACACAGCTCTGGTTGATTTATTTATTTTTTTGCAACCATGCAACTTTGCCAAGCGTTTAAGTCATTTCTAGCACAAAGCTGACAGTTCTGCACTATCCTTCCAGGTTTTGATATCGTGTTGATGGGTTTTTAACCAATTTCCAGTCATTAAATGATTATAATTTTTTTTTATCTTTGCTTGATGCAGCGGAATAATTTGAAAGAACCCTCTGAAAAGGTGACCTTTTTTCTGGCCAGGCAGTGTGGTGTGTGATTCTTGCATGTCAATTTGTTGCACTAGATTTATTCTAGTCTAAAGTGAAAGACTAACGTCACTGAAATGAGTTTTAAACTAAAGAAAAAGTGATAAATGAATGAGAAGTTTGTTAGAAAAGAAATCATAGATACAACTGGTAAATGAATTTCAGACTGTATACAGTTAAACCTTGGATTGCGAGCATAATTCGTTCTTGTAATCCAAAGCACTTGTATAACAAAGCGAATTTGATCAAAGCGAATAAGAAATACTGGAAACTCAGATGATTCGCTTCACAAACAAAAATATGCATATGAAAATTATTAATACAAAATATAAAAAAGTAAAAATAAAACAAATTAACCTGCACATTACCTTTGAAAATCATGACTGGTGTAAGTGAGTCGAGAGAGGAGAAGGAGGGGCTACTGTGCAGGACTACTTTCACACAGACACACTAATGGAATCACTGCTCTCTGCTGGAATCTTTCTTTTTTGTGCGACTTTAACAAGGAACCTCTTTAATGTCTCTTGCTTTTGCCTTTTTTTTTTTTTTACGTTTGCACGGAAATGTGACGTTACATTCTCATTAAACAGATCGATCTCCCACACTGCTACAGCCTTTTAAAACTTTTTTCCCCTGACGAAGACGGTTACTAAAGAACACTCACTACACTTGGACACAAAATTTAAAAAATGCTTTATGCGCACAGACATGTGATCACAAAGTTTCAGTAAACAGTATACGATGGTGACTATACGAGTGACGCACGCGCACTGAGACTGAGCATGGGGCGGGCAACTACCCACAATCCCACAGCGAGAGAGAGAGAGAGAGAGAGAAGAACCATCGAGTCAATTCACGTGACGCTCGGCGAACAAAGCGGATATGTATTACTCGCATTTCAAAACCTTGCTCGTTTATCAAGTTAAAAATTATTTTCAAATTTTGCTCGTCTTGCAAAACACTCGCAGACCAAGTTACTCCAAAGTAATCCAATCCGAAGTATAGTAAAGTATAAAGAAGTTATTCAGAGTGGATTTATCCATTTTAAACAGATTATGCTGTGTGTCTCACCATCGTTGTTGAGGTTAGTCTCCAGGTTGTCCTGTCTATTCTCTTTGTTTCTCTCGTTTAGAGCAGCACTCATATCCTTCAAACTGAAACTTAAATCAAAGTCACGTCACACACACTGTAAAGTTCACTCCAACGCCCTAAAATGGCTCTTGACCCACACAAGTCCACCCGTACCTGTTCATGAGGGGTGCGTTCCCCAGCTTGCTCATGTTATGATTGGCTGGTGGTGTTGGGTGACCCGGGTCAGAATACATTATCCGTAGCATGGTCCATGTGGTTGACACCTAGACATGAACACAGGTGTTAACGGGTAACATACAGTGATGTCAGACAGCCGTCAGAGACGCCATGTCAAGTCCACGCACCTGAGGTCTGTTGAGCTCTTTGGCGACCTTGGCATTGTGGTCACAGAGCTCGGCGAAGGGCCTCCCGCTCAGCTGGTACTTGCGCGCTGTCTCGATGAACCAGTCCATCCTGGTTCCGCCGTCCGGATCGCACTCGAAAACGCTGAGCACGCTGGAGACCTGTGCGAAGCGCTCCATCACGTCATGCTTCTTGAAGAAGAAGATGGGGTAGCGGCGGTCTCCGCCCGGGCACGGCTTGAGCCCACCCTCGGCCCCCATCAGACTCTCTTTGGCGGCGAAGGCGAGGTCTCCGAACAGACCGAAGCTGAGACCTTCAGGATTGGCGCGCACCTCCGGGCGACTGGCGTCGTTAAACATGTGCTGGTACAGAGTGCTGTCTTTGGAGCCGGAGAGCAGGACGTCAGGGTCGTGCTGGTTGCGCCACACGATGCCTGTGGCGACGTCCTTGTGCTCCTCGAAGGTGGCAAACGGGATGTAGGGCCGACGCACATCCCAGACGTAGATGTTGTGGTCCACCATCATGGAGCATGTGGCGAGGTGCCAGCGACGCTCTGGACGCCACTTGACCCGCGCCACCGACGCGATGGTCTGGACGCAGTAGATCTCTTTGGCGCGGTTGGTCGTCATGTCCCACACTTTTACCATCTTGTCACGCCCACCTGTCGCTAGCCATCCTCTGGAGAGAGAGAGAGAGGAAGACGTTAACATTAACAGACAAATGCAAGAATTAGAATTAATACTAAAACACAATACAAATATTATTAAAAATACTACACCGAGCAAATCTACCTGTCCTCAGGATGCCAGTCACAGCAGAACACCGGGCCTGTGTGTGCAGTGAACATCCTCTCATAACGATCAGGTCTGCGGATGTCCCAAAGCTGCACGTTCCCATTCTCGAATGACGCCGCAAACGTGAAAAAGTCCTTTGTGCTGAACTGCACGTCTCGGACACTCTCCGACTGACCTGACCGTGCACAAACACACACAATTAATTAGTGTTGCTCATACCAGTCACACTGAAGTTCTGAGTTTTGTGAACCTTTAATCTGTCTCTCTGTATATACGCATTTACACTCTTCATTTACCGGAGAAGGTGCTGACGCTTTCCTTCTTGCGCAGGTCGAAATACTTCATGAAGCCATCCTGAGAGCCAGAGAGCAGCATGTGCGCTTCACTGGGATGGAAGCACACCTTGTTGACAGTGCGTTTGTGCTCTGCGAAAAGGTGCTCCTGCTTGTTACGGCATGGCCGCGACAGGTTCCACGTCACCACCGCGCCGTTGGTGGCCGCCGTAGCCAAGAGGCTGTCGTCGGCCTGGTGCCACATGACGTCGGCGCAGCTGAAGTTCAGCGACGGCTTGCGGCCCACGCGCAGGTTCAGACGCTCCACGAAGCCTTCCTCTTCGATCGCAAAGATCTTGAAGATGTTGCGCCCAGCCACCACCACCTGTGAAAAAGAAAGGGCGGGAAACCACGGGTCAGCACAATACTACATACTGGACTTTTAATTACAAAGAACTGTTCAGGCAAACGTTTTTAGCTGTGGTCAGAGGCGTGGCCTGTCTGTCAATCTGAATATTGTAGGCGTGGCCTCTATATCCGACAGTCCCACTGTGGCAGGCTTGGCCTCTATATCCATCAGTCCTACTGTCGTAGACGTGGCCTCTATGACTGTCAGTTGAACTGTTAGAGGACTGACAGATACAGAGGCCACGCCTACAATATTGGGACTGACAGATACAGAGTCCATGCATACAGACCTCTGTGTGCATCAGTCCAAATGTTGGAGGTGTGGCCTCTATATGTCAGTTCCATTGATAGAGGTGTGGCCTCTGTATCTGTCAGTCCCAATATTGTAGGCGTGGCCTCTGTATCTGTCAGTCCTAATATTGTAGGCGTGGCCTCTGTATCTGTCAGTCCCAATATTGTAGGCGTGGCCTCTGTATCTGTCAGTCCCAATATTGTAGGCGTGGCCTCTGTATCTGTCAGTCCCAATATTGTAGGCGTGGCCTCTATATCGGTCAGTCAAACTGGAAGGTAAAACAGTTAACAAGCTAGCAACTGTTTTACTAGTAACAGTTAATAAGTAAAGAAGAGGAAAGAAATGTAGAAACCTGCGTGGCATCCCGGCACACACTGATGGCGTTGGCTGGAGCATCCAGGAGGCAGAACATTGTTCTGCCACTGATGGTGCCAACAGAGGTCATCTTCTCCATCTCAGCCTGAAAGAGAAAGAGAGAAAGAGAACATCAAGTGATATCAGAGATCTTGCTAAACATAAACTATGACTTTAGACATGTGTGTTGGTCATGGTCATAGATCAGAAGGTTTTACTTTAGATCAGAAAGTTTTACTAGACTATGTTGAATAAAACCAAATTCTGAATAACAGAAAAATTGTTTTGCACACTCACGTTTCAGGCTAAAAGCCGCTCCACAGTGAGAAACCACAGGTCAGTTCCTGTCTTAAGCTTCTTCTTCTTCGGCTCCTTCTTCACCCCAACACGTGGGCATACTTGTGTGATGGTGGCACTGCTCACATTAACAAGCGTGACTATTTAAATACAATGGAGGAGACTCCTACATCTACGTCAGGCAGAATCCGATCCTAGGCACAGAAGAGAGAATCTGACGGTTTTGCTGAAGAACACAACAGTGGCTTCCAGCACTCCTGAGATCTGATCATGCTACAAGTCTGTAGCTCAGAACATAAATAAGGACCCACAGGGTCGTATATCAGAGCTGGAACTTTGTGTGGTGAGACTTTGCCATTAAACAACGTGGGGCCGTCACATGGCACGAAGTCTCGCTGCAGCCATCCTCAACTCTTAAGGAATAACATTTCTGAGGAGACACAAGGCATGACAAATGATAAACCAAATAATCAACGACAATATGCGTTAGTGTTAGAACCAATACATATCTTTATGAGACGTGAAGTATAATGCATTCATACAATAATATAATCCTGGCAGCTATAAATATCGCCAAAGGTGAAG
Organism: Clarias fuscus; assembly: GCA_030347435.1. Taxonomy (NCBI): domain Eukaryota; kingdom Metazoa; phylum Chordata; class Actinopteri; order Siluriformes; family Clariidae; genus Clarias; species Clarias fuscus. The sequence goes on along the minus strand of CM059207.1, from coordinate 4,214,136 downwards.
TTCGAACAGAAGACCAATCAGAATCGAGAATTCAACAGCACTGGGATACAACATGATACAGTAAACAGTTATTTAATATATTTACACATTTTTAAATTTATATTTTATTATATTTCATGCACACTAAAAAAAAAAAGCTGATAAAAATAAAAGTTAAGAACACTTAGATATGGGGAGGGGGGGAGCGATTCAGTTATGAATCTCGATTCTTTTGTGTGGCGATTCAGGTAAAAATGTTTATAATAGAGATGAATCGGTAGATCGGCTGGTTTTAATCAGACTCGCATATAAACAAGTCTGTACTGAGATCAAAAACCGCATGTGATATAATTCTCGGAGTGAATTAGACTCAAAGACACTCATTACACCAGTCTCAAAACACCATGAGACACATTTTCAAGTCTGTTTAGAAATAATCAGTTAAATGTTGAACTCTTGTACTTGAAGTTGGTTTTTTCAAGTGAGAAAAAATTTGTTATAAGAAACAACCTACCTTTAATTACTCACTAATCTTTTGTAAAGGTTTAAACTTGTAACAAAAACAGGGGGAGATGTAATATCGCATCAGGATATTTATACTTATAGAATCGGAATTTTAATCGGATCAACACCGAAGTATCGTGATAATATCGTATCGGGCGCTCCCCGGTGATTCACATCATTACTACTTACAACTGTTCTCACACAAGCCACCGTCACGATTATTTAATTTTCAAATAACGCACCTGATTGGTCCACCGGTCAACAAAACGCACCAATCATCACGCGGCTCTCAGTCAACGTTTAACGGTCTGTAATCAATTCTTTCTCCCCTGTTAGGTGTTAATTAGCTAGCAAGCTAACAGCAAAAACAAAACCAAACAAAACCAAAAGTGTGGCTGTGAGAACGAACCACCGCGTTATTTTTGGCCTGTCAAAAAACACGAATATCCGTATTTTTTCACATTTTGTAATGATTTGTAAGCGAGGGAAGTTTCATAATTCAAACTAATACTGACCTTTTCAAAACAAACGTGAAGCTGTGTAAAGGCAGAACTGGCTCTGGGAAGAGCACGCGGACACGGACATGCCAAAATAAAGGACTGAGACAAATATTATTATTATTAATAATAAAATAATAATAATAAGAAGAAGAATAGTGGTGATGTTCACGCAAGATTTGAAAACAATTGTTTTTTTTATTTGAAAAATAAAAAAAAGAAAGAAAAAGAAGAGGACACCGGAAATGTATCCACGGTAGCGAGCTTCAACTTCCGCGTTTGAAAACCTGATGCACTGAGAGACTGATCCGATACCTACCTGCTTTAAGCCTCGAAATCTTCATCCACTCAGAAGCTTCTAAGCCTTGAAATCTCTTATTTTTCTCTACTTCAGTAAAGAGGTGAAGCATTATTTTCCCTGCACAACATTTATATTCTTTATTTTTTTATGCACTTTAAAGTGTTCAAAAAGTGTTCGTTAAGAGTGTACAGTCGTGGCCAAAAGTTTTGAGAATTACATAAATATTGGAAATTGGAAAAGTTGCTGCTTAAGTTTTTATAATAGCAATTTGCATTTACTCTAGAATGTTATGAAGAGTGATCAGATGAATTGCATAGTCCTTCTTTGCCATGAAAATTAACTTAATTCCGGGAAAAAAAAAACTTTCCACTGCATTTCATTGCTGTCATTAAAGGACCTGCTGAGATCATTTCAGTAATCGTCTTGTTAACTCGGGTGAGAATGTTGACGAGCACAAGGCTGGAGATCATTATGTCAGGCTGATTGGGTTAGAATGGCAGACTTGACATGTTAAAAGGAGGGTGATGCTTGAAATCATTGTTCTTTCATTGTTAACCATGGTGACCTGCAAAGAAATGCGTGCAGCCATCATTGCGTTGCATAAAAATGCCTTCACAGGCAAAGATATTGTGGCTACTAAGATTGCACCTAATCAACAATTTATAGGATCATCAAGAACTTCAAGGAAAGAGGTTCAGTTCTTGTTAAGAAGGCTTCAGGGCGTCCACGAAAGTCCAGCAAGCGCCAGGATCGTCTCCTAAAGAGGATTCAGCTGCGGGATCAGAGTGCCACCAGTACAGAGCTTGCTCAGGAATGGCAGCAGGCAGGTGTGAGCGCATCTGCACGCACAGTGAGGCCAAGACTTTTGGAAGATGGCCTGGTGTCAAGAAGGGCAGCAAAGAAGCCACTTCTCTCCAAAAAAAACATCAGATTGATCTTCTGCAAAAAGTATGGCGAATGGACTGCTGAGGACTGGGGCAAAGTCATATTCTCGTCATAGGCTTGTCCGGGGAAGAAAAGGTGAGCGCCACCATCAGTCCTGTGTCATGCCAACAGTAAAGCATCCTGAGACCATTCATGTGTGGGGTTGCTTCTCATCCAAGGGAGTGGGCTCACTCACAATTTTGCCCAAAAACACAGCCATGAATAAAGAATGGTACCAAAACACCCTCCAACAGCAACTTCTTCCAACAATCCAACAACGGTTTGGTGAAGAACAATGCATTTTCCGGCACGATGGAGCACCGTGCCATAAGGCAAAAGTGATAACTAAGTGGTTCGCAGAGCAAAACATTGAAATTTTGGGTCCATGGCCTGGAAACTCCCCAGATCTTTATCCCATGGAGAACTTGTGGTCAATCCTCAAGAGGCGGGTGGACAAACAAAAACCCATTAATTCTGGCAAACTCCAAGAAGTGATTATGAAAGAATGGGTTGATATCAGTCAGGATTTGGCCCAGAAGTTGATTGATTATATTTCAGTACATCACTGAAACAAAAATCTAAAAGCAGTTTAGTCATTCTCAAAACTTTTGGCCACGACTGTACATTAATATGATCTTATATTGACACCCTGAATTGTTTGACTTTGCATGATAGTTTTGCGTCACCTCTGATTAAACAGATTGACACTTCAATCTTTTAGTCTGTCTTGATCTCTGGCCTTTTTTTTTTTTTAATCTTTATTCCCTGTTCAATTACACTATATGGACAAAGGTAATTGTACCTATTACATTCAGGTGTTTCAGTCAGGCCCCTTATCCCCAGTGAAGTGCAATCTTAATGCTTCAGCATACCAAGACATCTTGGACAATGCTATGTTTTCAACTTTGTGGCAACAGTTTGTATTCCAACATGACTGCGCCCCAGTGCACAAAGCAAGGACTATAAGGACATGGTTTGGTGAGTTCGGTGTGGAAGAACTTGACTGGCCCGCACAGAGACCTGACCTGAACCCCTTCGAGCACCTGTGGGATGAACTGGAACAGAGATCAGGCCTTGGGCATGAATTCCCACAGAAATACTCAAGGAGAAAGGAAGGTGTTACAGCTGCAAAAGGGGGACCAACTCCATATTGAAGTAAATTTATTTGAATACAATGTCATTGGAGGTTTGGTCAAATACTTTTGTCCATATTTCTTGCATTCTGGACCTGGTCCCTATAAATGCACTAAAGATTCAAAACATAACTGCTGCTTCTCTGAACTCTGATCTGGTTCCTCTCAGGAAGTTGCTCATTTAGCTTATTACTATAATAAGTATTGTACATTCAGATTTCTGTAGAGCTGATTTATTGTTAAAAGTACCATACAAACAGAATGTAATTAAATATCAGTGAATTGTATTTTCCTTTTTTCTCCGTCTGTCAGCATGTCCGGAGGAGAGCGTCTGTTCCGCTGCAAGGACCCGGCCGTATGGAGAGGCATTTATGCGAAATACTGGGTTGTGGTGGAAGCAAAGACTGCTGGGAAGAAGGGATCAGGGAAACTGTTAGAACTAGAAAAATGGTAACTGATAACTAAACTACACCATACTCCACATACTGTAAATATAAAATAATACAGTATAGTAATCCTATATCAAACACATTACTCCATTGAGGTATCAGGATGAGCTTCCAGCGGCCATTTTAGCTCGGACAGAGCATTCTTTGACACAACCTGAACTGGTCAAACTCATGGAGTGGAAATTAACCGTAAGTGCACCTTGAAAACCAAACTCATATTCAATAATGTACCTTCTAATAGAATAGCTTTCTTATTCATTAACAAAACAAGACACCTTTTCCTTCTTCAGTCCATATTTTTGTATCCTTGACTTTTTTCAGGGTTTAAATGTGAGCGTTTGTGTATAAAGGAAGTGGTCTAAATGTTGATGAATCTTAGGGCACTTTCACTCTAGGTTCGATTGATTTGTAGGAACGATTGCTACCCCCTTCACACTCTCCCACTGGCCAGCATTCGCTTTAGCTGTGTTCCATTCTGAAGTGTACTTCACAGGGTGCTCTCTACTCCCTCCTCTGTTTGCAGGGAACTTCCTTCGACAAAACTCCACCAGTGTTCTTGGAATTGATCCCGGGGCCCTAATGTGAAAACATCCTAAAAAAAAAAGTCAGCTTAAGCACACATGCGCAACTCAAATCTAAATAGGAGGAAATTTTCCTTACACAAACAATGACATAATTCTAAATACAGCTCAAAGTGACTTATCCGTTCTCACTCTCTCACAGAGGGGGAAGTTCCGTCCCCGGCTCAAGCAGCTGATTGGCTCCAACAGCGAGGAGGCGGTGCTTCATTGCACTAAGAAGGCCTTCGCTCTCCTTCCTGACGTCCAATCGGCAATCGCGGAACTGAGCACGCTCAAAGGGCTCGGACCTGCGACAGCATCAGGCAAGTATGCAAGGTTAGACTATGAAACAAAATTATCACATTATAAAATTTATCATTTGATTTTTCTCTCTTGTAGCTGTTTTAGCAGCAGGAGCTCCTGAAGAAGTTGCCTTCATGGCTGATGAGGTCGTAGAGAGCATTGCCGAGCTGAGACCTGTTCGATACACGGCAAAGCACTTCTCTCTCTTTTTGGAGAAAATACTGCAAAAAACACAGCACCTCAATAAAGGTAATGTGTGAATATCAGTAATGAATACTTGATAAGAGGTTTTATCACATGTAATTCAAATAGTGCTTTTTATCACTATGTACACTTGGCGAATCTGAATAGATGTTTATAAATATCAATTCTTTTCTCCCAGCGGACACTCAGCATGATTGGACCCCTCATAAGGTGGAGTTGTGCTTATGGGCGTGTGCTATAGCCAGTGAGATTCAGCCCACCCTGCTGGAGGAGTTTCCCCTTAGTTACAGCACCAACAAACAGACCAAATCGGACCCCAAAGGGGACGAGACCCAAGAGCGGCCATCTAAGAGACGAAAAACAGACTAGTGTAATGCATCGAAGCCCCTACTTTAAATAAGATGCTGCACGATAGATAATAATTCTACCTAACTTGTTAAACTGCTCTTTTGTAAATATGTGATTAAAAAAGGCCTTTAAATGTGAAGCACGGAATCTAGGCATCAGTATTATCAAAATTAGTGTCCCCAAAATACAGGGCGGTAAAAACATATTTAATTCTGTTCCAGTTGAAGATCCAGCAGAATTTCATTATCACATAAATGTGCTTTATGTTAATGTGATATGACTTCAGGCTCACTCTGTCTGTATTAGAAATTAAATAATACATCCATCTTTATTTTTCACCTACAATTTGCATATCTGTAATTGACTATGATTTAGTACGAGGGGTGTTCAAGTCAAACCGAGACTTGACCAGAGAGTCAGAGTTAAAAAATCTCCCTTTATTTCTATATAATCTGTAACATTGGCCTCCCAGGAACTCTATTAATGCTGCAAACACGTGGAAATGGCTTGGAGTGAGGTCAAGGACTGTAGGGGGGATGTGGTGATAATATTTATATTTTCACATATACCATAACATATAGCATATATACCATAACAGGGGATGGAGGGTTACCATATTTCTTATGTTGACCACATTTTCAGAGGACAATAAACAGTATTCCATAATTAACAGGTTTGACCAAATAGTTTACCCTATAGTCAGCATAAAGTAGAAACTAAAGCCAACATTACGTTTGTGAATTATTGGATTGGATAACAGGCTGGATTTTAAACTAAAACAACAGAGGACCTGATGTAGATCTTTGTAGGTCCCCGTGTTGCACTTAAATTTTTTTTTTAAAAACTCAGGTTTAATAGGCATGTTTGTGCAGATTTTTGTAAATTTCGTATTAAAATTATTACATTGTTTTTAATATCTATCAGTTTAATAATGGCCTGTTTTTACCTGTGTCTCTCATAAGTACGTTCGTCGCCCTCATGTTTCACAAGAAGTGTTTATCGTCTATGTACCATTTAAGAAAAAGGTGAGAGCATTAACAGATTGCAGCTCTCTACAGAGATTGCTTACTAGCTTGGACCTAGCAGGCTGGTTTACGTTGGTATCACTTATTTAATATGCACCGTGTAGATATTTAGTTGCTTAATATCTAGCAAAACATTACTTTGTCAGCCATCATGGACACAGAGTACTTAACTGCTAAACAGTAAATAATTGCAGATACATCATTGTATTACCTAGCTGATGTAAAAATAATGCTTCTTAATCACATAGCAAACATATTATAATAAATAAATAAGTATTAATGTCTGATAAACCGTCATTTAATAGATGGTCTAGTTGAATCAAATGTAAATGATAACAAAGTCCACTAGGTAGAAAAAAAAAACAAATCCCATTCTCGAAGATTCTCAAGTGTTCCAAAGTTGACTACAAAGTTGGCTAATTGGGTTTAATGGTTTAAGATGAGTTTTGAACAGTTGTACACTGGTTCTGAATGGTCAGGATGGTTCCAGCTCATCTGGATAGTTGGGTTTGAAGGTTGTCCAGACTGCTTGACCAGCTGGAACCTAGCTGGTCAAGTTGGTTCCAGCTGGTCAATCTGACTCTATTTGTAAGTAGGTCCTAGCTACATCTAGGCATTTGGCAGACGCTCTTATCCAGAGCGACTTACATTTTTTTTTTGTAATCTCATTACATCTGAAAGGCCCAACAGTGGCAACTTGGTGGTTGTGAGGTTTGAACCTGGGATCTTCTGAACCGTAGTCCAATGCCTTAACCACTGAGCTACCCCTGCCCCAGCTGGACTGGGAGGAAAACTGGCCAACAAATGTGACCAGCCAAAGATCAGCTACACCAGGTGGAAAGATTAGCTAAACCAGCTGATTATATATGTAATAACAAGACTAGTTAAGCACAAGTGTAAAAGTAAAGAACATGTCTTGCTTGGTTGACCACATTTAAGGTAAGAGATAAATTAGGATTTATACCTCACCAAGGAGGAGAATGTGTGTTTGCAAAGTACAGCTGTCGTTTCCTCAGCACACAGATTCAGATCACAGCTTGTTTTTTTTTATTTTATTCCTCACAGCTGGAAAATGAAAGCAAATACAATGAAAAACGGTACAAAGGAAGGAAAAAATGAACAGAAAAAAACAGCAATAGAAAATGCCTCAGCTTCAGACATTTAAAAAGTACATCATGTAAATCATAATGAGTTTCATATAAACTACATATATATATTTATATACATCTCTTTTCATCTTTAATCCCACTGGAATAAAATAGACGCTTAGCAATTCTTTTTTCTTTTTCTTTTTTTTCCCCCAAAGCTTCAGTCTGTAAACTGCTTTTTTTTTTTTTTTTTATTCATTGAAACGAGTCGTCGTTTCTTGGCACCATTTGGAAGTTGTTTGGAATACAAATTGGCTTATGGACTACAGGTAAGATGGCAGCACAGAGAGGAGCAGAGTGATGAGCTCATAGCAACATGCATCTTTGTAATCAACAACTACAGCAGCGCCAACGGCATCAGTCCTGTCGGGAGATCTGGCTCAGACAAACAACGGCAGTTACTGGTTGTGGTTTGATGTAGATGAAGCTTCCGGAGAAAACGGAGGCCTGAAAGTTACGTCCCAGAATTCCACAGGAGACAGCAGTACAGTTGAGACTCCATTAAAGATCTATGTGTTAATATGCACCCTTGGCAACTTCTACTCTCGATTTGAAAAGCACGGTGATGTGCTAGTTCCACGTAGAACTCTTAAAGAGCTGTTGCTTTCTCAAGAATGGACATGAAGTTTTATTTGTGTTTATAAATATGCTTTTAAATATTGGGGCAGATATTTCTGGTGAGATATATTTAGGGAAGTGTTTGAGTAAGATAGCTTTCTATTAACTGTTGGCTACATTTAGTTACGAAAATACCACCTACAACGAAAATACACATTCGACTTTGGCAGAAATGTTGCTGATGTTTACCTTAAAAAAAAAAAAAAGCTTGCTAACACGCCCTTATGCTAGTTAGCTAGCCCCCTATGTTGTAGACCACATAATAAAGCATATACATTTCACAAACCTTTCACAGAAGTTTGAAAATGTAGGATTTGAATAATTGTACATATAATAAAATAAAGTGTAAAGCTAGATAAGGTTTAGAGACATGGCATTATGTCAGGCTTTCTGCCTCACCAGTCAGCCTCCTGTGAGCTATCAGATTGTTAGCTATCTGCTAGTCATGGCTTTTTGATTTTTTTACTGACACTTCCATTTGTGTTGCTATATTCTTATTAACCAAACAACATTTAGATTTAGTTTTTTCCTCAGTTGTACTTGCTAGCATGAAATCTAATAAGATCTAATATTTAACAAATTTATTGGTTATTGTAAGGATTCTGTGTGTCCTGAATGGGTTCTCCCTGATAAAGAAATCCTCTGTTGTACAGTTCTACATAAAAAAGAAAAAAAATTGAGGATATTCTCGGTGGGATGAACTGAGAAATCTTTTAGCGGTATAGGCTTCACCATTACTTATAATAGTGTTGACCCTGTTATTAAAATCATATACATTTTATTGCTCCTGATTACCTTTAGAAACAGTATTGTCTGGTATTTTTTAGGGAAATCAGATTTCGGTACTTGGTTCTGCTCCTGATGGTTACAGCCATGCTGCCTGAAACGGCTCATCTGACAAACTTCAGTTGTGCTGACTCAGCTGTAACATTAATGCATAATTCCTGGGTTTTAAGGGGCAAAAATACCTGGGAAAGTTAACAAGGGCATGTTAAAAATGATACTGGAATGCACTCCTGATTTTGTCTTTATTTAGCCTCTTGTATCATCTTTCCTAAACCTTCTTCTAACACCTCTCAGCGCAAGGAAAAATTGCAAAGGGGAGATGAAAAGTGGGAGTTAAACCAGTATTGGAACACAGGGTTCGACCGACAGTACTTCACAGCCTCTAACACAGACACTTACACACCTTTCCTTAGCAAATAAGGAACAGTCTGACATAACAGTCTGATGTGCTACTCTGATTTCTCTCAGAACTAATTAACACATCTTTTTTTAAATGTATATATACCATTTTTATAGTATTTACCACCTTCATCTCCTTCCTCACCTTCTTGCAGTTAATCATGCTCCCACTTCCCGCTTCTCCCTCGTCCCTCATTTCCCAATCTTTCACTTTCGTCTTCCTTATGGGCCTTTCATGCACTCTGATGAAGATTCATGATCCTTTTACCTCCTAACTCTCCACACAGCACCCTACAATAAATTCACAGCCTCACAGTGTTCCAACTACACACTCCAACTCCAGCAATAAGCAGATCAACAGATCAGATAGAAGCCTCGGGTTTGGTGTCTCCAGGGTTTTGATAAACAGGAAATCAATTGCAACGAATATTGAGCCCGGCTTGTTGAAATTGAGAGCATTTTGGGGTCAGAATTGGCTAGGTGGTCTATGACTAAGAAGGAATTCATCCTGATAGTTAAATGCTAAGCTTGCTTACAAGTATAAAGAAAAATGATGGTAAGATAAACATATGGCCAAATATCACACTTTAAATTACCACAGGCCTAAACATTTTGTGTGCTTCTTAGGAAATGGCGTTTGTTATTATCATGGTCTACTATAATTCTATGATAGTCCTTTCTGACATAAACAATGGGTCAGGGGTCATAAAAAAGGGGCAGTGGTAGTTCAGTGGTTAAGGCATTGCACTACGGTTCATAAGGTCCCAGGTTTAACCTTTAACCACGACCACCAAGTTGGGCCTGTTGGGCCCTTGAGCAAGGCCCTTAATCCTCAACTGCTCAGATGTATATGACATAAAAATAGATAAGGGCGTCTGCCAAATGCTGTAATGTAAATGTCTTCCCAAACATCAGTGATGACATCAGCAATCGCCCCATCCAACATCAATGATGTCCCCATTGAACCAAGAGTGGTCCTCCTTAACATCAAGAATGGCCCTCCCTTAAATCAAGAGAAGTCATCCCTTAAGAGTCCTCTCTTAAATTAAGAATGGTTATCCCTTAAAACAAGAGAGGTCATCCATAACATCAAGGTTTATCCTCCCTTAAATAAAGAGTGGTTCTTCCTTAAATCAAGAGAGGTTCTCCCTTAAATCACAGGTGATCCTACCTTAAATCAAGTGTGGCCCCTACATAACATCAAGAATCTCCCTTGCTTAAACCAAGCGAGGTCCTCCATAACATCAAGGCTCATCCTCCTTAAATCAAGAGTGGTTCTCTCTTACATTATGACTGGTCATTCCTAAAATCAAGACTCATCCTCCAGTAACTCATGAGGAGTCCTCCCTTAAATCAAGAGGGGTCCTCCATAACATCAAGAGAGATCAAAATCAATAGATGTGCTCCCTTAAATGTCAGATGGCCCTCTCTTAAATCAAGAGAGGTCCTCCCTTATATTTTGAGTGGTTCTCCCATAAATCAAGAGACTCCCTCTCTAACATCAAACGTTGTCCTCCCTTAAATCAAAAGTGGTCATCCCTTAAATCAGTAGTATTTCTCCTACTGAACACTGTAGTGTTCTCCCAAATCTACAAATCAAGTATTTCAACTTGGCTAGCAACAACTTTGCCTTAGACAGAGAATAGTGAAGATGATTTAAGGCCTTTTCTTCAAACATAGCCAGATCAACCAATGTTCGTTGCAATTGACCCTTTGTGTTGTCCACAAGGACCCTGACAATAATGTGAGTTTGAGGTGCTGTGTTGTTTTCAAGCACATCTCGCATCATCATCACATAGCTCGACGCACAGAAGCCGCAAGCATAGAATGGTGACTGGAATAAATAGCGGTACAAATAGAAGTATACAACTTATGGCACAAAAGTTCACAACAACACACACCTGCAACGTTGTCGTGCTTTTCAAAAAGGTCAACATCCCCCCTACCACCCAACCGTTCCCTGGTTCTGCGCCTGTCTCATATAACAACCCCACAAACCCCCCCACCCCCACCCCCATCCCACAGCAAATTTAGGAACGTAAACAAAAATAAAGGTATTCAATAGTGTTGAATATACAATTTGACATTAGCAGCTTAGCGAATGGTAACTTGGCACTGCAGAATTGAGTACTTTATAGTGTAAGGCCTTTAGAAATCCTCACACGGATGAGATTTCCTGATATCTGGCAACCTTAGAGTGAAAAATGCCCATGTAGGGTCTGTCCCAAACGCTAGCATTCTGACTTTAACATCAGCCATGAATGTTAAAGCAAAAAACAAACAAACAAACAAAAAACATCTCAAACGCAGGAAAACCACATTCATTTTACCAAGCTTTGCAGTTGCCACAAAGTTTTTCTCAGTAGTGGCATGAAGTGTAAACCCATAATGCTCTGAGAGTCTATGTTGGTTGCAAGCGGTGAGTGAGGTTAGCAAATGTAAAATTGGAATAGTAATTTAAAAAGTGTAAAATTTACTAAGCATTTACAGATAACTGTTCTGTCAGGCTTTAGCTAAGGGTGTTGATTTATGAAGCTTGAGTTCTGTTTCGCTAGCAGACTGTTAGCTACCGTAGCTACAACAACTGTGTGTTATTTTCATTTTTAGGGACCATTCATTGCTCTGAGGTATTTTTGTGTAGTAAACAATGTCTATTGTTATGTTTTCTCACCAGTGGTTACTAGCAAACTCTAGCGTCTGGGACGTCACCTCAATGTTTTCAAAGGCAAAACACTGGTTCAGGAAAATGTTCTCACAATTGCAGGTGGCTATGAAAAATTATATATTTTGGGGTAAATTTTTTTTTACTTATGATTTCAGTTAAAGACCCCTCTGAATTTTATGATATACTTGCCAACCTTAACACTGATTCCAAAATGAGAAGACACCTTGATAATGGCTACCATCGCGATTGCCTGACAGTTACCAAGGCAACCGTTACCAAGCGATTCACAAAGGCTGAAATCAAGGACTTTACCCTCTGAGCTCATGAAGTGTGAAGGATGTTAAAGGGCAAGAGCTGCACAAGAAAGGCTGGGCTTTAGATTGTGTGTGTGTGTGTGTGTATTTGTGTCAGGAATTTTTTGAAACTGCATTTCCATTCAGCTTCCCAAAGACACTGAACAACAGACAGTGTATCAGCAATAAAAATAAAAACGCACCATTTTAAAATCATGAAATAAAATAATGCAAAATAAAACATTTAAAATGAAAAGAATAATGAGGACGTATTTCGAGGCCCGGTAATGAAAACTGGGCAAAAAATAAAACAAAGTTCATTCATATCCCCTCCTGGCTTTAAAATTGGTCAAGTGGGAGTGTGTAAATAAAGAGTCTATGTAGTAACACCTTAGGAAAAGTCCTGAAATGATAATCACTGTAAGAATTTCCAATCTTCCTGTTTGGACCATCCGTCCACTGTTGGTCAAAAAGGGCTGGAGCTGTAACAAAAAAAGGGGAGGCCATCGAGAAATCCAGTTTCTGAAGGTTGTGTGGCCTTCTGCAGCCAGAGTGAGAAAACAGTCGGGGGCGTGTCATCAGGGTGGAGGCGGGATCTGGACTCCCAACAGCTCGTAAGCGAAGATGTTCCAGAAGATGGCGAAGAGTAGGAAGGTGATGAAGGAGAAGACGAGGACCCACCATGAGCACTGCTTGTGCAACGACTCCTCGTAGCTGCGCAGGATGAGCAGGCCCATGCTGATACCCACCACGGCACCCGACAGATGGGCCATGAAGCTCGGCTGCGGCCCTGACGAAGGCAGCGGAGGTGAGAAGCGCAGCCACACAGCTCGGCCCACTTCTGAACTCACTACAGCATAGAAAATGAATTTATTAGTTATTAGTTACAGTGCTAGTAAAGCTGATTCCGTATTTTTCCATACAGTCAGTGAGGCTTGTGCACATCACCTGTAAGAAAAATGGATATTAGAGATCTAATGAAAGCCGCAGGTTTCCTGAATTAAAGCTTCTATCAACTTTATAGCCAAGACATCAGTGACACTTGGGTGTAACCATATTTGTACGATGTCCTGCTGGCAGTATGTTCACTTTAAGATGTGATTACATATTTTGTGGAAAACATGTCAGCTTAAATAGTTTGATACAGCTATATGTTGTTCCGGCACCAGCCTTGTTTTTCTACTTTATTTTTGTGAAATAAGCCCTCCAAAATAAGTAAATAAATAAAATAAAATACACAGCGTGTCATGTGGTAGCATGGTGGCTAAGTGGTTAGCACTGTCATCATGCAGTGTACTGATTCGATTTCCTCTGCGGGTCTGTGAGTGTGTGTGTGGTGTTTGCATGTTCTCCCTGTGTTTGCTTTGTTTCCTTGATGTGCTCTGGTGTTCTCCCATAATTCAAAGACATGCAGATTAGGCTGATAAGCAATCACAAATTGTTTATAATGTGTGAATAATTGTGTGTGAGTGTGTGTGTGTAATGCAATGGATTGACATCCCATCCAGGGTGTAGCCTGCCTCGTGCCCTAAGTCTCCTAGGAAAGGCCCCAGATCCATGAGATCCTATATACATGATAAAGTGGCATTTCAAAATTACTGGTTAAATAAACAAACTGATCATAATCTGTTGATAAAAAATGGTGTTTGTGGAACCGTCGTATAAAAGCAATATCACACTCGAGGTTGTGCTGAATATTAGCATGGCTTTGATGGCTTTGGCACTCCTGCTGCACCCTCCCACATCACAACCGTGCTGATATTCATCACAACAGCAGTCCCTTCTGTGTGATATTGCTTAATAAATAATAAACTCAGAAAAGCTCTTTATTAACCGATCACCTAAAGAACCTAAAGAAGCATGGCAGGGGCAGCGTCATGCTGTGGTGCTGCTTCTGTTCAGCAGGGACCGGGACTGTAGGTGGATCCATATACAGAGTTATTTACCAGAAACATCTGCAGGGCTTTGAGCACAATAATGACTCAAAACCACAAATCCAAGTGAACTAAGTCAACAAAGATACAGTGTCAGGGCTCTAGAGTAGAGTTGAGACACTCTTTTCTCATAGACACAGACATACACTGTGTGGACAAAAGTGTTTGGCCAAACCTGCAATGACATTGTAACCAAATACATTTACTTCAATATGGAGTCGGTCTCCCTTTTGCAGCGATATCAGCATCCACTCTTCTTGGAAGGCTGTCCACAAGATTTTGGAGTGTTTATGAGATCAGATTTTGGACGAGAAGGTCAGTTCATTCCAAAGGTGCTCGTTGGGGTAAGAGGTCAGGGGTCTGTGTTAGGGCCAGTCAAGTTCTTACACACTGAACTCATCAAACCATGTCTTTACAGTTCTTGCTTTGTGCACTGGGGCAGAGTCATGTTGGAATAGAAAAGGGCCTTCTCCAAATTGTTGCCAAAAATTTGGAAGCATAACATTGTCCAAGATGTCTTGATATGCTGAAGGAATAAGATCGCCCTTCACTGGGGATAAGGGGCCTGACCGAAACACCTGAATTCAATAATTAACAGGTTTGGCCAAACAAAAGTTTCTTAAGTATTATTTTTAAATATTTCTAATTTGGTTTGGTTGTTTGATCATATTAACGCTGGATATATTTAATAAGATTTATTTTTTTTAAAAAACACAATTTTAACAGGAGTGTGTTGATATTTGTTGTACAACATGTGGTGTCAGTACTCAAACACTTCCCACATAAGCTCACGAGAGAGAGAGAGATAAAGGAAGGAGATGAAGTTGATTACAGAGGCTGCGCTATTGTAAAAGCTAATGATAAGCTACTAAAGTATGTAATTACTCCCATGACTGTCTTATGAAAGCATTATAATCTTTCATTAAGGATCAATACCGATCATTATATTAATCCTCACGAGCGCGCGTCTTTATGCAATGAATAATACAGACCTGTAAAAACTGTCAGAACTGTCAGGACACATTTCGACTAATCAGATTTGAAAAGGACAGAACAGCGCAGTTGTATAATCGCAGTGTATGTAGCGAACGACCGCCGGGAAACGCCGAGGACATCCGGAACACGTCTCCGCTGTGTAGAAATACGGATACTGGCAGCACACGATGACCTCTGACTCACGATAACTGGAGCTGAAAAAGTGCTACGTCTTGTAATCTCCACCGGGATCTGCTGAGAGGGTTAGAGGATATCTGATGGCCCGAAAGTAGCATTTCTAATCTGTACCGATTCAACGTTCCACTCAAGTGGAGAGGGGGGAAATACTCCTGCTCCAGTGGAGGATATGCATACAGCAGGGGTGAGATAAATAAAAATAAAAAGAGAGATAATCCCATTCAAGGGCACAATGGTGGTGGGCACAAGGGGGAGTTTTTTTCTGTGGTTATAATTAGCACACGCTTCAAACGCTGCGGTTGCCACCGCAGGTTCGTGTGAGTCATGTGATTACCATACAGTAGGTGCAACGTCACGCCTTTACTGTCTCCCATTAAGTCACTGTTTATGGAATTCAGCAACAATTTTGCTAAACTCCATACAAAAACAAATATGAATCAATAGTGAAAAAACAATCCTTACATTGTAACTTTTTCCTAAAATCCATTTCACATGAATGTGAAATATCCAGTAAATGACACTTACTGCAAACCAGCGCCAGGATCATCCGCAGTAACTTGTACGGACACTTCATCCCTGCCCAGTTCTGAAATACACATATACACACACACACACACATTAGTAAGGAAAGTGCACACCCATCCATGTGTTTGTGTATATAAATTGATGCTGGCATAAAAGCTATTTATGATTCATGATGGAATAAAATAAACACACACACACACACACACCAAGCATATGGGACTAAAGTGACTCACTCTGCTACACTCTGCAGCGTTATTTGGCACAATAAGTGTTACATTTTAATTACCAACACACACACACACACACACACACACACACACACACATCGTTGTGTATTGTGCTTTTCCTTCGCGCTGCTCACACCTGGTCCTAGATCAATGTCTTGTTATGTCCCATTGTGTATTTATCCGTCCCGAACACTTGAAATTTAAATCCTTTGTCTTGTGGGTTTTAGCTATCTTGCCTAATTTAATCCCATTATTCTTCAGTCCCCTCGTTTCCTCTGCTTGTTTTTTGGTGAAATAGCTGCGGAGTCTGTAGTGTAGCTCTGACTCGAGTCTGTGATGTAATATTGAGTGAAGACTGTCCTATACAGTAGTTCTTAGACAAGCATGTTCAAGTCTGTCATATAGCTCTGACTCAAGTCTCCAACGTAGCGCTGGCTCAAGTCTGTCATATAGCTCTGACTCGAGTCTGCAATGTAACGCTGACTCAATTCTGTCATATACTGTAGCTCTGACTCAAGTTTGTCATACAGCTCTGACTCAAGTCTGTCATATAGCTCTGACTCAAGTCTGTCATATAGCTCTGACTCAAGTCTGCAATGTAACGCTGACTCAATTCTGTCATATACTGTAGCTCTGACTCAAGTCTGTCATATAGCTCTGACTCAAGTCTGTCATATAGCTCTGACTCAAGTCTGTCATACAGCTTGTGACTCAAGTCTGCAGTGTAGCGCTGACTCAAGTCTGTCATATAGCTCTGACTCAAGTCTGTCATACAGCTTGTGACTCAAGTCTGCAGTGTAGCGCTGACTCAAGTTTGTCATACAGCTCTGACTCAAGTCTGCAATGTAGCGCTGACTCAATTCTGTCATATAGCTCTGACTCAAGTCTGTCATATAGCTCTGACTCAAGTCTGCAATGTAGCGCTGACTCAATTCTGTCATATAGCTCTGACTCAAGTCTGTTATATAGCTCTGACTCAAGTCTGACATATACTGTAGCTCTGACTTGAGTTTATCATACAGCTCTGACTCGAGTCTATCATACAGTTCTGACTCAGGTCTGTCATATAGTGCTGACTCAAGTTTAGCATATAGCCCTGACTCAAGTCTGTCACATATCGCTGACTCGAGTCTGTGATTCAATTATAGACAGACCAGAGTCTGTCAGATACTCTTGACTCAAGTCTCTCATATAGCCTTAACTCAAATCTGACCTATACCTCTGACTCAAGTCTGTCCCGTAGCTTTGACTAGAGTCTTTGATTTAACTCTGGCTGAAGTCTGTCATGTCTATCAAAGTCATACACTTTTATTGGTCCACCTTTTGCTTTGATTATGACTGTGGCAGGGTTTTGATAAGCTTATGCAATGACACAACATTTATTCCATCCAGAGTCGCCTTAATTTCTCTCCAAGATGTTGTATTGATTATGGCAGTGTCGGACCACTGCGTAAAATCTTCTCCAGCACATCTCTAAGATTCTCAATGGCGGTAGGTTTTGGACTTATCTTAGCATTGTCATATTGGAACATGTCCATTCGATCAGAGTACATAACATTGCTGAGCTTGGACCTGAACAACAGAAGCAGCCCCAGATCTTAGTACTGACCCCATGGGTTTGTATGGTAGGCACTAGGCATGATGTGTGCATCACTCTCGTACATAGCAAATCTGGACTCATCAGACCACATGACCTTTTTCCAACACTCCACAGTCACTGTAGACTCACTGATAAGTGGCCACACAGCTATTGAGTCCCAATTCCTTGAGTTTTCGCATTAACTATTTGATTTGACTAAGCATTTACAGTAGGTGATTTCCCATCAAGCTCATTCAGGATGTTTTTCTGACCTCATTTCTTCCTTGATGAGATGCAATTTTAGCAGTTTCAGAAATCTCCTCAGTAGTTTTCTTTGATTGATATAGGACAATAATTTGACCCTCCTGCATCAGTGTAACATCATGGCCACGGGATATGTCTTCTGACATGGTTGTGAAGAAATGAGAAGCTACTCACTGCATCAGTTAGGGTTAAATGACCTGTTGCAGCTGAATCAGATTAATCACTGCAGTAATTGTCAAATGGAATGCTCTTAACTATTTGCTTAGTTAAATCCAGGTGGTGACTTTGTTTTCGGCCAGGCAGTGTAGTTCTAACTCATATTTATGATATAGCTCTGACTTAATGTATTTCTGAGTCCAGCCCGTGATATAGCTCCAAGTTGTGTCTGAGATATATGGAGTTCAAATTTGCACTATAGCTCTTAGTTGAGTCAGTGCTGGTTGTCTGGCTCCATCATCTTATTTCTTTTTTCCCCATGTTTTTGCTTCGGGTGTTTTATTGTTTGTGACCTCAGCCCATCTGTAAGATGGATATGAGCTGCCGGTACGGCGATATTGCTATGGATTACAGCCATGACTCTTGGATGAGCCTTAATATTTCTGCAGTTTCTGTGAACTTGGCACTCCATATGATCGCAAAAGAATGAAGGAATTAATATTTGATTGTGCAGAATGATTTTTTTTTATAAACACAAAGTCAATCCTTTAGAATATTGTCAAAAAAATTTGACAAAAGAAAGAAAGCGGACAGGAGCTAAAGTGTGTCACAAAGTGTGTCCCCAGTATTGTGTGTGTAAGTGTTGGAGAGGTGACAGAGTCATTTGGTCTCCAGGGAAACGGGTTGAAAGCAAACAAAATGCACCTATTTTGTCCCTCTTTCTCTCTCTCTCTCTTTTCTCTCGCTCTCTTATTCATTCAGTAGTTGGTACGGCGGATAGGCTTGGTTACCATGACGACATTGGCGAGATGGGCAGAGCAGAGTGCGTAGACTCCTCCAGAACCACCGACCACTGGAGCACGCATATCGGTAATGGACACGGTGAGAGATCCTGCAGTAAGAGAGAGAAACAGAAAGAGAGAGAGAGAGAGATCATGGAAAAGAAAAGTGAGAATGAAAAAGAGTGATAAAGATAGAGAAGTAAGAAAGGCATATTGGGAAAGATAGGGAGTGTGTATGTGTGTATGTGTGTGTAATGTCAGTATAGCTGAAGTATTTTACTCTCCGCCCTATAATTCGACCAACCCATGCGACCAAAGCTGATCAACCGTTACCATGGCAACAAATACCTCCATTATTGAACAGTGAGCATGATTCTGATGCCTCCAGTACATCAATGCAGATTTTTAACCATGATCAGAGATCTCACGAAACATCAACAAGCCGATGACTGCACGCCCGGATGTGGGGCAGAAGACGCACACACACACACACACACACACACACACACACACACACACTTACATGCTCCTTTCATCCATCCCCATCAAAAGTGCATCAGAATATCAGGACGTGCGGATAAAATGTTAAATCTGTCTTTATCAGCCGAGCTTCTCTCTCGCTCTCACTTTTCTTCCTCTCACCCGGTGTCTTCTTCCTTTTTTTCCTCACTCTCTCTCTGCGTCTGCATTGTCAGTGTAACATGCTTTACTGGTATGATTATGTATGAAACCAAAAATAAGTAGAATTTTTTTTCCCTTACTGTAGCAAGAGGTCAAAGAAACAGAAATATTGGCACCTCACGACAGGCGAAAAAGCAATCTCAGTAAATAACTGTACAGAAATACATAATCATTAGCACTGATAATTACATATTGACCTAGAATGCACTCTACACAGTGTGTGTGTGTGTGTGTGTGTGTGTGTGTGTGTGTGTGTACGTGCATGTGTGTGACAGATTGTCTATAACCGCCATGCTGTGTTGTGCTGTGCTGCAGATGCAGGGCTCAGCACTGACACTCTCTCCATCCTTCTGTCTTTCTGTCTCTCCCCTATCTGCGTCTCTATCTGACTCTACGTCTCTATCACCTGTGTCTTGTTCCTCTTCCTGTCATCGGAGGGGGCACTTAGCACTGAGATGAGCGTGTAAACGGTTTTGTATTGTTTGGACGAGTGTGTGTTTGTGTGTTTATTGAGTTGAAGATGACTTTGTCTGCAGCTCGATTATGGATTCACTATACTCTTTCTGATTTTAACACACACACACACACACACACACACATGCACGCACACACTCCCTTTACTCATTCACTGCAGCAGCACAGGCCAGTGTTTGTGTGTGTGTGTGTGTGCGTGTGTGTGCGTGTGTGTGTGTGTGTTGGGAAACAGTGAACATTATTGACTGTCTCGGTGATCTATGGGGCATAAATATGATGCTGAATTTAGTCAAAGTGCAGCCACAGCACAACCAACACACGCACACAAGCACTCTCTCTCTCTCTCTCTCTCTCTTTTACATACACTTGTGAGTTCATACACATATTAATCACAAATACATATACACACACACACTCACCTGCCACCACTCCTGCCATATAAAGAAGGCTGATTCTCAGAATTCCATGCACCATCTCTAGAGGAACGCCGATCATCAACTGGAGGAGAGCGTTAAAGCCCAGCTGCTCCAACCTGCACACACACACACACACACACACACACACACAGTACATGTCGATTCATGGCAAGATTCAGGCTAAAAATCATACTAATATGATATATGTGCAGGCATGGACTAATCGTAACTCATTAATTAGCCCTCCTAATAAGTGAGTGGTCCGATGTGCTGAAAACCAGAAAAGCTTGTTTCTGCTAAATCAGCCGAACCATCCTTAGCGTTGATCCTCCTGGACCCCTTTGTAGCTTCAAAACATTTATGCACTGGTTCAGCACAGCAGCAGTGGCGCGCTCTCATCACACATCAGCACAATACGGACTCTTCACTGGCATCCCTCAAGGATTGGTACTCGGGCCTTAAAAGACTTACTGCTATACCGGAAATTAAATAGCTTTTTAACTAGTTTTAACTACTCAATAAACACTTTGTAGGACACGGGGGCACAGCAGGAGGTGTTGCGTCTTTCCCCAGTTCCTGATCCATGGCTATGGGTTTCCTCTAGGCTCTTTGCTTTCTTCTTACTCACCACATACAGTAAACACACTGGCAAATCCACTGGCCCATTCAGGGGCTTCCCCAGGCCCTGGAGCAGCCATGACTGATAATGACTGGAGGGATGCATTCCGCTTTATTTTTGGTTATGCATTTAATTCTATCCTTATTATTTGCAGTGCCAGAGTTGTTGGTATTTATAGACTTGGGCAGAGCTGTGCTATCATATGGATATATATATTTTTTCCAAGTAGGGAACAGAGCACAGAGCCAACTATTTTCTTCTTCTTCTTTTAGCTGCTTCCAATATGGGTTGCAATAGAGGATTGCTAGTTACTTAATGTGGCACAAGGTCTATGCCGCATGCCACTCTTGAGGCAGCTGTTCTGAACTGAGACCAGTGCTAAGAGTGGACTAAAATGTGAAACCCCCATTGGCTGGAGTAGTAGAATGGAACTGGAGCAACAATGGGGAAAGTCAATTAAGCTAAGCCTTAATTTGTCACATATAAAAATATCAGCACTCTGGCTGTAAAATTTTGTAAAACTACTGTAAAAATCTATTTTGAGATAATCTCCTTACTTTTTCGTTACAGCATCATCTGGGGATCGAACTCGCGATCTCCGGATGACTGACTTTTGAACTTTTTCTCAGTCTGCGATTGAGGATGTTTCCATTCCATACTCTGCCGTTTACTCTCAGGCTCGTAGTGATGAATCCATGTCTCGTCACTAAATTCTCTTTACCTCTTTAAACTTTCACCTTCCTTAGAGTATCAGTGCAAATGCTATTTGCAGATATCCAAACGCTTCTGTTTGCGCTGTTCTGTGAGTTGTCTCAGAACCTGGTACATCCTGTAGACCACAAAAAACAAAGCGCAGCGCGCTGCTCTTATTTCGTGAAAATCACAAGCGGGGTAACTGATGTAACACATTCACACCTGCACAGCAGTGACTGAGGAGACTGTAGCCTTGAACGAAAAGTGCAGAGTAGACAGTGCAGCCAACAGAAGTTTTAATCTAACTGGATTGCAGATCATTTTTGACTGACCAGCTTATATTACTGCACAGTGAAATAATTTTCCTCGCACATCCCAGTTGGTTAAGAAGTTAGGGGTCAGAGTATGGGGTCAGCCATCATACGGGGTGCCTCGAACAAACAGGGTTAAGAGCCTTGCTCAAGGGCCCAGCTTTGTAGAGCTGGCGTTTGACCTGCCAAACTTCTCATCAGTAACCCAGAGCCTCAATCCTCTGAGTTACTACTAAAATATTTCTGTCAGACCATGTGGAGACCAGAATCCAACTAGAATCGGACATTGTAAAAAAAACTAACGTTTCGCATATTAGTTTAGTTAAAAGTCTGCAGTGCATTGAGCAGTATTAATAGCCAGCTACAGGTGCATCATCAAGGCAACAATGAAAATCCAATAAGTTTAATGGTACTTGATTTGGTTGATAAAATGCTTGTCATCGCATCGAGTCCACTGGGCAATCCCGAGAAGAAAAAAAAAAGAAGAAAAAAAAAACCACGACCAAGCCAGGAAGCTTGGCAAATGGTTCCAGATACCCAGGCTTCAGATTTGTCAGAACTCAGGACGTCTCATGCATAGTGTTCGAGCACGAGGCGGGAGAGTACAGATATCAATGTCCATGTAGAAATGTGCATTCCTGATCCAAATCCAAATTGGCAACCGTGCTAGACTAGTCTGTGCGCACACTTTGTTTAAAACCGTTCCACCAGGGTTTAAATCTCCATCTGTGTGTTTGCATGGTCGTGTTCCAACTCTGCTGGCTCGAATTGGGCTAAACTCCTGTGTATGTGTGTGTGTGTGTGTGTGTGTGTGTGTGTGTATGAGGGTTTGCAATACACTACTAGTGAGAATAAAATCAGAGAATTCCTGTAGGATCCTATGTTTTCTCTGTAATTTACACCATGCTGCGGTTTTCTGTAATGATCCTTATATGAAATATGAATTTATAATAATTCATAGATCATATGAAACACGTTGTTGACGTTGCTGGGATTAAAACACAGGCAGGAGGGTAATTGGTAATGGAACTGTGACAACAGGATAGAAATAACCCATGCATTTAAGGTGTGACATGCAGAGGTAGAAGGTAAGTAAGTACTTTTACTTCTTTACTTTATATTTTTTAAATCTAGTTTTCATGTATCAATACTTTATTTGAGTAGTTTTACTGCTGGTTACTTTTTACTTTTATTCCATTACATTCAACAACAAATATCTATACTTTCTACTTCACTACATTTGTTCATGGTGTTGCGTTACACGGTGACAGTGGTGTGAGGATTTCGAAGCAGTAATTTTGCCACCAGCTGACTATTAGCCTATTAGATCTCTGTGAATCGCACAATCATGTAGTAGGTGTTTGAAATTAGCAGACAGTAACGAAACAGCATGTTCACATTCGAGAAGTGGGAGAAGCATGTGCGCGTGCGAGAGAGAGAGAGAGAATCCTTTTATGACTGACTTTTGATACTTCAGTACTTTTGATACTTAAGTACATTTAAAGGTAAATAATTTTGGACTTTTACTCAAGTTCAAATGTCCCTAGGGGATCATTAGGTTTACTCAGTGCACAATTTGTTTGTTATAATTTGCTCAACACTGGTGACAGGAACAGGTGAAACAAGTGAACACATCAGAGTAATCAATCAGTTGCAAGAATCAGGACTGGAGATGGGCCTCAAAAAAAAATAAACGCATGTGGGGGGAACTACACTAGGGCATGGCATTGTACTGGGAAATCCACCAAAAATGGATTGGAAATGGGCAAGTTGTGACTCTGAAACACAATATTGTCATGGTTGAGATGGACTGAGATACAGTTTGTTGGATTTGGAAGGCAGCACATGAGCAGCCATGCTTCATTTTACTAGCAGTTTGATTCTGCCGCGCTGACTTTACAACGTTTTAGCAATGAAAGGTATCTGGGATTGAGAATGAAAGGTTAATCAATTATCATAGTAAACTGCTTAAAACATCTGGTGGTGACACATTCTCAAGGATCAGGATCAGGTTGTTGAGATGTTTAGCTTTGCTTTTGTCCATCCACATTTTTGCCTCGTTTCAGACATGACAGTAATTTCCGAGCACAAACCCACACAGCCACAACACTGCTCCTGTCAGCTCTCTACTACGACAAGCCGAGCTTCTTTTACGCCCGAGCACAGAGCAGTTTGTGCTTTCTAACACTAGCAAGAATGTGCAAGGCCGACAATGAACCTGACTGTGACAACACACTTGCAGTCTGACAGCCCTGTTAGCATACACACATTTTTTTGTATCCCGGCTCTGTCTGCTTTTCCCAGCAGTCGGCTGTTAACAACCGGTTATACCGTGTATTGTGTTTCACTTGATACGACGATACACCACTTTTCGAAAGCAGCAAACCTTTTTCCTGTGAAGGCAAACCTATAGTTCAGTGCAGAACGCACCACTTTGGGTAAATAATAAATAAATAAAAAATCTCCTGTGGCTGACACAGACAACACGGACAAGTCTGAAAAAATTAATCGGGGATAAAAAATGAGGAATTGATGAGGCGGACCATGCTTTCTCTACTATAAATACAAAGTAAGGTAAAGATAAAAGACAATAAAAGATAACTAATGTGATGATCATGTTCAATTTACAAAGCACATAAATAAATCTAATGTGAATCTTGCATATTTCCAATGAATTGCTGTGCGAATGCCACACGTACTCTATACAGAAAACATCTTTCATGCAAAAGAATCCTGAATTAGTTGAATATGAATAAATTAATGAATTCATCAAGGTTATCAATCCTGAAAGCCAATGTGATATCTGAGCTCTAAATACCAATGTGCTAAATTTCAGTATTAATTCCATATTGCGCATACATACTGTAACAAAACCAATATCATTACATAATGTTTGTGTGGTTGTCACATAGTTACATTTGGCTACTCGTCTTAATCGGACGTTAAGCTAACTTGCTAGCCAGAATATTACAGCCAGTGTTGGGTGTAACGCGTTAGAGTACGCGGATTACTTTTTTGATGTAGTGATTAATCTAACGCGTTAGGTCCGCCATTCAAGTACTCAGTTACTTAGTTATTTTTTCAAAAATGTTATCCGTTATTCAGACAATTTATGTAATCCGTGAGCCAGACAGCAGTCATTCCCAATCCATTAGTGTGTGTGTGTGAGAGAGAAAGTCGTCCTACAAGCCCCGCCCCGATAACCCGCCCCGCTCTGTTATTCCTGCTGTTATACACCTATCTCACCTATGCGGTTTGACTATGCGAGAACCGACGCGCAGTAAGATGGAAACCTAATCACAGCACCAAAACTCGTGGTGAATCATGATGAACCGTACTTACGGCCACCGCGTAGGTGAGATAGAGGTATTAGTAGTTAAACTTCGCTGAGTGATGATGGTAGAATAATTATAAAGGTCTTGACTAAAACAACATGCATGAGGAAGCACAAAGGCGTTTTCATTTTCTGCAATGGAAATGAATGGAATTGGAATTCCATTCCAAAGTAATGGAATTTCTTTTATCAGAAAGTAATGCTGTAATGTAACTGATTACTTTTTGAAGACAGTAATTTTATAATGTAATTAGTTACTTTAAAAGTAACGGAGTGTATGGATTGTATGGTTTGGACAATCATGGATTGTTTATTTCCTGTGCATTTCTAGTCCTCCATTAAGAAAACTAGCAATCGATTTTAATCGTTAAAAAGTCCTATAACATGCCATGTTGTGAGTTGTGAGCTGTATGGCTAACCGGGAAAAAAGGAGTTAATTTTTCTCTAAATACACTGGAATTTTTAAATATTTACCTCAGCGGGACTGTAGAAGCGTCATATGAGTCTCAGCTGAACTTTGGAATGCATTTTTGCACGGAATGAGGGTTGTGAAGTTTGGCCTCGATTACTTAATGTTACGCTGTCCTTGCTTTTATGTTGACTCCACAAACTCCACTGGTGGTGTGCAGAGTGTGAGAAAGAATCCTTATACTGTGCGATTAAACCGTTTATTATTAATCGATCATCGTTTGGTTTACTCCAATCATCGATTATGGAACGGTTACCGACTCCCATCACTAATAGCTAGCTTGCAACTGTACATTATTCGACTTGGTCTCTTTATAACTAAACATCATCATATTCACTTGTTTGAATGCAAACCAGTTTTATCTTGCACTTACAATTAGGTATACTTATGGCCAAAAATCTAACATGCATGTGGAGATAACGTAGTGGAGTAAAGGAAGAACAAAAAAGATTGTGTTGAGGCGTTTTTTAAAAATGATTCAAAATTCTGCCAACTTTCCTCACTGCACGTTCCTCACCTTACTGCAAATGCAAAGCCGACACGGTATTTTCCTGACTTAAGGCACTATTGCTGTTGTTTATTAGACACACATAAGCTTGTGCGTTGGTTTTGCACTTGCTTCAGGATTACACTCAAATTTTGCAGGAAATCTTGTTAAACGAGCATTGTTTGCATAAGAATCAGAGTGTACAGGGACAATGAAAGATAATCAAAACATACAGTGAAAATATTCCAAACTGTCAAGGGTTCTTACGACGTGCACATGTTTAACAGCGGCCAAATCGACGAAGCAGCGACACTGACAATATTTATTGTGTTTAACTTCTGTGACTCTGGCTTCGCAGCTAAGTCGTCATTTCTCAGACCTCCCGCTGACAGCAGGAACGGCTCTGCGGATGATGCCACCTCTCTTACTCCCTCGCACGAACATTTCGCCTGCCTTTGAACATATGTACAAGCAGAACGCTCGCAGCATGTCCTTTCTATATGCGCTGCTTTCTTGACTATGGCTCCTGCTTCACAGTACTGTCAATCCTGAAAGCACGCCCTTGGGGGAGCCAGGAGCTTGGCTTGCTCGATTATTGTTCCGCAAACAGATGCTGGATTTCCTGGCTGCTTTCGCTCAAAATAGAGCTCTCCGGCTTATAGGAAAACCCCGTTTTAATGGAAAAACCGTTCCAAATGTTGTGATTCATACATCATCTCTTGTGCCTTGGCAGAACTTGTTGGAAGGATATCAAAACCCTGAAGGTTTCTTTCTTTCTTTCTTTCTTTTTTTTATTATTCTACTTTAACCTGATTTCTTCTTTTACAGTTCTCTCCCTGTGAGATTACCAACCGCCCAACACTGTCAGGAAGCCTGACACATTTGGAGGGCACCGGCTGCTCGATTCTAGCTTGGTGATATAGCAAATGATCCAAAAGGGCTTTAAATTTAACTTGAACACAGGCAGAGGTACTTTTGGCAGCAGTCCCCTTGAGATGACAAGTGGTTTCCTACTGTAAAATGACATTTATTTTAAAGCATCAAGTGCCCTATATCAGAACTGCCTTTCTTTTGATAGACATGCTAAAGTTACCTTCAAAAAGGAATTCTATTAAAGTTTATGATTTTACGACATTTCGTAACTCATCATCTTGTTTAAAAATGACCAGTGATTTGCGCATTGCAGTTTATTCTGATACTGATTTTTCAGGATTCATTGCAGGTATTGTTATACTCGCCAAGCGTTCGGCGCACCATGCTCCCATATTCGAAGTCTGACATTGTTTCTTTCCCATCTTTGCATAATTTACATAATTCACCAACAACACGCCCATTATGTTTCTTCACAACTCATCCCATTGCACAAATAAATTAGCAGCCATTATTGTAAATCTAAGTAAATCAGAGCCCAAAGCTGTACATTCAATCATTAACAATTGCTTTGGAATCAAATGATAAATAATGATTTGAATTGGTTCGCTCTTGATTTAAAGCTTTTTAAACCCCTGATTGGGCTACATTACATAGAGAATATGTGCTAAACACAGCTTCTAGAAATGTAAATTTCTTATTATTAAATCCAGACCCAGAATACTTTTTAATCATTTATCACTTTTGAGTCCAGTGTAATGCTTTGCTGCTCAGTAAGTCCAGATTCCATTCAAGAGCCAGAAATTTGTCCATATTGCACCTACTTTATGCACACTACATTGGTTCCAACCCGCGGGACTTGCTTGATCGATCATGATGCTCTATTTTCCTGCTCTTCTCGTCTGAAGCATTCTGCACTTAATTCTTGGATATGCTACGTACTCCGAGAAATGGAAAGACTGCAATGCTTCTCCCAGGACAATTTATTTTAAAAAAAAGTGCATACCTAATATTCTTTCAACACATCTATATGTACAATTTTCCTTTTTACAGGATGGCTTTTTAGAGTAACAATCAAACCCCAATGATATGAGATCCACCAGAAGAGGATGGGTTGAGTCTGGTTCCTATCAAGGTTTATTCCACACATCATCCACTAACAGTATCCATCTTTATCATGTTGGAATTGTGATCTTTCAATGCATTCCTTAGAATTCCTTTGATCCAAAGTCTTCACAATGGTCTGTTTTTAATGTCACCAAACTGACATCAAGTCAAGACGACAGTCACGGTTGGATCCCAAGCCGAAAGTCTAACCCTTTTGCACCACCAGCATTAACAAATCTAATTGTATCTTAATTATGAAGATGAAGAGCAGCAGCAAGACCTCACAATGGTACTGTTAAGTGGCCACTGGACTTGCTTGAAAGTTTTGAAACTCTGATGAACCAATATGCACCACATTGGGTACCAAGATGAATCTTTCTGGTTGACGGGTCAAACATCTTTTTCAAAGATTTTGAGCAAGTCCAGGTGCCTTTGAACAGCACATTTTGGATAGCACAATGTCAGTGCGCATGAACACACACATCCATTTATACACTATGGGCAATTGTGAAATCAAACAACAACACATCTTTGGACTGTAGGACAAACCCAGAGTACCCAAAGAAAACCCATCAAGCATGCAGAGAACATGCACACGCTTTGCACACACAAACTGGAGGCAAGAATCGAATCCCCAGATGCAAGTTGACTATGGTAGCCACTAAATCATATGCTTCCCAGAAAGAGAACAGCACCGGTAAATTCTGAGAAGGCAACAATATCTAGAAAAAAACACTTTAGTTATCTAGTATGCCTCAACTGTAGACAAGAAGGTTGTTAGAGCTAATCTGTCTACTGAATCATTTATCCACCATACAGTATATCATCAAGAGCAGTGGAAGCGAAGTGGGTAAAATACCCAATCCCGATTCCCAAACATGCAAGAACCAGTGTGGAATCTTAAAAAAAACAAAGTGTCAGCGACAGCATTTTCTAGGTCCAGGTTCCCCAGTTTGATCCTTAGTTTGTGTTCTTGATGTTGCCAGTATTCTCTCCAGGTGTGTGTGTGGGTTTCCTTAAGGTTCTTCAGATTCTTCCCAACAACATGGATGGATGGTAATTTGATTTCCCCAAGGTCTGGATTGAGGTCATTTTGTGGGTAGACCCTCATCATGGACCCAGTGTTCTCTGGCTCCAGTGTAACCCTGACTAAAGTAAGGGTTAATGAGGTTGAATTATGCTTCCTCCAGGGGAGTGTCTTCAGCAAATTTCCAAGCCTAAGGACTTGACTCAGACTGTTCCTTCATTTTCGCATATATATATATATATATATATATATATATAATGAAGAACTGTAGTCTCAGCGCATTTCTCCAGCACAGGAATTGAAACAGGTTTCTAATTTCAGGACTTTGTAATCAATAATATCGACTCTGCTCAGTGCATCGGTGTAAAAGGTGTAAACAAGTGCGGCCCCAAAGTGATAGACTTTACATCAAGATAAAGAGTGTGTGCATTTATATGTTATATTAAATTTATTTATGTGACAGTCAGAGCAACAAAAGAAAGTAACAACCATAAAAGTTCAGTGTATGTGCTTATGGTCCTCGGTTGCACTGATGTCACTTTGATTCTGTGCGTGTATATGTGAGTGTGTGTTCGCATTGTTACCCGACATGCATGAACATGTAGCTGAAGAATCTCCAGACTTGGGCACGGTGTCCTGGATGATACACCAGCGGGCTCTTCATGAAGTCTGGCTGATACGTCTGCAGAACCCACTTGTTGAGCCTCACCCCATAACACATAAACACCACAATCTGACACACACACGCACACACACGAAGAATTAAAGTCTGACAAGTGCAATACAAAACAACAATACAAAAAAATGATATCTCAAATGTGAGGAAAGAAAGAAGGAAAGTAAGAGAAAGAAAGCAGTGCACCTGCACTATGGTGACGATGGCCATGAAGACAGGCGGAGGACAGAGCCTGTTCTGATGAAAGTACCAGCGCCTGTCTGTTTCACAAGGGAGGATCTCGTATGCCACATAGCGCACAAAGCGCTTGTACACACCCAGGCCCGTCTCGTCCAATAGGATCTCTCGCTGCAGAGTGCGCCGCCCATTAGCAATGGCACGCCGGAAACTACTGGAGCGCTTACTGCTTAGCTAAAGAAGACAGAAGGAATGATGGAGATGGAGAGGAACAGTGAGACCTGTTGTCTGCATGGTAATGAGTTGGTGTAATCGATCTGAGATAAATTGTCCCTTTACCCAAAACAACACACACACACACACACACACACACACTAGTCTAAATCTGGCCTTTTTTTTTTTTGGACAAGCTTTCTCCCCCTGGAGTCAAGAGAGCAGTGCATGATGTGGTTGGTGTGTGGTAACAAGTGTGTGTGTGTGTGTGTGTGTGCGTGTGTGTGTCTGGAAAGCTGTGATAAGCCAGCAGTTTCATGCTGCTCTGCATTTATTAGTCCATTATCCCTTTAAATATCTTAAACAGACACACACAGCCCTCAGGCACATGGAATCCCCGAGCTATGGGTATATTTATCTGCGTGTTACACATTTTGTTACACATTATTCCACTCTCTGATGATAGAGACTTCCTTAAAGAAAGAAAGAAAGAAAGAAAGAGAAAACATTTGTGACAGAATAATTGGAGAAAGTAAAAATGGACAGAGAAACTAGGAGGGAGGAAAGAAAGAAAGAAAAATGGAAGAAAAATATGGCTAGAGAAAATAGCATGAAAGAAAGAAAGAAAGAAAGAAATTGGGACAACCAATAAATGAAACTCAGAATGGACAGAGAAAATAACATGAAACAGAAAGAAAGAAATTAATCAACCAACCAATCATCCATTAATGTTTTTCTTTCGGATCTCATTTCTTCCAAAAATTTGGCGGTTCTGGACTATCCTTCCGAGTTTTTATAATGTGTTGAAGGGTTCTTAACCAAGCTGTAGTAAATTCAAATCTCCTTAGTTGTTTTCTTTGCTTGACCCAGCCCAACAATTTGACCCTTCTGAAATGTTGAATGTTTTGGCCAGGCAGTGTATAAAGAACACACAAACAAAATGTAAAAAAGACAGAAAAAGAAAGAAAGCCTTCAAAGCAGAGCATGTATATGTGTGTGTGTATGTGTGTGTGTCTGTGTCTCACCAGCTCGATGAGCTCCTGGTAGCAGACGTGGCCGTGCTGGTCGCTCTGAACAAGGGCCAGCAGCATGTCCAGCTTGTTGGGGTCCAGCTGCAGCTCATGCTGCTCCGCCAGACTGGTGAAGTTCTCCACCGCAATAAAACCAGTCTGCTCGGGGTCCAGCTGCAAACACACACACACACACACACACACACACACACACACACACACACACACACACACACACACACACACATTTATATAGAGTAGATGAGTTAGATTAAGAAATAGATAGTGGATCAAACTACAGCCAACCTACATTTGGGATTAAGTAGCTATCTAGCTAAACTGAAGGAAAAAAGTAAACTGTGAATTTTTATTTTATTTTATTACTTTTGTAAGGCGCACATAGTGTGTCACAATAACAAAAATGTACCTTTCTTTCTTTATCTTGCTAACTAGTTCAGCTATGCTCTGCCTGCTTCTTTAGTTTAGTTTAGACAGTAACCAGTGTCAGCTGGTGCCGTCCAGTTCTAGCTGGTTCTAACTCCTCTCCAACTGAACTCCTCTGAAGTAAACTGCCGCGCAAACTAGAATAAAGCCGAACAGCAGCTAGACCAAGCGTAGATATCAGTGGAATCAGCCTAAACCAGTTCTTGTTGGGGGGGGAAAAAAAAAAACAGAAGAAAAGAACAAAGTAGCTTATTACAAAAAAGAAATCATGAATAAATTATATTATTTTGAAAGAACACAGAATAAGGCAGCTAAGCTAGGAGCATCACTACTGTACTACTATCTCTAATCACTCAGATCTATTAGAGTAGATCGAAATAGAAACAGAAAACATGCACTAGTGCATCACTACAAAGAAAAAAAGAAAGAAAACATTTGTAAATGGAGGGAAAAACTGAGAGGGAGGGAGGGAGGGGGGAGGGGGGCACAAAGAAACTAACATGAACAGACAGAAAAAAGTAAAGAACAAAGAAAGAAAGAAAAAGAATGAAGAAACATAAAGCATAAGGTATAAGGAAAGAAAGAAAACTAGTGCAGGCTCAGACGCCACACAGACACAGACACACACACACTTATAATACATACATTATATAGGTTATTTATATAACTCCAGTCCAATCTCTCTCTCTTTTTACACAGCCAACTAAAATGGCTGTGTTGTAATGCAACACTAGTAACGTATGACTTAATTGTCTTGTTTATTCTTAAAATTCATAAAGTGTGTGTTTATGTGTGTGTGGGAGAGAGAGAGAGAGAATCTGGAGCAGTTTAATTGTGCATAAGCTGAGTTTTAATTCTCCCAGTCTCCTCCACCACACTGCACGCTTACGAATGTTTGTTTACTAGAGTCAGACAGACGCAGGCAGATCCAACCACACATACACACACACACAAGGGAAGACAAGCATGTGTGTGTGTGTGTGAGACAGTGATGTTCGCACACATTACGAGGTACGGATGTGTCTGCCGCCACGCTGCGCTCTCAGCTCTGGTGTCTGGCGCGAGCTTGGTGTGTTAGTGGGAGAAGTAAAGCGGTTGGTCAGACTGGTTTCGGGCTGACAGTGACTCAAGCAAGCACTCTTTACACCCGAGGTGAGCAGAATAGCATTTCGAAACACACAATACTCGAACCTTCATCCCCAAATGCTTGGGGCTCTTCCTGAGAATGTATCCAATCTTCTTCCCCAGGTGTGTATGACAGCGAGAGAGAAAGAGAGAGAGAAAGAGACCCTATCACCACGAGGTTGTGAACTGAGGCCAAGATAGAGGGGAGGGGCTACAAAGAGTCAGATGGATGGGTGGAGGAGACGTGCACAAAGTGCCACAGAAAAGAAATAAAGGAAATCTGAGCGAAAGAGAAAGAGCTAGAGGCCACGGAGGTGATGGAGTGTACCAGATGAGAGCAGAGGGCGATGGCGGAAAGAAAGAGGAATGTAAAAAAAAATTACTGATTCGACGCAGACATGCTGCAGTGTCGCCATGGTTACAGGCGACCAACGTGTCACCCATTAAGGTAGCGCCTGAATGAGAGAAAGAGGGAGAAAAAAAGAGGTGGACGGGTTACAAAAAACGAGCAACAAAAGAAAAGGTTTGAGTAAAATGGGATCGGATGACTCACGGCAGGTGACTGAAGACAGTCTGATTGTAGAGACGACTCGAGCCAGAGAATGAATGAATCAGAGGAAGAAGGGACTGAATGATAACTCTTTTAAACCGCCCGGTTCTTGCTGACACTCACCTCGACCACCATGACAGAACGCTGCCGAAGACGCCGAGACTCGATGGACCGCTTCTGCTCGAATACCCCTAAACTATTTGCTGTTTCCATGGTTGCGCTTTACACTAGGGGAGATCTGTGAGCACGGTACGGACTTGCTCTGGCTTTCTTTCAGGATGGAATCCCCTGCGCGGATTTTAAGAGCTAGCTCGAGTGAGGTTTAACATGAGACGTAGAGATAGAGAAGGGACAAGGGATCTCTGTACAGGACAGTTCAACAACTAAGCGGGAGGAGAACAAATAAATAGTAATACAGTGATACATGTAAACACTTGTCATTAATATTAAGTTTAAGTCCTAATGATTACTGGCTAGTTTACCCCCGAGTCTCCTAGAAGCGCTATCCACCCTCTTCGATATATACTCAAAACTATTTTCGACTGAAAAACTTGACATTCTTCATGAATCAAATTATTAACTGAGCACAATTATAGTAATGAGGCTACAGCATTATAGATTTTTAAAATATGATTTTGGGTTTTATGCAACCAATTTGTTATTTTTTTACCGTCACTTTGTTAGCTAGTTGGTCAGGGAAGCTAGCAAGGCAATATGTTAGCAAGGAGAGCTTGGATCAATCATAAAATGTCAAAATAAATAAATAAATAATAAAAGATTGAATTATTAAGATTTAATAATGAAATATTAAATTATTAAGATTAATATCACTTTCCATTTACTGAAACATGGGACTTAAACAAAAATGATATATAATAATTATTATTAATTATATATGATTTTTTATTTTATTTTATCTTATTTTATTTTGGAGCATTATATGGCAATATAAGATGGCCTAAGCAGGAGAAGCTGTGGCATAAAGCCTATTAGCGCAATGTGTTTAGGGAAGTCGTGGCGCCGTTTAATTAGTCGCGCCGTGGACTCGCGCTTCGTCATCAGAGACTTTCCACTTCCCTGGCAAAGAATTCTGGGTCAAGTGATGGCTCATTTCCCTTCATAACACCTTCTCTGCACAGATGGTGCGTCCGCGCGCACATACCAGCACAAACGTACATACACACGCTCTTACACTCTCACACGTGCTTATGCGCAAATTAGTTCAAAGGGGCATTAACAGCTCATGATGTCAAACACGCGGCGTAGGTTAGACGACAGGCGACTCGCCGATTTAAGACGAACTCTGTTATGAATCTGCTGACTACAGCAACACTTTAGCTAATTAGCCGCTGTAGGCAGGGAAGGATGAATCTGGGAATATTTACTTGCATTAAACATGATAATAAACAGTAAACGCTAGTGGGAAGTAGTTAGAGATGCGCTGGAGGTCTTAACTGCTCCCCGGTAGCTTTTTAAAATATGTAATTTGCAATTCATTTCTATGAATAACTATGACACAGTGAAAATAAAAGTGGGTCCTGGGTGTATTTTGTTGGCCGGGATTCATTGCACATTTTACTACTGAACCAGTAAACGGGAGCATATTTTTAACTTAACGTCGAAGGGTAAACTTGATGTGCGAGTCGAGGACGCAGCAGCTACCTTTTATCCACTAGGGGGAGATGAGAATCGAAAACCGATTTCTCTGATTTTTACCAAGACGAAGCAAACCATAAATATGGAGCGAGTTACTGTGTATTTAGGGAAAACGTCCAGATGATGAATATGAGGCCATCGTACAAATCACGTTGCATGTTGTGCGCCATCAGTCTCGACCAAGCTAACGCGACTGCACTTGGAGTAAAGAAAACCGCGTGTGAATCGTCAAGGAAACTCTCTTTAAAACTACACCGTGCTTGTTTCCAGGGTCGAGTGTGTTCTTGTCGAAATATCTGCCCCGTATTACACACTCTCCCTACCAGCGCTGTGAGTGGGACTCGCCTGACACAGACGATGTGGAGTTCAGAGTCGTGAGGAGAAGTCAACAGCGATCTGGAACACAGCCGAGAGAGAACTCTGTAGTTTAACTGCTTCAGCCTTTTCATTAACAGACCGATGGATTCTTCATTGATGGCCCCGGTCTTACACGCAGACACCCTCCAGCATGTAAACACAGTACGGGCTCTGGTGCTGTTAGCATTAATGATTTTGGATAGCAGGATTTCGCTGCATTTAGGACTGTGTATATGAGACACTCTTCTTTTTTTTTTCACCATGGAAATGAATTAACATTTAAGAAAGACGGTCTTTCTCTCCTTAATCGCTATAATTTACACATGATACTGATTATAGTCATGGTGATTGCTGTGTTCCACTCACTGGCCACTTTAATAGGAACACCTTTACCCTGGCTGTTATCTAATCAGCTGATCGTATAAAACATAAAATCCTCCAGATGCGGTTCATGCACTTCAACACGCTTTACAGCCGTGCTGAACAGGAAAGCATCTCATAATGTTCAACCTGCCGAACCGCTACCATCAGCCCAAAACAGGTATATTATCCTATACAATCCCAGCTACTTGCAAAAGTGTCTAGCTCGGTGCACACATATACACGTTCTGGATTAATGAAAGTGATGTGAACAGAGGCTTTTCAACTTCAACCAAGCAGTTAACGGGTATTTCTATGACTGTAGCGTCTTAATGATATTACATTTAAAAATATGTAAGACAAATGTTTAATACAGTTGTATTTCAATGTAATGTATTGCAATGTCCCATTCTAGGAATATAACCTTTCTATATAACATTCACAAGGTTTTAAAGAAAATTATTTTATAAGAGATGTTCAAGTCAAACCGGAACTTTTGATTGCACACAATATACAACAATACACAATAAAAACTCCCTTTATTTCTCAATCCCCTGCATTTATACCAGTGTTTCACTAGTGCTTGGATAGAGTCAAGGTAGAAAGTTTTCTCAGTAAACCAGAGCCATGATCAGACTGCCTGATTTGTGTCTGAAACCCCAGGAACTCCTCTAATGGCCTAAACATGTGGAAATGGCTTGGAGCGAGATCAGGACTGTACATGGGATGTGACAAGAATTGTAATGAGTAAGTGGTGTTGGTGAATAAGTGTATGTACAGTTCCCACAGACAGATGTGTGTCTTCCGCAAACTTACAAGTTATCTGCCGGTTTTCACAGGAACGACTGCAGTGGGCTCTGAGTGGGCCACCTCAGCTGGGATCGCCATTCACAGGGTTATGGTGCCATCTTCTTTGAAACTCATCATCGTACTGTGCTTGAAGTCGTACTGGGCTTGAAGTCTGTAAATGTCAATCGCTGTTTTACGCCTTAATTCCAAAGAAATTTCACTCAGTGTCTTGATTTGACTTGAATGCACCTCCTCACAAGGCGGCACGGTGGTGTAGCGGTTAGCGCTGTCGCCTTGCACCTCCAGGGTCCGGGTTTGATTCCCGGCCAGGCTCAATTCCCGCCTCTGTGTGCATGGAGTTTGTAAGTTCTCCCCGTGCTTGGTGGGTTTTCTCCGGTTTCATCCCACAGTCCAAAGGTGTTGAATTGGCGTTCCCTAATTGCCCATAGAGTGTGAGTGTGTGTATGTGTGTGCCCTGCGATGGATTAGCGTGCTGTCCAGGGTGTACCCCGCCTCGTGCCCTAAGTCTCCTGGGATACACTCCAGGCCCCAACCCCGCGAACCCCCCCCCCCCCTGCGAACCTGAATACAGGCTAAAATGGTATAGACGGTGAGTGGGTGAGTGAGCACCTCTTTACTTGTGTAGTTCACTTGTCAGATTCATGCCATGAAATATTTGAAATCATCTATAAGTCACATGTTCACAAGAGAAAAAAAGTGGAAAAATGGAGAAAAAAAATGTGAGATTGTGGGAGATTAAGTAAATTTGAAAGTACAAAACTGTCACTGATACAATTCTTTTTTTTAAAATCATTAGCATAATAAACAACATTTGGCATGTTAGATTTTTAGCTTACGCCTGGAACTAATTTTAAAAAAAAAATGATGAGCAAAGAGGTAAAAAATCAGTATATGTATAATCGTATAACATCTCTAGGTCAAGCCAATTTCTCAAGCTTCACTGTTTCTACTTTTCTCTCTTTTTATGTAGTTTGCTTTTGTTATATTAGGGGTTTTTTTTTTTTTTTTGGCTTTTCAGTTCTCTCAGTTCTCAGCCCTTGGCGTGTGGATGTGTCAGGTATGGAAAATCTACTGATTTTGATTTATTACTGGCTTTTTAGATTATTATGCTTTTTTTCTGAACAAAATGTCCGCCAGTGATATAAAAGGCTTTTCTATAGACCTACTACTATTATTTATGGAAAGGTCTAAAGAAGAAGAAGACCTGCTTCTGGATTATTAACTAAGAAACATTTTAGTGTTAGAACTTAAATCATAAACGGCTACTTCTCACAATTAACTCTAAAACGATCATATATAATAAGTGGTGCAAAAAAAAAGCTGAACCCAGGTCTCAGAGCTCCTTCAAAGTGTGTGTTAATGCGGCAGGTGAAAAACTTCTCAGTTAGTGGACATTTTCATACAGAAAACTTGTTTTATTTCACTTCTCTTCAAATGTGTCACGTCTACTGTATGTACATGTGCTTCTGCTGAGCTACACGCCTCCAAAGAATAGTAGCGATGAGCAATAAGCTGAAGGAGGGGTATCTTCTTATATGAAGTCACATAAGGAGGGTAAAACATATAATTGGTTCGTGTAAACCCGGGACAAATGAAAAATGCCAAACTAGATGCACACTGGAGACCTGTCTCGATGACTGAAAATGACTAAAGAAGTGAATCCTGCATATTGGATTGCCTTTAAAGCCAGATACAGACAGTGTGATTTTAGCAGCCTTTTAAAATGATTATTTGATGTATTGCCACGATTAAACAATGCACATTCTCTAACGCTAGACCGATGATTAATGATAAAGACTAAACTTGGCTCACATTGCCAAATCAGCACCATTTGGGCTTGTGTAAACAGAAACACTTTTTTTTTTTTTTAAGTCAGTCCATATTAATCTTGACAGCACATTTAGTTCTTAATTACACCATGCTTAACGTGACGAGACTGTGATCTTGCTTTGTACTTATTATACCAATGCTCTCTTTTGTTTTCCAGTAAGATGAGCTTATATATTGGGCTGCCACATTTTGAGTGATTAAATCATCCTAGTGGCCCAACATGTTTCCACCGTGTTTCCACTGTGGCCTGTTTTTTTTTTTGTTTTTTTTTTGCATACTTACTTTAATGAATTCGCAATTTGAAGCATTTCTGATTCTGCATGTAATACATGCCAGAGTAAAGCAAACGCATTAATCCAGCCCCTGTTGTACGATTTACCTCAGCTTGAAAGTCGCTTCGGCAATACAGATTGCACGGTTAAACTAATGCAACTGAAGGGCCGATATTACACCCTGCAGAAGTCCATTTCTTTCAGGTTAAGACTAAATGAATAAATCCTTTGGGTTTCTGGACATAATGAGAAAAGGTGTTTTATACAGTATGTATTAGATTTGTTACAAATTCATATCTCAGATACAAACTGCTTTCAAAGAGCCTGTGGAAAAGTGTTTCATTTCATTTACCGTACGAAAGAAGACAGTCACGCCGAAACGCTTTCAATGCATGGTGGCGTTTCAGCACCTTTAATCATCATTATACCTGCTGCACAATTATGCAGATGTGTTTGACAGGATTCGGTTCGACTGGCCTTCCCGGAAGGCTGGAACACGACACGCTGTGCAGTTAAAGAAAAATAATTAACGATGTCTGTGATATGACGCCGTTTTCACATCAAAGCCCATCATTTTCCCATAACCGCACATCCTGAAGTGTTTTCATCCTCTTGTTCCTATGTGCAAAATAATAAACGCGAAATAAATTGGAGCACCTTTGTATTTTAACACAACATGTTATATGAGGGGTGTTCAAGTCAAACCGGGACTTGAAGGCGTAAAAGTGATTAACATTTACAGAAGATTTCAAGCATGAAGCGAGTGAAGAGACTCTTAGATGCAGTAAAACATTTGTGAACGGTGCAAATATTTTAAATCAGGCATGACAATGATTCCTCTCGGCATCGACTGCTTTAACAATGAAACTGAAAGTGGCTCTCTTTTCTTCTTGCCGCCGTCCTTGCTAACATAGTTGGACCTGTCTTCACTAAATCTTGCACAAAATGGCAAAAAAAAAAACCCCACAAATAAAATATTTAAATATTTTTTTACTGATTTCTACTGATTCAAATAAGTTTTGAATGGCCTCCAGATGTACACGCCACTTATATGCGTTCGGTTCGGCTCGTTTCGGTCACTCGAAAGAAAGAGCAGAGAAGCCGAGGTAAATTTCTTGCTAAATTTCAATTAAGAAGAAATATTTTCTGGGGCGGGACGTCTGTATGCCGAGATACTACTGTGCAGGTTGTAAACTTTTCATCATTTCAAAAGAATGATGAAAAGAAAAAAATTACAACAAAAATAACAGTTTTCCACTTTAGCTGATTAGCCATTGTCTGATGTTTGCTTCAATCACTTCGCCCTGAAGCAATGAGGCTAATGTAGCTAGCACATCATAAAAGTATTTCCTGTAAAAATATGCCTAAATCTTTCCATGTTATCCTTCAGTGCTCTGAGCAAGCTTAAAAGCTCAGCTTTCTCCTGTGTGAATCAGGGGCAATAGCGACTCGCAAAGCAACATGGCCGCCCCCATGAGGTTCCACCGTTCAGGTCAGTTTATAGGTTACAGTAAATCAGACTCTGTCCCAAATTATACTTGCAGGTGTGTTGTGTGTGTAATTCTTCACCGAAGAACTGGTTACAGTCTGAGGCAGATTTACACCAAAGATTTCTGACAAGACCACATGTTAGCAACATTAGCGCTAGCAAAACTAGCAAGCTCAGGAGCAGCAAGGCCATCTTGGCTAATGAAATACATTGCCTCGTGAGGAAAATCATGTACATTTAATTTCTCCACAGAATCATCTATTTAATTTGTTACTAAATTAGTCTTCACCTCACTGGTAAGGTCTGAGAAATAAGCGATAGTAAAACATTAGCGGCAAAGCGCTTTCCGAAGCAAAGAAACGAGCGCGTTGTCATCATATTTTACTCGGTGAAATATCCTGAGACGCATGTTTCTGTGTTCGGGTGTGTAGGGAGTCATACGCCAGCAAGAAACCATGCCACTGCATATAACACTTTGTCCCTATCTAGTGAGCTTATGCCAGCAATACTTAGCCGCGTGTGTGTGCTCGCGTGTGCGTGTTGTGTTTTACAGCCAGAAATAGCCTGAGCTCAGCACTCCTCCCTGTAACAGAAAACTCATCAACTCAATGAAACAGCAGTCGCCAAAACCGCCAAAACACACACACACACACACACACACACACACATGCATCCTAATGTGCCATGCTCGACGGCGTGCGCATGGACACACACCCACGACATCACAGCAAAATTACCAGTCTTTTCTCAAATCGCACATACACACAAACGCATATGGCATGCACCCACACTGTCAGCAACAGCCTGCTCTAGTTCCTCTCATACACTCGCACACACACACACACACACACACACACACACACACACGTTCTTAATTGGTGAGGCTCATGCGATCGTTCGGCTCAGGAGCAGCAGATAAATCTCGACTCTTCAGAATGATTGACATGTCAAAGTGCTCGTCATTCAGCATGTTGTCTGGAAATCAAAACACACACGCACACACACACCATCCTAATCAAAGACATTGCTTGTGTCTAGTGTTAACAACTCCATACAAATGAAATCTGCATGAACTGAGATACAGGCAGTCAGGTGAAGATTCAGATGTCAGTGAAGATTTCCCATCATGCCTTTCAGCATCCAGAGGTAAAAAGTAATGTTGGTTGATGTCTCATTCTGCTTCTTCTTCTTCTTCTTATTATTATTATTATTATTATTATTACAGTATTCACGTTAATCAGTAATTAGTTTGCATTATTAATACAGCCTACACATGTCCCTGTAAAAGTATTAGCACCCTTCATAAAAATAGATCCAGCAATTTGTTTATTTTTTTTTTTTAAACAAAAGGCACCAATAGTTCTAGGGTTTGTTTTTTTTTCTGTTGTCTATATACATTATTGTTCCAT
The DNA here is from genome assembly GCA_030347435.1 of Clarias fuscus. Classification (NCBI taxonomy): domain Eukaryota; kingdom Metazoa; phylum Chordata; class Actinopteri; order Siluriformes; family Clariidae; genus Clarias; species Clarias fuscus. The sequence continues at coordinate 4,172,494 of CM059207.1, read as the reverse complement.
ATTTCATAACTACTAAGTGGACTTTAGACTTTGCTAAGCTTGGAAAGATCTTAGTTCCTTTTAATTCTACAAATCTCCACTGTTGCATATTGGATTCAGCAGCACTGGTCTTTACTTTAGATTCACTGTAACTAAAAATAAACCCTAACCATGACCTTAACCTTACCATCAATCTCAGCACCACCACCGCCACCACCACCACCCCCTCACGCGAATATTCCAAAGTGCTCTGATGTGAAGATGGATAAACACTGAGCAAACACTGAGAGCTCATTTTAAGTTCATCCCTAAAAAATTTAAAAAATCCATCGAGATAAGTGAAGTGTTCCATCTCTCCCGCTGTCCTCTAACAGGAAATAAAGACAAAACCTTGTCTTGCACATTACAGCAAGTAGTTTCCAAGGTACTTCTGAGATCTGAATATAGTGACGTACAGTATCTGATTCCAGTGATAAATCCTCAATGTTGTTTAACTATCTGTTCTTTACACATACACGATCTATGAACATGTCTGTTACATTCCTACTGAAATCTTTCCCTATCTATATACAGTATGGGCTCATTATTTATCATGTAATATACTGTAAAGTAAAGAAACGACAGCTTGGGACGTTTGGGATTCCGAGATCGGTCTGTCCTGATGCATCTGAAACAATAATCGTGAAGTTATAATCAAGCTAAGCTTTTAAGATATACTATTGTAAATGTTTTGGAATTACTATGACATTAAAAAGTTAAAGATTAAGTTCTTGACAATAAACTTGATACATAATATGGGTTAATTTAGGATAATAATGATCGATTCACAATCGTTAATGATGACTAATTAGATTTTGTTTTCTGTCTTGGGAATCTCCTAACGACCGTGTCAAGAGCCCTCATGAACTCACACGTTAACCCCACCATTAGGTCAGCGTCCTTGTCATGTACCTTACATGACAGGGAAAACCCAACACCCAGGTGGGAAGGACGTCAAAGGTTTCATCGTTCAAAGGTCATGACCTGATATAAAACGCACAGATGCAAATGAAGGAGTGAATGATGTGACTAAGATGCCCAGATGCTGCCGCTGATGATAACGAGATCTACTCCCAGGCATTGTGCCTGGTGCACTGGGTTCCCTGAGGCCACGCTGCAGTGATCACAAGCCCTCTGTGTGCGTGTGTGTGTGTGTGTGTGTGTGTGTGAGAGAGAGAGAGGGGTGTGTGCAACCGCTCTCGTACGTGTGTAGAGACGTATAGTAACGCCACTACCCTCACCGAGCCCGACGTGACACTGTGTTCTGCTTTCACATGGGCGCCAAGCTGACTGGGGCAGATTTTTCCAGACCAGCATGGATGCTGCGTTTTTGCCACCACACACACACACACATAGACACGCGTGCGCATCATTCTCAGCCTTTCTTCCCTCTCTGCATGCCCTCGTCTGCTGCGTCCCTCCATCTCCACAAACACACACACAGACGCGTACGCGCAGACATATGCATGCACATGCACGGAGGAAGGAGACGGTCGTCATGGCAACCGCGCCGTTGCTTGCTTACCTGCTCCTGAATGAGCTGAAACAGTGAGCTCCTATCCATATACCGGGCCCTGCTTCACCAACCGCCGCAACAAGATACACACTCAGACACACATGCTCACACGCCTGCACCCAGCGGGGCGCCACACACCCCCCCTCACACCCCTCTCTGTCTTCTGAAACACAAGGAGGCTGCGGAGGATGGAGGACGATCCAGAGGGTCCCCTCCGGTCAGGTAGGAGGAAAGGGCTGCGTCCTTATGTGGGAAAGAGGGAATCCGGGGCAGATCTGTGTGTCTGTCTGTCTGCCTCTGCAGATGCACTTGCCTCCTTCGTCTCTCTCTCTCTCTCTCTCTCTCTCTCTCTCTCTCTCTCTCTCTCACTGTCTCTCTCTCCTTCCTTCTCCTTCTCCCTCTTCCTTTCCCCTCGCCTTGCCGTATACTCCGCGCCTCCTTCTACCTATATGTAAATCTCTCTCTGTCACTCCCTCTCTCTGCCCTTCTTACAAGCAGCACAGCCTGAATGCTAAGAAGGAAAGGGAGGGAAGAGACGTCCGCCAGCCAATGGGATGCCAGTGAGGCGTGTCTGACAGGCTGCAGCTTTGCTTCACACACACACACACACACACACACACACACACACACACACACACACACACACACATGCATTTATAGTACGATTGTGCCCAGCCTTTTACAATAACCAAGCCCCACAAATAAAACCATGGTGATGTCACAGTCAAGCATTACCACAGTATAATTGTAGGGATGAATGTAAATAGCCTAAATAACCTAAAGTAAATCTGTAACAGTGCCCTTGTTTTATATGGAATAAAACACATTGGGAGTGGTCTGTTACAGAAAAATAATCTACAACCAGGCCAGCACAATGCTTATACTCCTCTCATATGACAATAATTGTCTTGTAATTGAAAATACAAGAAGATTTGGCCCAAGAAATCAAGACTTTTGCACAGAAATATGTACTTTATATATAAAGAGTCAACGGTTCGGACACACCGGCCAATTTCATGGTCTTCCCTTATTTAGATTTTTTCCCTACATTGTAAAACAATGCTGAAGGCGTCCAAAATATGCAATAATCTCAGCAATCTCTGAACAGTTGATACTGAGATGTGTCTGCTACTTCTACACTGTAAAGCCGTCATGACAGCTCTAATCTGAGCTCTTACTTTCCTGGAATGGTCTTAATGAGAGCTAGTTTTATCCTGGTGATTGATGGGTTTTGCAAATGCATTTAACAACACTGTTCTTGCAAGAACTGTTCCAGAACAGCTGACCTTTGTGTTTTAAAATAACAAATGACTGTCCTTGTTTTTGTTACTTGTTTTTTTTTTTTTATTCCATGTGTTATACTGTATATAAAGAAAATAGTTCTACCATAGAGCATCTAATTAAAGCCAGAGACGTACTATGGATGAGTGTGTAATAAACATAGCTATCATTAGACACCAGAAAAACAACATTATGGATGAATTTGTATACATTCAAATGTACTTGCTGCGTTCGTAGTGTTGAACATGGGAACATCTCACTCTTTAGGCTTTCACAATTTTGGATGTTTTCTGAGCTTTTACAATTATAGCAATTTTTTCTTTGCGATTCTTTTAAAATTTGTATCACATCTGAGGAATGTTGATATTCCAAATAGTTTATTCATATTTTCACTGTTAATCCGCCATTTGATTGTACATATAAAAGACATAAGCCAGTTAAATGGCCTCAGTAACCAAGTATAGCTAGTGATACCTACTGTAGCATTTCTAAACAGTTCCATCATGACTAGCATTCTAATACTTTTAACAGCTGATGATGATATTTACCTTTACCAGTATTTAGCACAGTGAATTATATAATTGTATAATGTAACATGGTAAATATTACCACAGAGAAGTAGTGCATTGTATTTTCTCTTTCTACAAGGGAAGTTTTCAGGTGGTGATTGGTTTTTAAAGCTGCAGTTTGGATACTTAGCCTACTTCTACCTTAGAATGTGTACAGCATGAAGTCTGTCTCTCATCTGACACACTATCGACTTCAGTGGCGTTAGAGAAACAGAATGTGGCTTGGGAAATGCAAAGCATTGCACTGTGGGTATATTGATTTGGCCATTTATCACCCTCCCTCTCCGTGTTCACTCCATAGGGTGCAAAAAAGGAAATAATTGGGGCAGGATTATGAAACCCTTCTCTAACACAAACCAACAAAACGGAATGAATATTTTGTTTTCTGGTCTGTCAGACACATGAGACACATTTGCTGAGTTAACATGCTAGCTGAAATCATGAATCATGAAAAGTAAGAACTAATCATGAAGCATAATAGTCTCCAGATTATATAGCTTAGTTGTGGTTTTGTGAGAATTTAGGGGTTTCTATTACTTGTTTTTGTTGATTCTCCCCCCTCACTAATTAAATGCTAACTCGTCCAGAGAGACCAGAGTCCCACCTTCTTCCACACATAGTTCCCAGACATACGAGTCAAAGTACTCTATAGCAACCATGAATTAGGAGGAATGGCTAACGAATGCATCTTTTACATCCTGCAGCCTTTATGCTTCAGCTGAATTTTAAAGAAAATATGAAATCGTAGATCTCTTGTACTGCTGGAGCAACAGATATGTGGATTGACAGAAAGACAAATAGATACAGTGGCACCTAAATACAGAAAAATAATACAATAATACAAAAAATTTATACAATATATAAAGTAAAAATAAAACAAATTAACCTGCACTGTACCTTTAAAAAAAGTAAAAATAAATCCCAACAGATAAGTGTTTCCATTTGTGCGCGCAGGCACCGTGTATTTGTGTGTGTATGTGTGTGTGTGTGTGTGTGTGGAATTAGCCCCTTCCCACGCCTCGTCTTACACAGTAAAACTCCTCCTCCCTCTCCCCACCTCGCTTTTTAAGTTTCACAACAAAAACACACACAACGGAAACACTGTTTTAACGAGAAAAAAAGAAATCTCTCTAATGACACTCGCGTGAGCGCAGACTAACGGAACCACTGCTGTGAAGTAAAAACAAAACAAAACAAATGAACCAGCACTTTACCTTTGTAAAGAATCGCGACAGAGCAGAGTTTCTGTGTAGAGCAGAGTGTGTGTGTCTGTGTGAAGCCGGGGAGGCGGGGTGTAAAGGCGAGAGAGTGTGTGTGTGTGTGTGTGTGTGTGTGTGTGTGTGTGTGTGTGTGTGTGTGTGTGTGTGTCGGTGTTGTGTGTGTCGGTGTCAAAAAACTAAGCCAAGACCAAGCCAAGATTGTTTTTCAAGTCAAACTTAATTAAAAATCTTTGCTCATCTTGCAGAACATTCGTAAACCGAGTTACTCGCAATTCGAGGTTCCACTGTAAATAGAGCTCCACTGTAAATAAAGAGCATAGATTAGATACACAAAAAACTGACCTCAAATAAGTTTGAATTCTGTCAGACGTCCTTGGAAATGAAATATGAGCTTATATACACCAATCAGCCCTACCATTATGATCACCTATCTAATATTGAGAATATTGAGGTGCAATGTTCACAACCAAAACACCAATGCAATGTGTGTTCTGACACCTTTCTATTGGAACCAACATTAACCTTTTCAGCAATTTGAGCTATACAATACAGGCCAGCCTTCCCTCCCTAAATACATCACTAAGCCTTGGTCACCCATGACCCTCCCTCTGGTTCATCGGTTTTCCTTCCGTGGACCACGTTTGGTAATTCCTGACCACTCATCTTTCAAGAGTTGCATTTTTGGAGTTGACCCAGTTGACTTTGACCCAGTCACAATTTGGCCCTTGTCAAAGTCAATCAAATACTTATGCTTGCCCTTTTTTTTTTTTTTTTTTTTGCTTCAACACATCAATTTCAGAGACAAAATGTTCACTTACTGCCTATCCCACTTATTTAGAGGCACTATTGTAACAAACTATTGCAACTGTAGATACTGTGACAAGGGCTAGTTTGTGATGACGACTGGACGACTGGCTGAGCCCAACTACAAAACTTTAACACTTGACTTTTGTTCCCAGTCTGCAGTGGTCAGGACATACCAAAGATTATCCAAGGAAGGAAAACTGGTGAACCAGTGACAGTGTAATAGGGGGCCAGGGCTTGATGCGCATGGGGAACAAAGGCTGTGATCCAATAGAAGAGCTTCTGTTCTCAGATTCCTGAAAAATTTAATGTTGGTTCCAATAGAAAATTGTCAGAACACACAGAGCATTATTGTTTTGGTTGCCGTAAGGGGGACCAACACAATATTAGATGGTTCGTCATAATGTTATGGCTGATCGGTGTATATAGAGGACCTCAAATTAAGCAGATTGAACCCACATTCTTTGGCAGTTCATATGTTAGAAAACTCATCTTTTATCTGCACTCTAAAAACACATTCCTCATAATAACTCCTCATTAAAAGTGAGCATTTCACTGTCTTACGGCTAAAACAACAGCCATCGTGTCCGGACTAACTGCCAGTTTCAAAAAGAATGGACCTCAGAGGGGCTTGCTATTAGCGCTGAGACATAAACTCCTGTCAGTCTGCATTAGATCTACAGTGATCTTACCCTGCCGCTACCCAGAACTAAATTGGGCCAACTTCAAACTTTAATGGATTCATCCAGACCAAGAGTGAGAAAAGGCACACTACAGAAGCACACAGGCCCAATTATTCACTTCAACACTTTATTTAAACACTCAGAGAGAGAGAGAGAGAGAGAGAGAGAGAATTGTTTACAGCACAGCAGTGTGTAGGGAAAAGCAGAGAATAAAGAAGTAGATGCGAATGAAAAAAAAATAGACAGACAGGTACTTAGACAGAAAGACAGATAAAATTGCATGATTGACTCATTATTTGTTTACAACTGATAGTTCATGTTAAAAAGATAAATATCCATATACATAGATAGATTTACTGATTGACTGAGTGAAACACAAATAGATAGCCAGACAGGCAGAAAGACAGACACATGAGCAGGCAGACAGACGAACAGACAGACAGACAGATAGATAGATAGATAGATAGATAGATAGATAGATAGATAGATAGATAGACAGAGTAGATAATAGATTACACAGACAGACAAAAAAGACAAATCTATAAATATAACCAGAAAGATTGACAGACACATATATAGATGAACAGATAGACATTAGTAGGCTGTGGTCAAAGTGCGGGGTCAGCCATTATACAGCACCCCTGGACCAGACAGCGTTAAGAGCCTTGCTCAAGGGCCCATCAGCGGCAACCTGGCAGGGCTGGGGCTCGAACGGAGATTACAGTGTAACTGTATGTTGTATTATCTCCACATTAAACATCCCTAAACACAGGATTTCATAATTCTATAAACTCTGGATATGGATGAGAATGATGTTAAAAAGTGATTTATAAATCAGGGAATTGGACAGTCTGCAGTCTGAATGAGAGTGTGTGAATGTGTAATGTGTGTGTGTACATACACGATGGAGAGGAAAAATCATTCAAAGTTGGCCGGATAAAAAGCTCAATGCTACCAGACTGGAGGATGATTTTGGAATTTTGCCCTCTGTAGTAAAAAACAGTGACTACAGCTACAGACTACAGCTATTTTTATAACATTTTTAGAACTGTGAGAGTCATTGCTGCTAGGGCGCATGCAGAGAGAATTCACGGCTGTCTTCCAAATAGCATAAAGCATGTAATAATAATAATAATAATAATAATAATAACACCAAAAGGGTACTGACGAATTAATTAGTACACCGTAGTATGCAAATAAAGACGTTGTCCAAATATGGATGGATCTGAGAATATAATAATGAGTTTCCTCATTATTAGAGACATGGACAGAGTACAAAATAACTTACCTTTAAATTTCCTTAAGTATCAAATATACTGAGCTTGTATTTGGTTATGCTTGTGTATACATTAGGTTACTTGATATAAGTTACTGTATGTCTTTAAGTCATCGCTCTCTCTCTCTCTCTCTCTCTCTATGTGTCTTCCGACTGTGAATGTGCTGTTTTCGTCCCTGGGTTCAACCGTCTCCATGTCAGATTTCCAACACCTGCTACATGATTGAGCGTTTCATAGAGAGAAAACAATTCACACAATTACTTATAATAGTCAGCAGGTGTGTGATCTTACTGCTTCAAAAGCTACACACCACTCTGGTTATGTAATTCAATGCCATGCAGAAATATAGTGAAGTAGAAAGTACAGACAGATATTTGTTGTAAATGTAGTGGAGTAAAAGTAATAAAGTGTTCAGTAATAAAACAAAACTATTTGTTTTGAAAACCATACATCTGACAGTAGCAGGTCTTAGTATTAGACAAATACAACCGCCTAGTGGGAGCACATGACCTAGACCATAGATGCATTTCACCAAATGTAAGTGTCTTTAAGAAATGATAGTTTCTTATCTATCTCCATTTCATGAACTTAACAGCTGGTGAACTATACAGATTTCACAGATACCGTCTACAATCACTGTGAATTTTTTTGTGGAATCCCATAATCCTTTTCTACACATCGATCCCACTGAATCAACAGTCTTTTAAACTGTATAAACACCGATTTGTATGCTCAAGAGTTCTAGTCCCAAACCTATAATAACACACAACACAATTACTGTTGGATTCAAAGATACGTCAATACTTCAACCATTAATGTGACATGTGGTCCATTTTTATTCTACTCACTTGGCCAGAGAATATCGAATCTGAGATTAAATTACACGGACACAAAAGCTTCTATCTGACAAAACTGGTTAGTCTATGACTGAGCTCAATTAATATATATCTAAACTGAATCATATAAAAGACTCTAAAAGCAAATTTAAAAAGAAAGATTCAGTTTTCAGGCAGGTCATGCTTAGGACATGTGGTTTTCGACCGCCTGGCATTTAATTGTAATAATATGTAAGGGGTTTTTATAGCCAGCAAGTCAGCACTGTGTCTAAATATGGTTTTAATGTCTAAATAACATTGCAAAAGACCTTCTGAACATCTAGAAACTGTTTAAGGTGAACGTGTCATGGTGTAGATGTGCTAAGCTGAATGTGTTCGTTTCTTATTAGCTTGATGTAGCTGCAAAACTACAGACGCCAATATTGGACACCAAACATATTTATTTCTCCTACGCCACTTACACAATCTCTGGGTGAAATCACACTCTAAAAGATGGTCCTTTGTTTTAAACATTGGTTCTGGTTTGATGGTTTAAAAGAAGTTCTAGATGGTTCTAGTCGCTCTGGACCTACAAACCCTTTCAGTCTAGAAAGCAAACTTTAAACAACCAAGATCAACCTAACACCATGCTAGACCAAACTGGGAGATTAGCTAAAACAACCTAACCCTGATTTTGTATTATTATTATTATTATTATTATTATTATTATTATTATTATTCAGAAACATTGACTTATTATGAGTGTAGATCTCTAACAAGACTGGTGGATTAAATAATTTCTCAGAGTAAACAATAGCAGTAAAATAATTATTTAAATAAAAATAAAATTTGATTTGCTATTGCTAAAGTTTGTAGCCAACTGAGGCTGATGGCTAGTAATTCAGCAAGCAAGCTAATGCGATCCAGCTAGTGATCGAGCTAAGTAATGTACCTTAAAATAGGTTGTTTATTAGGTCAATCAGCTAATTCTTTTTTTTAACCATTTTTTGCAGCAAGTGAATATTAGCAAAAGGTCACCATTACTAGCATACTATTATTCAGGCTAAATATGGCTTAAGTGGAAACAAAAGAATTATCGTATAAAATAAACTGTAAAAAGAAACAGTGTGACCTCTTATAACTTGAATATATATTTTAAAGATTTTTAGAATTTAAAAAAACAGAGAAAAAGTATTTGTCAGAAGTGGGATTTGAACCCACGCCTCCATGTGGAGACCAGAATCCTCACTACAGGAAGGTGTACACCTTGAGTCTGGCGCCTTAGACCGCTCGGCCATCCTGACATATTGCTAACGGCTGAGACAATACTATATAAGCCTGATTGTAACATGATTTTTTTTTTTTTTTAAAGGGGATTTAAACTAATGATTATATAAGCGGCTAATTTGAGAAATATCTGATATTGAACAGAAAAACCGTGCCAATGAAATATTGAGGAAGCTCAACTGAAACACTGCCGTCGCTGTAATAGCCGCCAATTAATGCATCATCTCCCCCTGCTGGACAAACACCATAAATACACGGTCCATGAATAAATCATTTGTGTTTCACAAAGCGCGCGCGTACGTCTTTGCTTGAAAGTAATAATAACAGCGCATCTTGCATATCGTGAAAAGGTACATTTTATTCTGTAATTTCATTTACAAACCTGAAACTCTCATATATTTTAAATTCATTACATGGAAAACATGGCCTTTTTTTGTTCTCATTTCAATGATTACAGCTCATGAACACCCCAAATCGAGTATTTCGAAATATTAGAATGTTTTCTAAGATCAATAGAAAAATCCACAATGCAGAAATTCTGTATTGAAATTCTCAATACTGAATTTATGTACTCAAAACTTGTCTGGCATCTTTTAGCACTAATTACTGCAGCATGGCTTCGCCTCGATCGGTCTGTGGCCCTTCTGAGGCATTATTCAAGACTAGGTTGCTTTGATAGCAGCCTTCACCTCCTCTGTTTGGTTTGTCTGTTCCTCTTGACAATACCCAGATATTCTCTAAAGTGTTCCAGATCAACATCAGTAGCTGACATGGCACCACAAATCACCTCTGACTGTAGAAACTTCATATGGAAACTGTGGCAACTTGGATTTTGTGCCTTCAGACTTTGGGCCCTTGATTTCCAAATCAAATGCGAAATTTACTTTCATCGGAAAAAAGAGGATGTTGGTCCATTGAACAACTGTCCAAGTCCATTTCCCCTTAGCACAGATAAGACACTTCTGATGTGGCTTGATTCTTGGAACAGTTGTAGCTCATTTGCTGAAGGCATCTTAATTCCCTGACTCCAGCCTCACTCCACTTCTTGTGAAGCTCTCCAAAGTTCTTATTAAGGCAGTGGTTGTCCCTGTTGTTTGTGCAGCTTTTCCTATCACACTTTTCCCTTCCAGGCAACGTTCCATGAACATGCACCAATACAGCACATTCTGTGACTTATCCTCTTTGTGGAGGGTGTCCATTATCATCTTCTGGACAACCGTCAGTTTAGCAGTCCTCCCCATGGGTGTAATGAACTAAACGAGTGATATTTACATTGTATGAATAGTGACTTACTCAGACTCAAAATGAAATATTCTAATATTTTGAGATACTGGGTTTTCATGAGCTATAAATAACTTTTACAACATTAAAACAAACATACGAAAAAAATGTTTGAACACATGTAATGAATCTAAAATATATGAGTTGCACTAAAATTTTATTACAAACGGAAATTTACTTTTTTCAGGATATGCTACATTTTTTTAATGGACTGTACTTTCTGCACGCCATTTAACCATAATAACCAAAAGAAAAAAGCAACATAAGGCAAACTAAAAATAAAAATGTTTTGACACAGCTGTTTTCATATTGAAGACGATTACTAATCTATTGGATAATAATGTAAATTTTATTGTTGTTGTATACAGCTGTTTGTATAGAAATAGTTGTTTTAGGTGAAAATACAAAATATTTTGTTGTTGTCAAGAGCAAGTGTTTGTATAAAATAATTAGGTTTATGTACGTAAGAGTGCGAAATATTTTGTTTTTGCATTATTTGTACCCCAACACAGTGTTCTTTTCATTTTTATTGACTTCAAGAGTAAAACGTCAACCAATAAAAAAACAGCAACAAGAAAAACTGGTGAGGAAATGACTGATATATAACTGCAAGAAATAACAGGAACTTGTTATCCAGCATTACATATAACTATACAGTGATTAAAAATTACAATAATTTATTGCTTAGTAATTGTTTTTCTTCAGTAAGCAGTATATTTCCACTTATTCTCCCTTGAGGCTGGTTGTTTGATTATGTTATACAGCCACTGGAAATGGAATATAAGGAATAATATATCAGTCTTTTGTATGCCCTGAGAGTGGAATTCATATGAATTTCTGCTCATACAAAATTCATAGCTTTAGTTATGAACCAGAGTGAGTTTATCCAAAAGCTGTAATAGTGAAACCCTGCCACTGTACTGTAACATCAGTCCGTTTATATCAGTTGGAATCTTTTTTTCTTTGATTCCAAGTGAATAACTTGATGTTGAGCTTTTGTCTTTGTCTCAAATTAACCCCCTTTAGATTGTAATCAGGTTATAAAGCATTTATAAATAATCTGACATGCATAACCAGGCAAATGCTGTACTGTTTGTTTTGTAATTTTTCTTTTTTTTAGGTATACGCAGTAAACGTATGAAAAGACCTAACCTTAAGCCTACCAATGAGTGCTGATTACTGGATTTAAATGTGTTTCTGCACACTCTCCCCAGGAGTGTGAACCTATTTACAAGCAATCAATCATCCCTAATCAATGATGAAATTAATTAATAATATATTAATTCATTAACCCATCAGAAATTTAACCCTCTACAGGGCGTGGATGACCACCTTCTCCCAGGAGTGCACGCACTGATTAAACAATTATAAATTCACATGCCACAAAGATTTTTTTAAAAGAGTTTAAAACATGCACTATGTAATGCTGGTTGTTGCAGGGGTGATTTATGAAAAAGAGAGTGAACCCGTAAGGGAGTGAGTGAAGTGTAGTAGTAACTGCAGCTGTACACACACACACACACGCACACACACAAAGAGCCAAGATGGCGTTTTTGCAGCTCATAAACATGAGCACAGAATAGGAATAAACACCCCGCTTAAAAGTTCAAAGTGTAAATAAATAAAGTCTTTTATTAAACTGATATAAACGTGATGACGTGTTGCGGTCGGGAAAAGTGCACGCGCTGGAGCTCGTTGTGCACGGTGGAGATGTGGGCTCGCGCAGGTTTGTGGGCAGGATGAAGAACAAAAGAATGCGCGAGTCCCGGAGCGCGAGCGCGAAGTGTCATCGTCAATCACTTTACTCTCTGATTAATGACATTAACTCGAAGTGAGGGCGTGCTGCTCATAGTTCTTGCCGGTACCGGGAGAGAAGGGCTCGGTGCTCGGTCCGAACTGAGCTTCTGGCAACTTTCCTGCAGCACACTCAGAGAGCATGGGCATACTGAAGCATCATGGTTTTAATACCCGGAATGAAGCGTTTTGCACAAAAATCAGACGCGTGCGTGCGTTTTTACAGCACCCCCGTTGCACGCGCGAGCCCCCGGCGTGATTTCGGCCCCACTTTAATTCACGCCTGTTTAATTTATAGCAGGTTTAAGGGTAAATAAGAGCAACAACGTCACGCGGTCTCGCGGTGAGGACTGTGTTAGTTGGACAAATCCGTCAGCCGATTAAAAGCCTAAACAACGTTTTGCACGAGCCGAACCCGCCTCGTGACGCTCAGCGATGATCCGGCTTTTCGGTGCACGCGGTGTCGCGACGCAGCCTCGCGCGGTTTCGGGTCAATTTGGGCCGAATCCGGGAAAATGCGTGGCGGCGCGCGCCACTCCGAGTCGGTTTTCCGGGAAAAAAAGTTTATCGCGCGCGTCTCCCTGACCGGACGCTCGTCTGAGCACGCAGCCTGAAGTGTCCTCTCTCGGACCGGGCGCGTGCCGGGGCTTGCGGCGGAGCGGCGCGCGCGAATTCGGCGCGAGTTCGAGCGGCAAGAAACACAAACCGGAGCGCGCGCGTTCCGTGGAGGCGCACTCGCTCAGCTTGCTGGCCGTTGGTGTTCTCAATCACGTCCGCGCCGAGGCTTCATTAGACTTCCTACCGTCAGCGTAACACACTCGTACACTCTCTCACACACACAAACCGCGTCACACGTTCACCGGACTTTGATAACGGGACTGGCGTGACGTGATTTGCATTATTATTATTAATCATTATCATTATTATCGATTGATTGATAATAATAAACAAAAGTTCTTGATTTTCGCGCGGTTTTCACTCTGAGTTTTGACAGCGCGAGACGCGCTTTTGTTTGTTTGTTTATTTATTTATTTATTTATTCATATTTTTAATTAAAGCCATGGCGGAAACGGCGGCGGCACCAGCGGCAGCCGCGAAAGCCAAGAAGACGAAATCGCCGAAAAAGGCGAAGTCGCACCCGAGGTACTCGGACATGATCCAGGCGGCTGTGCTGGCGGATAAGAGTCGCGTCGGCGCGTCGCGTCAGTCCATCCAGAAGTACGTGAAGAGCCACTACAAAGTGGGCGAGAACGCCGACGCGCAGATCAAACTCGCACTCAAGCGACTCGTCGCCGCCGGCGTCCTGCGCCAGACCAAGGGCATCGGAGCGTCGGGCTCGTTCAAGCTCGCCAAAGCCGAGGAGCCAGCGGTCAAGAAAAAGAAGCACCCGACGTCCACAGCAACCGCGGCAAAGAAGAAGAAACCCAAAGCCGCCGTCAAAGCCAAGAAGCCCAAAGCCACCGCCGCCGCAGCCAAGCCCAAGAGAGCTCCCAAACCCAAGAAAGTGGCTGTTAAATCTCCGGCCAAGAAAGCAAAGAAGAGCAAACCCGCTGCGAGCGAGAAGAAAGTGAATAAGAAGGCGGCGGCGGAGAAGAAAAAGAAGGCGACTCCTGTGAAGGTGAAGAAGGCGGCGAGGAAACCGAAAACAGCCGCCAAGCCGAAGAAGGTGAAAACAGCAGCAGCGGCGAAGAAGAAGAAGGCAAGCGCCAAGACCGCGAGCAAGAAAGCGGCGAAGAAGAAGTGACTATAGCAACAAAGTTAGCTTAACGACACGGACTCATTATTAAACACAGACAAACACACACACTCTCTCTCTCTCTCTCTCTCTCTCTCTCTCACACACACACACACATCACTTGTAAATACTTTTTGAGGATATGTTTCTTTGAATGATTGATGATGATGATGATTATTATTATTAGTGATCTGTGGTTATGTAAGTTTTAAACTTCCTTCCGTCACCTATTGCACTATTGGAGCTAAAACTACCCTCAAATGCCCCTTTTTTTCTTAATGTGTGTGTGTGGCTCGTTGACACCTCGAGCATTATCCCGGCTATATAGGGACTTTATTTTTTTGTTTGTTTGTTTTGGACACTGATGTATCAGAGGTCTTAACGCTAATTATCATGTTGTTGTAAACTACATTAGCATTTACGTGACATAACCTGTTCGGACACATTTATACTGTACAATAATAAACTTTGTCCTCTTTTAACCTTTGTGTGTGTGTATGTGTTGTACTATAGAAGTAGGATGCTGCATGTCGCTTAGTGACCGACCGAGAGAGAGAGAGAGAGAGAGAGAGAGAGAACCGTATACGGCCCACAACTGAGTTATTTATTAATATAATCATTCATAATGCACTAGACTGAGTGGCGCAGGCTGCGTCCCAAACCGCTCCTCACTTTTTGAGGGAGTGTACAACACAGGAGGTCGAGAGAACAAAGTACCACGTAGTGCACTTCCGTCCAATAGGAAGCCATTTTTTGATTCAACCGGTTTAGGTGGTTGCTGGGCAGGTTGCCATAACTACAGACGGCGCTCGCCACGCCCACATCACTACAGATAATCAATAGTACTAGTGGAAGTGCCTGTCGTTGTCGGTTAAACAGTTTGTAGAAACAGTTAAAAGAGGAAAGTTTAAAATAATCTGCTGATCTTTTAACGTAATCAGTGATATTATTATTATTATTATTTATTTATTTTTATTTCAGGTTGAAATACATGTGTGTCTGTCTGTACAGCAGAACTCTCTGTCTAACTTATTAATACACAGAAATCACATTCTGTAAGGTTGAGAATCTGACGCCTTGCTTACACTAAGTTGTTCTTCTTTCGTCGTCAGCCAAATACACTCCCTGTTCGGTAATCAGAGGGTGAATCACAGATGAGAAATTTATGTTTCTACTTAAAATGCCTCCAGCGTGTTAAAATTTACTTACACCACTTCAGCGCTGTTATTTCAGCCAAAGTGAAAATATGAATTAATCCCAGTAAAAATATTCAGTTTAGCTTTTCTAATTAATATCTATTGGTGCAGGTGTTTGTTTACATTCAGCAAGTAGCCCATTAGTAGCTTATTTTAAAGTAGATTATTAAATCCGGCACATAACTGTTCATAACATCGCTTTTACTCACCATTTTGATTTTACTTATGGTGCAGGTTCTGGCAGATATCTAAGTAGTGCAAAAAATGTCATTAAATTTTGTCCAGACAAGTTTTGCGTGATGCTGTGACAAAATCTGGCTGGACAGACATACATACATAACATTTTTCTGAGACTGGTTTTGGGTCCTGCAATGTATGAAAGGTAAAGATATTGAAAGAGCGAGTTCTGACCACTTTACAGACAAAACCTTTCTTTTATTCATATAGATAATATAATATAAAATTGCAAAATAAAGATTTTTAATATATATTTTTCACCCTATCAAAATGTGCTCAAACATGAATAATCACACATATCTCTCATAAGACATTGATTTAAGTTCACTGGTGAGATAAATTATTATTATTTTTTTTTATTCAAATTCTTTTACTACATTTATCTTCTGTACCGCTTTATACAGGGTCACTGGGCTTGGAGACTTTGGGCATCGCAGGGCATGCACACACATACACACTACAGGCAATTTGGGCAGATTAGGCAATTAGCCTAATCTGCATGTCTTGGACTGTGGGAGGAAACCCATTAAACACAGGGAGAACATGGAAACTTCATACAGACAGACCCTGAGGCGGGAATCGAACCCTCAACCCTGGAGGTGCGAGGACACCACTACTTAATAAATTTGTTGTTAAATTAGATTTGTTTATTAATCACTTATATTTATTAGCTCATGCGTTTTTATTTCTACAAGTTAATTTATTTCAATGTTTTTTAAATGGGAAAAACCTATTTTTTTCCCACGATTTATTTACCAACACCCATTTCTATTTTTCAAAGTATCTGTTTACAATTGCATCTGTGAAGGAATGGAATATATATATATATATATATATATTCAGTATTTGGCAGCAAGTGACGTTGATGTGTTAGATGCAGGGAGAAAATGGACAAGTGTAAACGTCTGAGTGACTTTAACAAGGACAAAATTGTCATGGCTACGATTGAGTCAGAAACAGAAGTTCTCGAGGGATGATCCCTGGATGAAATAATTAGTATCAACCAAAAGTGCACCAAAGTAAGAACAAGTGTTGAACTGGTGAATGAGGCCCAAGGCTCACTGATGCATGTACGGAGTGAAATCTAGCCTGTCTAGGCTGATCGCACAGATCTACGGACGCGCAAACTACTGAAAAAGTTAGTGCTAGTTCTAATAGAAACGTCTCGAATCGTAGTTTGTTACGTACGGGCTTGTGTAGCTGCAGACCGGTCGGGGTGGCCATCACCAACAGTGTGCAAGTGAGCATCTGGATAGGACCCTGGAAGAGGGTGACCTGGCCTGATGAACCACAAACACACTGTCCCCTGATGGCAGTGGCTTCTTTCAGCACTGGTTTGTGGAACACGACAAGGTTTGAGGTGTTGACTCTGTCTCAAAGATCTCAATCCAGTTGAGCAGTTGGGAGATGTCCTGGACAAACAAGTGCTCCACCCTGCAGCTTACAGGACTTACATGATCTGCTACTGACAGCATATGGAGTCCATGCCTCGATGTATCTGACTTATTTGTTTGTTATAAATATATTAATCTTATTAACGAGAGGTCAAATAGAGAACGAGATGACAAGTGTCACATGACTTTTTAAGAATCTACCAGTAGGTTTTTTATTTCCAAGTAACTTTTACATTAATCTTTTATTTCCTCATTTGTATCTTCATGTCTTTGAATCATGTATTTGCATGTTTGACCACATTTGATTCTTTTTTTTTGTAAGTTATTTTTCCAAATTTTATAAATTATTTGTATATTTTTATGGCATAATTTTGTCTTTTTTTTTTTTACTAATTTCTCTAATCTAATTCTACTCTAATATTCATATTCTTCTACTCTTTTATTCCCAATTGATTTCTCCCTATAAACACGTGATCACTTATGGTTCACGCCAGGTCACATGAATACCTTGATTTCACAAGTACAGTCAGAAATACAGCATTTACACCATTCTAGGCTTTTCTCTAGGCTTGTGTTAACTTAATGGAATTCTACAGCAGCTGTTAGCTGTTTCGATGCCAGCTGTCTACCATTTGTCTCTTTCCTGTTTTTTTTTGTGTGCGCGCGTGCATGTGGCATGACCACGACAAACAGTTGCTCTGTTTGAATTTTGTTCGTTGATGCGGATGAAAATAAAAAAAACATGTTCCATGCTCACATGGCGAAGAGGGGAAAATGTTTATTACAAAATATACTTGATGCATCTTAATTAACAATTTCATAACAGGGCATGTGTATGAAGTAAAGGAACTGCAGTTGGACCACTTCAAATGTGTGTGTAGAATTCCAGCATATATGATGATGTATATAAAAAAAACTGTATACTTCTTGTATCTATAATCTGTATCAGCACACTGTAATGGATTTCTTTAGGTTTTGAAAGCAATAATATGAACATGACTGGTTTAAAAAAATAACAATAAGTAGATTTGACTTATTCATGATATGGAAATACTTTTTAGTGCTGCTTATCATAACAGTAACCACCTGCTAACTATAAATAAATTGAAAATAAAACACTCTCTAGCTCTCGGTTACACACACACATGATCTCATTGGCACTGAGGTGTGTGTCAGGGGTGTCTCAGGTCAAAAGGTCAAACACAAACTGGTCAAAAGGACAAAGTTCCATGTGATCAGTGCAGAGGGACGTCCTCCCGCTCTCACATTTGACTGACAGCAATGAAACTCTCCGTGTGTGTGTGTGTGTGTGTGAGAGAGACTGAAACGGAGCAGCTGAACACAGTCAGTTGGTAGGAGAACGCTGTCGGAGTGTGTGTGTGGGTTATTTGTGCCTGCTGAAGGCTCTGTAGACGGCGAATCCCAGCAGGCTGGCGCTGATGGCTCCGAGAGTCACACGCAGCCAAAAGGACGTGCTGTTCAGGTCCGAGCCGTTCAGGTGCCTAGGAACAGAAAGTGACATCACAAGACATGGCAATCACAATTCCAAAAAAAAGTACTGGGGTGAATTTACACACAAGGAGTCTCATGAAGTTTGACTGATTGCCTTTTAATTGTTTAACCGGCTATGCTCCGTTAGGACAAAGTAATGGCGCCCCAGGAGTGTGTGTGGACTTGCTGATTTATTGGTTCTCTCACTTGTACTTTGCGCATGCCACTGAAAACAAAACGTGAATATTAATGTTGGATGGGGGGGAAAAAAGTATAAATTCAGTATAGACGTATCGCGACTCCCTTGTGTGGCAATACTTCACCATGGTATCGCGACACTGACTCTGAATTCGATTTATTTCAAATACTGTGGAACCTTGGATTACGAGCATAATTCGTTCCAGAAGTGGGCTCGTATTCCAAAACACTCATAAATCAAATCAGATTTTCCCATAAGAAATAATGAAATTATTCGTTCCACAGCCCAAAAAAATAAATACATAAAAATAATTAATACAATTTATAAAGTGAAAATAAAACAGATTAACCTGCACTTTACCTTTAAAAAAAAAAGTAAAAATAAATCACGACATAAGTGTTTCCGTTTGTGCGTGCAGGCGCCACGTGTGTGTGTGTGTATGTGTGTGTGTATGTGAGTGTGTGTGTGGAATTAGCCCCTTCCCTCGCCTCGTTTTACACAGTATCACTTCTCCTCCCTCTCCCCACCCCGCCTTTTAAGTTTCACAACAAACACACACAATGGAAGCACCGTTTTAACGGGAAAAAAAGGAAATCTCTCTAATAACACTGGCGTGAGCGCATACTAACGGAATCACTGCTGTAAAGTAAAAAAAATAAATAAATAAAAAATGAACCAGCACCTTACCTTTGAAAAGAAGCGCGACAGAGCAGAGTTTCTGTGTGTGTGAGTGAAGCCGGGGAGGGGGGTGAAAAGTGTGTGTGCGTGTGTCGGTGTGTGTGTGTGTCGTTGTCAAATTATGCGTGCCCACACACACAGGAGATGCTGAAACAGAGAGGGAGATGTTGATGATACCAGTAAGAGACGAGCACTAAGACCGAGCAGGGAAGACGGGAAGAATTACCCACAATTCCGCAGCACAAGAGAGAGAAAAATCATTGGCTCAGTTGTGATCACGTGGCGCTCGGTGTCAAAATAAGAGGCCCATGCGTGATACATGATACTCAGCATTTGCTTGTCTTGCGGAACACTCGTAACCCACGTTACTCGCAATCCAAGGTTCCACTGTATTTTTGTATTTTTATTTTCATTTTTTTAATTCTTCAGGGGGTGCTCTCTAAACTATTAACATCCTGGCAGGAGGAGGCACAGCATCCTGTGTGGTACGAGTTCGTGATTTATTACGTTTAAAAAAAATTATCAAATATTTAACCAAACAAGATATTTCTAAAACCATGATAACTTGGAATACAAAGGTATCGTGATAATATCGTATCGGCTGCATCCCAGAGATTCCCGTCCCTAGTGGTGGTTCACACGGTTACTGAATGGGAAGGTAACTGGTTCAAGGCACAGCATCCTGTGTGGTACGAGTTCGTGATTTATTACGTTTAAAAAAAATTATCAAATATTTAACCAAACAAGATATTTCTAAAACCATGATAACTTGGAATACAAAGGTATCATGATAATATCGTATCGGCTGCATCCCAGAGATTCCCGTCCCTAGTGGTGGTTCACACGGTTACTGAATGGGAAGGTAACTGGTTCAAGGCACCGTCAAAGCTGCCAGTGCTGAATCCTTGAACAAGGCTCATAACCCTATCTCTGCTCAAGGGGGCGCTGTATGCTGGCTGACGCTGCGCTCTGACCCCGGCTTCCTAACGTGCTGAGATATGCAAAGAGAGGATTTCAATGTGCAGTAATGTGTATGACAAGCTTGCTTTTTTTAGTGTCACATGATTTTGTGATTTTTTTTAAGAATCTGCAAATAGGATATTATTTTTATTTCCAAGTCATTTTCACATGAATCTTTTATTTCCTCATTTTTATTTTCATGTTTTTGAATCATGTATTTGCATGTTTGACCACATTTGATTCAAAATTTGATGAATTTTTAAAATATTTTTATGGCATAATTTGAGGTGTACATGTGGTTGTGCTAAAACTACTACGCATATTTATACGTTCTGTACATGTACAGTATCTTGTTCACACAGCTAACAAGAATAGAATTGTGTGTGTGTGTGTGTGGGGGGGGGGGGGGGGGGGGTGGAAGTACTAGGGAGTGTCTTGTTTTAATCATCTCTTCTAAACAGATCACCGAGACGTCTAATAGCCTCCACATGTCTGAATCCTCCTGCCAGCAGTCTGACACACCAAGCTGAAACACACTGCGTCTTTGTGCCAGGCAGGAATGCTGATCTTGTATTTTGTGATTTTTTGCTTTTTCGCTATTTGCTACAGAAGAGGATTTTTCCTTGTCATCTTGGAGACAAACGGCACCTAGTCGCAGTGTGTGTGTGTGTGTGTGTGTGTGTGAGAGAGAGAGAGAGAGATAGAGAGAGAACATACGGATACATGGCGGCCCAGACGAGCTTGCTGTAGATGTGTGTGTTGCTGTGTGTGTTGAGCGCGCTGAAGCGGAGCGGCTTCGGGAGTCGGTGTTTGTAGCAGAACTCGGCCGGACTCATTCCGTGGTGCTGCTTCACTTCGGGCTGGTCGGCTTTGGATCCCACAACCACGCACGGCACACCGCTCGACATGTAGTGCTGCTGCACACGGAATCACACACACACACACACACACACACACTATTACAGATTGTGCTTCATTTATCGTAGAATTTAGATTTGATGTGAATGAATTTTCGATGATGTTAATGATTGTTAACTGGACGGCAGGTTGATATTAATGCACTCGTTTCCAAAGCAACAGCTCACTCACATGGAAATGTGTGAAGGCTTATAATTAACGTGCTATAGCATAAGTGAGAAGAGGAACAAACTTTAAAAGTCAAGTGTGTTCTAATAATAATAAAACACTACAGGTGTGTGTGTGTGTGCGTGTACCTTGTATATACTGGCGCAGTAGTTGAACGAGTCCGGGTCGCTGACGTCGTACATCAGACAGGCGACGTCGCACGCTGCGTCCGCTGCTTTCAGGAACTCCACTTCCACGTCCACTTCCTCCAGCTACGGGGAAAAGAAGCAGGAAGCGCTACGTCATTACCTAAACCTGAGCTTCCTATAAGCAGATCTGGCATAAGCGTGACTCACAATTAGGTATTTCTCCTGGTTGGAGACGAAGACGGTGTTGATGGTGTGGAGAGAGAAGGCACCAGGGGGGCGCTCGTCACCCTGAAACAAGATGATGGTATTATGCTTTTTTAAATTTTTTTTTTAAGAATGACACTCCATCACTGAAATAACAGTAGTGCTCCCTCACCACGAGGCTCCGACCAAGAAAGGTTTTCAGGAAGGCGGTCTTTCCTGTCCCGCGCGGTCCGATCACCTTGCAGAGGAACACTGAGCGCTGCGTTTGTCCTTTCTCCAGGTCTAGCGACTTCTCTCTGTTTACTGAGATGAGACAAGACAAAGATAACAGGGTGTTACTCAATCCAGTGTCACTTAATAGGAGGGTGATGCTATAATGATCCGCACTCTGGCTGTAGAATTCACATGAACAGTTCGAAAAAGATGCGGCTGGTGGGTGTCCCTTGGCTCTGAGGAAACACGTTAGAGTCCTCGGCCTTCCCTGACTGGTAGTAGACTTGATGGGAGAACGGACCAATGATGGAAACTACGACTAACGATACGACTAACCGGAGTGCTGATCATTTTTGAATCACCTTCGCAGTAGTAGTAGCAAATAATAATGCAAATACTGCATACTGCATAAAAATAGGGTTCTGTGTAGTGCCGTGAGAGTGTGTGTACCTGTGATGGCTGACGTCTGAGAGTCCTGCTCCATCAGGATGGGATAACCGAGGTACCCCAGGTGCTCAAGACATCTGTGGACACCTAGGTACGCCGACAACCTTAAAAAAAAACAAACACATAAGAAGATGGCAAACTATTAGTGATGGATTGCAGAGATAAACATGTTCTAGGGAAACAAGAACAAAAACTATTCTGCATGTTCTCAATTGGAGTTTGGTGTTCCACAGGGTTCGGTTTTAGGCCCACTGCTTTTTTCTCTTTACATGCTTCCACTGGGCAACACAATTCCTAAGCATGGTATTAGTTTTCATTGTTATGCTGATGACACAGAGTTATACGTCTCAGTAAAACCAGATGAAAAAAAAAAAAACAGCTTAATAAATTTTAGCAATGTGTGAAGGACATAAGAGACTGAATGTTAATTAACTTCCTTCTGCAGAATGCACCACTGAGAGTCCTCATTAGATCCAGAACATCGCCCCGATCTTATCCACACTTCATAGGCTCCTTGTGAAATTTCGCATTGATTTTAAAATACTACTATTGACCATTGACTACTAATACTTTTTGTATAAAGCATTAAATAGTCTCGCGCCGCAGTATCTGAGTGAACTGCTAGTGTCTTACGATCCGCCATGCCTACTTTGATCAAAGGATGCAGGCTGCTTGTCAGTCCCGCGTATTATGAAAACTACAGGAGGGGGCGGAGCCTTTTCTTACAAGGCCCCAAAGTTATGGAATAGTCTTCCTATTAATGTTCGGGACTCAGACACAGTCTCAGTGTTTAAGTCTAGGCTCAAAACCTATTTATTTAGTCAAGCATTTTTGTAAATAGGTTAGCCTTAGGTAAAGGAGCAGATCTGGGGGACTCATGGGCGTAGAGTATTCTGGTGAACTGGTATGTTTAGATGCTGTCCTCCCCACTCTAATTGATCACTCAGGTTTGTTGACGGTGAGGTGATTGGTTGGTTTACATCTCAGGGAGCCCTCATGTCTGTTTCCTTCTAGCTCTCCCTTTTAGTTATGCTGTTAGTTAGTCCTGCCGGAGTCCCTGCTTGCACTTTGCACTAAATATACATTCACCTTATACATTATGTGACTGTGATCATACCTAACTGTTCTCTCTCTCTCTCCTCTTCTCTCTCTCTTTCCCTCTCCCTGTCTTTCTGTTGAGCTACAAGTCGTTCCTGAGCTCCCAGTGATCCAGACCCCCTCAGCTCTCTGGACCTGCCTGACTCGTCCTGGTGCCCCGCTTCTGGTTGAAGATCTCGTCACTGGGATGTGTGTCGTTTATGAGGACGGTTCCACTTTAGCATGAAGACGGTCTTGTCCTCGGCTGATGCGGACAGCTGTTCTCTGAAGACTTGTGACTGCAGTTGCTCGATAGTACAGGACTAGAGTTTCCTTCAGTCTACCTGAGCCTCCAAAAACTTAAACACATCTCCTGTTATACTGAACTTCCATCCTTCTAACACAGATTGACTGCAGATCAATCCCTGCTGTCCGTTATCACCCAAATGAGGATGGGTTCCTGGTTGAGGCCGTTTCCTCTCAAGGTTTCTTCCTACTGCCATCTCAGGGAGTTTTTTTCCTTGCTTGCTCATCTGGGACAATCAGATCATTTTGAGTTATACGTTAATTTTTCATACAAACGTCCATAATCTGGTTGTGTAAAGCTGCTTTGAGACAATGACAATTGTTAATAGCGCTATACAAATAAAACTGAACTGAAAACAACATAATGGCGGATGTGTCCTTAGTGCTACGGTACACCACCCCTGCTTCACTCACGTCCACTGGCAGAGGTAGCCGCGTAGAGAGATGTAGTTGTCCTCTGTAGTCGGGACGCTACTGTACACCGACTCGGGCCAGGGCGTGTAGGGAAACACGGAGAACAGGTTCTTCAGCTCGGCTGGGGACAGAGCACAATCCTGATCCTACAGAGAACACAACATCATTAGCAAAACACCCTCGTAGACTAAGATATAAAAGTCCAGCTTGTTTTGTTTCTTTACCTCGTCATATTTCTCAAAGAGCCGCTGGAGAAACTGATAGCCGAGATGGTTCAGCTCTGTGGTGCAGCCCACAGGCACACGCAGCCTGGGAACAAGGACGCAAAGAGAAACGATCATTCAGAAGGAACGGTTCGTTGATGAGGCGTGAGACGCAGATTACACGGAACTCACGGGGGATAGAGGTAGTCGTCGGTAAGCTCGAGCGAGTCGTCGTAGCCGAACTTGCGCAGGATGGTCCACGTGGTCTCGTGACGTCCTCTCTGAATGAACAGCGTATTCAGGAATAGGAAACCTGCACAGCGTGCAAGAACGCACAAACACATCGATTAGAGAGTGTGTAGTCTCATATGAGTTAAAATGACCAGTTTAACTATGAGTGTGTGTGTGTGTGTGTGTGAGTGTGTGCAAGTTTTACCGTTAAGAGTCAGGCCGTTGTCCTGGACGCCGTCGCTGGTGTTCTTCCACACGACTGTCTTCACGTCCTCCAGAGCCTGAGGAGCCAAAGGGTTCCCAAAACAGGATTTCTGCGCGCGCACACACACACACACACACAGGAGAATTCACTCACCTTGCTAGAGCAGGTGTCTAAGACGCCAACCACATCAGGCAGTGTTCAATATTTACACACTATTTTGAAAACTGAAACTTGTTTCATGTTTATTTAAAAATGTTTTCATTAATAATCAGAACAGATGAAATAAATAGTCACAAATGTGCAGATGTTAAAATGTTACATTTCAGTCTGTAAAACTTCTGTAGTTAACTAAACTGCCTTTGTGATTGTTGCTGTATTATTGCCATCGCTCTTACCTGAAAGCAGTTGAGTTCTGCGTCGCTGAGGATCCGATCGTTGTCTTGATCGGATATTCTGAAGATTCGACTGAGGGCGCGGACGCACTGCGGTTTCAACTACACACACACACACACACACAGTGTGACATAACCTCGTAACGTATTGCACAGCAGCTTTACGGTATTCTGAGTCACAGAGTTATTTATTTCCTACCTGCTTGTCCTCGGGATCGTAGAGCGGCGCTGTCGGGTGCAGCACAGCTTTCTGAGCGTAGTAGAAAAGCTCCGAGATGTTTTTCAGGTTCTTAGCCGAGCACTAGAGTGAAAAAGTGAAAATTATAAAAACCTTAACTTTACGGGTCAGATATAGTAAAATACGGCCACATTTAAAGTGTAAGCGTGTTTTTAGTAGCTCTCACCTCCACACACGTCTCGATCTCTGAGAACTGGTTCATGATTGGCAGGATGGTTTCCATGGAGCTCCCGGAGCGCAGGTCAGATTTGTTGCCCACGAGGATGATGGGAATCCTGCATACACGCGACCAAAATGCGAGAACGTTATCTGGGTTTTTTTTTTCCAGTGGGTGGAGTCAGAGCTAATTTAATTCAATTAAATTTTTATAGCGCTTTTACCAATTGTCATTGCCACAAAGCAGCTTTACACAATCGAAAGAAAATTTAGCTCCTCCTACTTGGGCCAAAATCGAGTCAGAGATAGTGAAGTCAAGGCTGGTTGGATCTCACCCAGCTCCACCCCACTGGATTTTAGTTTTTTTTGGTGATAGCACCGTGATCAAGAACATTTTCTTGGACAAAGTGTGAAATTCGTGTGTGTGTGTACGAGTGTGATAGCGGTTCTTACTTGCTGCCTTTCTCTGCCTCGCCGTTCACCAGCGGAATCCATTTTGTCCGTATCTGAGGAAAATAAATATGTAGTTGAGCGTAAAAATCACCATGTTCAAAAAAACTAAGCAAAAAAGACAAAGTGACGCCGCATAATTCACCTTGTCGATGGTTTCCTCTTGCGTGACGTCATAAACCACACACACCACGTTAGCCTAAAAGGAAAATAAATCACGCAAGTTATTTGGCGTAAACAACGTGCTGTGATGAAACAAACACCGAGCATCTCTCACCTTTATTATCTCGTTGCGCAGCACTTCCTCCGTCTGCTCGCTCTCTGCGCACAAGATGAAACGCAACTACTTAATTCCTCCACTCTGTACTGCTCAACACACACTGCACACAGGTAATAACACGCACGCTTACCGGAGTAGTCCACTATGTGCGTCGGCACTTTCTCGGGTGTGACGTCGGCAGGGATGGTGATTTCCTCCGCCCGGAGAGGAACCTAACCAGATACACCGAGATTCACAGTCAAGCCCGAATCAGAAATCATTCTCATGATTAGTAGTGGACCTGTCAATCAATATCATCCATCCATGGACTGAGGACACAACAGTCAGGATT
Organism: Clarias fuscus; assembly: GCA_030347435.1. Taxonomy (NCBI): domain Eukaryota; kingdom Metazoa; phylum Chordata; class Actinopteri; order Siluriformes; family Clariidae; genus Clarias; species Clarias fuscus. The sequence goes on along the minus strand of CM059207.1, from coordinate 4,145,698 downwards.
GTTTTCAGCGCTTAGATTTTGTCAAGTTACTACAGAGACAGGGTCATGCCTCGCCGCTCACCTGTTCAGGGAACTCCTCTCCTACCAGGGTCATGATGAGGGACGTCTTCCCCACTTTGGCTGGAGGGAATAGAGACAAACAAAGTGAACGCGTGATCGTTTTGAGGGTGGGTCAGAAATTATCTGCACTCTGGCTGTAGAATTTATTTTCATTAACTTTTAGAAAACAAAAAACAAACATTTTTCTTTGAACATAACCTCCATGTTTTTCGATACACTTTGTCCACCTGTCAACAAGCTTTCGTGTTTTTATTCTGAGTTCGAGTCACGAATGCACCGCTGTCTTCACTTCTTCATCGGAAGAGAATCTTTGTTCTCGTAGCGCTGATTTCAGGGCACCAAACAGATGAAAGTCTGACTGACCGAGATCAGGACTACAGGGAGGACGCTTTAACACCTGAAAATGAAGTCGACAGTGTGGGCAGAAGTGTGCGAACGTGCACTGTCAGGCGAGATCGCGAAGGCTTTGGATAGCAGTCCTCTGCATTTAATCCGAAGTTTAGTCTTCAGCTCTTCAATAAGCGTGTCACTGTAACGAACACTGTAGATTGTTGAACCTTTTTCCTGATAATGTTCCAATACTGGCCCTTGAAAATCCCAGAAAACTGTCAGCATTGATGGAATTTCCCAGCTGATGTTGGACTTGAACTTTTTCTCGGTCTGCGATCGAGGATGTTTCCGTTCCACACTCTGCCGTTTACTCTCAGACTCATGGTGATGAATCCGTGTCTCAACGCCAGTAATTATTCTCTTTAAGAAACTTTCACCTTCCTTAAGAGTTTTGCTTGAAATTTTGTTTGCAGGTATCCAAACGCTTCTGTTTATGCTCTTCTGAGAGTTGCTTCAGCACACGATACACCCTCAACAATAACAAAGAAATCATGAATCACTGCACGCTGCTCTACTTCGGGCAAATCACAAGTACGGCCATTTATGTTCACACCTGCACAGCAGTGACTGGAGAGACAGCAGGCTTGAACAAAAAGCGCTGATGAGACAGTATCAAATGTTCAGCAACACGTTTATGCCTTGATTTTTAAGGGAGGGCCAAAACTATTGGAACCCTGCCGAGTTACTTAATGAGCTTTAGTCTTGAGCAAACATTTCAGAACTGATTACACCCTGTAGAGAGGGAGTGCTTTCTGTCAACACTGCCAAGGTAAACAGCTCAGGTGGCCTGCAATCCAAACCGCTCTCTAGTTCCCTAAGTAGTACACTAAACGTTCCGAGAACTAACGGCGGCTGTACACTAGGTTAAACACTAGTTGGCACAGAGCGCGTGGATTAGGAGACGCCCAATAGCTCGCGCAGAAATCCTTGAGAAATAGAATACGGTTTAACGGTTAGCATCTTAGCCTTGAGCTGAGGCGAAAAAAGAGAGGAAAATAAAAAGAGAAAAAAAGAGGGATAGATGGGGAAATAGATCGATAAATAAATAAGCACATAGATGAATAATTGAAACCTACAGTAAAAGCAGGTGTCTTGTTTTGACACATTTATGACAGACAGCCTGTTAGCTAGTTTAGAGGCTAACCTAAAATAAACCCTCCTTCAGATTACTTGTCGCGCAAAATGTAATTAAATAAATTATTAAAATAAAATTAAGATTCCCCCCTCCCAAAGGAAACAAACAACGACAAATCTAACACTTTATCCACGCCCAAATCTAAAATATTTCAATTTGAAGTGCGCTATGTAGGACGCTAGAAGCCTACAGTGCACTTAAATAGGACGCAGGGTAGTATTTGGGATCGAGCCAATAAGTTGAGCCCAAGCTCGCGCATTTTAACGGCTAATAAAATGAACGCGACCAAAGTGAAACTCATACCGATTCCTGTGATATACACTGCTCCATGGTTACATCTAATCATGTTAAATATATACCTATTATACACATAACATATATATATATAGCCAGATAGCCAAAAAGCCAGGGTGATAACGCTCCAGGTTAGCGAATAACACTACTTACGTTCCCCTAACAGCAGAATCCGCACGTCGCGTTTCATTTTTATTCATTTGTTTATTTCTGTATTCCTTGTAAATTGATTATGTGTTTAAATTGCACATCGGCTTCCAGTCTGACCCATTTCCACCCCGTCCAAGGAGACACACACACACACACACACACAGAGGCGAGAACCGAGAAACTGCATCTCCACTTCCGGTTCCGGTTGAAACAGAGCCAACTTCCGGTCTCCGAGATTGTTTTTTTTTTTTTAATTGAACAAACAAATAAAAACACTACAGTACAAGATCTCGCAGAGGATAAAACAAATGAACATTCAAAGACTACAATACAACAACAAAAGAACGAAAGGAACAAAAAAGAAAAGAAAAAAAGGGGGGGGGGCTAAAAAGATTCACAGTAATAATAAGAGTGCAGAATAACAGAGCACGGCACTGGAGGCATAACTCAAAACTATAACAAAAGAGAGATGTCATCACAGATCCTTATTGATTTGCTTGATTTCAGTTTCTTAAGTGACATGAAGTATTGTTTAAAGTCATTTATGAACCATATGAAAGACGGTTTACTAGTTCTCCACTTACTACAATGTATATGATAATTTACCTAAAAGGATAATAATGTTAATTACAGTAGCAACAGAGGGGTGTAAGTTATCCATGTAGAAGATAACATCAGATTGATCAAACTGTGGAATATCATTGATCGTGAGTGATAACCAAGTGTGTATTTTTGACCAAAATTCAGCTGACACAGGACATAGAAAAAAACAGGTGTTCTAACGTTTCACAGGCTGAATCACAAAAAGAACACAGGTCCACCTCAAATCTAAACCTTCAGACACTGGGTATATATTATTAATTATCTTGAAATGGGCTTCTTTAACTTTTGGGGAAACAGGCCACTTTATAAATTTAGAAAACGCCTTTTCCATGAGTGACTGATCCCCATGAAAGGCCTGCAAATGCCTACCTGAATCAAACTCGTGGAAAAGAATTCACTTAAAGTTCACACTAATGCCCTTATTGTTACATTTGCTATCATTTAGATTACAATTACCAATTTTTAAAATTTGGCAACACTGGTTTGATTTCTGTAAATAGCATAATGTTGCATATTAGCTGCCTTAAAACCAATGGGATAGCACGACAAACCTTCCTGTATTCTTTCTGCGGACAACCTAAATTATATTTCTTCAAAAAGGATACATAGTCCAACAGAGTACCATCGGAGTCCAACAAGTCAGTCACAAACAAAATACCACTCTCAAACCAATTTCTAATAAACATTGACTTTCTGTTAACAGTTATCACTCTATTGTTCCATAGTCAAGTCAAGTCAAGTCAATTTGATTTATATAGCGCTTTTAACAATTGACATTGTCGCAAAAGCAGCTTTACACAATAAAAGAAGTAAGTTTGTATGCAATGTGTATGAATCAAAATGATAAGATTGTCCCTGATGAGCAAGCCGAGGGCGACGGTGGCGAGGAAAAACTCCCTGAGATGGTAATAGGAAGAAACCTTGAGAGGAACCAGACTCAACAGGGAACCCATCCTCATCTGGGTGATAACGGATAGCAGGGATTGATCAGCATAATAATGTGTAAGACTGGAAGTTCAGTATAACAGGAGATGTGTTTAAAATTTAAATTAAAAGGAGTCCAGTTTGTTCCTGGAGGCTCAGGTAGACTGTAGGAGGTTCCAGTCCTGAGCTATCGAACTGACTGAAGTCACGGGTCCCCAGAGCATCAATCGATGACAGGACAGTCTTCGTGGAAACCATCACCAGCCACCATACGAATCCAGGCAGACCGCACGGGGCATCCATGCGACGAGATCTCCAACCAGAAGCAGGACTCCAGGACGGGTTAGACGGCTCCAGAGGGTAGAGGGGTCTGGATCACCGGAAACTCAGGAGCGAACATGTATAGCTCGACAGAGAGACAGAGAGAGGGAAAGGAGAGAGGGAGAGAGAGAGAGGAGAGAGCAGAAGAGGAGAGAAAAAGTCTTCCTTAAAACGAATGTTCAACTCTTTACAAACTCTCGCATCTCTCGATTTCTTCCAGACGTCGTCCCGGATCGTCCTCATTCCCGGTCCCCGAGATGTATCACTCATTCAACACTGTTACAGTGTCTATATTAGTGTATACTTTACATGTTTTAAATCATAGATTCAATAATTTAATATATATTTTTTTTAATTAAAAAATGACTAAATGGGTCATTCTACAGAAACGGTGGAATTTGGGTGATAAAAAATCTCCCGAAATGCATTTTTTCTTTCACACCTAGAACTTCTTTAACAGCAATAATCAACTTTTTTAGTTTTTCAGTTTTTTAAATTTTTTTTAATATATATACATTTAATAACTGATGTTACTTCTCTTCCTGGTAACATCAGTGACAGTAACACTAATGACGATAACACTAATGATGGTAACACCAGTGACAATTAAAACAAAAGATTTAACTATTTACAAAATTACAGTTATAATTATAAAATGAGAAAGTTCTTTCTGTGTAACAGTAACACCAATGACATAGTTTGGGGTGACTGTAAGGATTTCTTGTTTATTCGGTAGACCCCCTTTGATCTACTCAGTGCTCTGCTCGTATTCTGCTGACCCGCCTGGATCCAGGGAACCCCTCAATGAAACACACACAAGTCGGTGCTCAGTGAGACATTCAAAGTTTATTGTGGAAGACAGAAGTATATATACACACACACACACACATAAGCATGAAAAGGGTGTACAGGAACGGTTACATCTGGCCTGGGAGGTTTCTAAAAAGATAACGTGGAGAAGAATAGGAGCTTTTGGGAGTTGTTCTTAGTTAGGAGCCTCCAACGTTTTTTACGACCTGAACATAGATTAGACTAAGGAATGTGTTTGCCGATAGTGCAAGTAAAACACTAAAATCATGAAACAGATTATTAATTGTTTATAGTTAATAATATGAAATACTTATTAGTCACTGTAGGGAATATTTAATTTTTTGTGTTTCACAATATTGACTATAAACAATTAATAATCTGTTTCATGATTTTAGTGATTTTAGATTTTAGTGTTTTATGTTATTGTGAATCAGATTTATTTCATGAAAATATATCTTTAGATGGAAAGATTCCAAAGATTCCAATTCCATGTATGATCAAAGTGACCAGACATTTCTTTAATCTTGGACTTTTTTTTTTTAATCTACAAATAAATATTGAACATTAAAGTAAGAAAATGTATTTCAAGTACATACTATATTTTCTGAACCTGTACTAAGTAATGAGTGTGTTATGCTCATTTAAATGATTTTGTGACTGCAGTTTCCACCATTTTTGTAGAATGACCCAAATATATTTTTGGAAGCCTTCATTGTTGTATTGATGTGTGAATCCCATTCTTTAGAGATTATTATTCATGACTAATCCATTACGGGTTACAAACAACATTCACCCCTATGAAATATTTGGAATGTGCATGCATTTCACTAATATTGTGATATGTGCTATACACAGTGTTTTCCACAGGTCTGAAATATATTTGCGGTGGTATAGAGCGAAACAGGCCGGCATTACCTGCCAGCAAAAAAAGTCATTTGATATTTCTATTAATTTCACTTTCCAGAGAGCTAAACTATTAACCCTCTGCTCCATCTCCCCATATAGGAAAAGTAAGGTGAAGTAACATAAGAAACTAAACACTCTTTGATGGCACTGTGTGTCTGAGTACATAGCCCTTAAAATCCAGAGCATTTCAGCCATTCTTTTTGCATTATGTATAAAATAAATATATAGTGTCAGGAATGTGCAATATAGGCGGCAGCGTGGCTTAGTGATTAGCACTGTTGCCTCACACCTCCAGGGTCAGGGTTCGATTCCCGCCACAGGGTCTGTGTGCATGGAGTTTGCATGTTCTCCCTGTGCTTGGTAGGTTTCCTCCAGGTGCTCCGGTTTCCTCACACAGTCCAAAGACATGCAGAATTGGCATTCCCAAATTGCCCACAGTGTATGAATGTTGACTGAAGGTCCTACCACAATCGTAAAATTTGAATAAATACTTTGGTGGTCAACATTCGCCAGATTCATAATATCATGTATTCTTTAAAAAAAAAAAAATTTTTTTTTACGGCAGCTGGTATATGCATTTACTGCCTCTCAGTACATCAGTCTCATGGTAACAAAATAAACAGATACAGTAGCAGAAGCATGAGAGGGAACTCTCCACTACTAGTTACTCAATCGCTAATGGCGTAATTCTCCAGGACTGATTTTTGTAAATGGTGCACAAATATACAGTGGAACCTTGGATTGCGAGTAACGTGGTCTCGAAGCATTTTTGCAAGACAAGACAATTTTTTATAAATTTTAACCTGTTAAATGAACGAGGTCTTGATATACGAGTACTGTAATATGCATGTGCTTTGTCTGCCGAGCACCACGTGATCACAACTGAGGCAATGGTTCGTCTCTCTCTCGTGCTGTGGGATTGTGGGTAATCGTCTCCCATGCAATTCCATGAGTGAGTGTGTGCGAAAGTCGTCCTACATAGTAGCCCCCTCCTCCTTCTGCTTCTTCCCTCATCTAACACCAGTTCTTTTCAAAGCTAAAGTGTAGGTTAAGTTGTTTTAATTTGACTTTATATTTTATATTAATTATTTTTATATGAATATTTTTGGGTTGTTGAACAAATCATCAGTTTCCATTAGTTCTTATGGGGGGGAATTCACTTCGATATACGAGTGCTTTGATATACAAGCATGCTTTCAGAACGAATTATGATCGCAATCCAAGGTTCAACTCTACTTGTGTGGGAAACAATGGTATGTTTAGAATATCACTGTCTGGCAACCATATTAACTATTAACTAGATTTGTTAAAAACTCAAAAATGTTAAATTCAACCTCATAACTAATTTTCAAATGTTAGTTTTTAATAAGTTATTATTAAAGCTTATTAACTTTACAGATTACATAAGCAGAAACTGTGGGATGCTTAAAGGATAAGGAAACGTAGGTGATAAGTTTGAGGCACATGAGCAGGTTTTAGGTTCCTAAATGTGTATAGAAATAACTTGAAAAAAAAAATCACAGACCATTCTTTTTTCAGACATTTATTTAAAAACATATTAAATTGTTTGAAAATTCTGTGAAGTTAAAACCTCAACTAAACTGCTTCAAATCACAAAATACGCATGCTGAGAGGAACAGAATTTGATTTGGTGGATAAAAAGGAATAAAACTAGGAATGAAAAGTTCAGTCTGGGTCTCAAGTACTGAGTCTACAATGCGTGTGTATAGTGAGTAAAGATGTTAATGCACTGTAATAAATACCATATGTTTGTGTGTGTGTGTGTGTGTTTGTGTGTGTGCGTGTTAGTGTTGACCTTTTGTAGCCCAGAAAACACCTTATTTGAGACATCATTGCTCTGTGTGTGTGTGTGTGTGTGTGTGTGTGTGTCAGAGGTCTACGAGGCTCCACAGGAAGACTTCCCCGTGTGCTGTAGTGAACAGCCAAGTTCCTGACTGACTGAAGCTGCAGTGCTGAACCGAGTCGCTGTGCCACGTGAAATCCTGAAAGCGTCCACTGGAGGAGTCGATGAGCTTCAGCACGCGCTCTGCAACACAAGCACACGTCAAGCGGGGTTATTTAGAGGAGAGACTAGCGCTATCATTTTTAGCAATTTTTTTTTTGGAACTGCTGACACTCACGGTTTGATCCGACAGCGAGCAGCTTTCCTTTAAAACTCAGACTGAGACACAGAGCCCAGTCAGGGAGAGACACCGTCCTCATCACCTAGCACAAATCGAGACAGACAAAGTTGGTGCTGAAGACAAAAATCAATCCAAAACTAGCTCTGTGTTTGTTTGTTTGTGTGTGTTTACCTGCTTCTTTTTCAGGCAGTAGAAGGTGAGCTCCTTCTGAGCAGCATATCCCGTGTAAACCACTACTCCCCTCTCAGTGGGGCTGAACGCTGCCAGACTGGGCGGCAAACTCGCTGCGTCCTGATTGGTCAAGACAGAAAAAACATCAAGTCCGTTTATTGGATGGAAGAATGCACACATGGCTCACATCTCCTCCTCTATTAAAAAATATAATTATTAATCTCAGACTAAAGACTTGAAAAGGTAGACTTGGTGACCTGAGGAGGGGCGGGAGCGGGAAACGTCAGCCAGTCCAGGAGCTCGCATTTGTCTTTCGCCCAATCAGATGCCCAGATGCTGACGCGGCGGTCTGCGCTGACGGCCAGCCAGAGCTCGCTGCCCTCCAGACCGTACTCCTTATACTGCAAGATGTGTTTATCGTGCTTTATTAAGTGATCCGTAAAAGAGCCAGAAAAAATTATTTGTCTCCTAAATATGTAAAACTACTTCTTCTGTTTATCATGGTTATCCTGTGAGACTTCTCTCCTCTATAACCTTTTTGCCGATGCACTGTATAGTGTTGATTAGCGCCCCCTTGTGGTCGTTGATGATGCGTAAGGAGGCTCCTGTCGACGGGCTGCTCACTACAATGACGCCGTCTCGTCCTCCTGAAAGCAACACCTGACCTGCAAACAAGCCAAAGGATCAACACACACACACACACACACACACACACACTACTCTGTCCTATTATAAATTGTTACTACAGAATCGATAACCTATTAAAATGAGTGTGTGTGTAAAAACCTTGTTCTTGTATTTATATTAGCACTAGCCTCTGAGCTCACCGTGGTGTGAGTACTGCAGCGCGCTCACGGCGTCGTGGTGAGGCTGCAGTTTGAGTTCCATCTCAGCCGAAGCCACGCTGAAGATCCGCACAGAGCCGTCGCTGTAGCCTCCAGCCACCCGGTCGACTGTGCCGAGCTCATTCTGTCCCGCTGCAGGGCTCCAGCACACACACTCGCAGCTCTGAAGAAAACACACTTCACTGTTATAAATGCTCTATGCTGAGGGCTGTGTTTCGATTCATCAGCAATGTTTCATGAATGATTCATCAGTAGAGCTGATATCTGATTGGTCAGTAAGCTGATATCTGATTGGTCAGTTCTGGCTGATGACTGTTGTGTTCAGATTGGACTATACTGAGTGTTTCGATTGGTCATTGACGAGAGCCGCGTTTCGATTGGTCAGTGACGAGAGCCGCGTTTCGATTGGTCAGTGACGAGAGCCGCGTTTCGATTGGTCAGTGACGAGAGCCGCGTTTCGATTGGTCAGTGACGAGAGCCGCGTTTCGACTGGACAGTGACGAGAGACGCGTTTTGATTGGATAGTAGTGAGAGCTGTGTTTGGATTGGTCAGTGACAGCTGTGTCCTGATGGGGCGATAATGAGAGTTTAATAAAAGAGCTAGGTTTCGATTGGTCAGTAATGACAGCCATGCTCTGACTGGTCAATAACGACAGCGGTGTCTTGATGGGATGATAATGAGAGCTGCGTTTGGATTGGCTGCATGTTACCTGGTTGAGCACCTGAAACTGGACCAGCAGCTCGTTGCTAGGCAACGCCACCACTCTCACGCTGCCATCCGCCCCACAGGTAACAAAGTGATGCTCGTCCGGACTGCAAACTACACCGTTCACCTGCATACACACACGTACCAGTCACATACACACACAATATGTAAATGTAATTCAAAAGACAACAATAACGATGCACTGCCTTTCAGAAGTAATTTTTTTTAAACTGTGTGTGTTTATGTGTGTGTATACCTTGCTCTTATGACCACTGATTAAGCGTATACTGGTGTTGTCTGTCCAGTTAATGTACCACAGCGTTCCTGCAGTTGTACCCACAATTCCCATGTCCATGACATCATCAAACGCTGCGCTCACCACCGTGCCGTCCAGCACCATCTCCTGGTCCAGGAGTACCTGAGCGTCGCTGATCATCCAATGTGGACAACACACACACACACAAAAAAAAAAGGTCAGACATGCTAGCTGTGTTCATATTTCAAACTTGATCCTGAATTTGATCAGAAATAAAGTTGGGGTAAAGTTCATGTACAGCTAATTCTTCAAGACTCTCTGACAAACTGCGGAGAAAATGTGGTTTGTAAAATTTCTGTATTATTTTGTCACACGTCATTTGGGAATGTTTTAATTTTTACCAGTCCCGGCTTCTCGTCTCAGTGTTCGAAGGTCTGAGATTCTGCACCGCAGCCACTGACCAGAATTTTAGCTTCTTACTGTTACTGCCAGTGACCAGCCGGTCACCGCGACACAGCAGCACACCTTCACACAGAAATCAAACACACAGCAGTTTGAGCAAATAAAATTTACTTCTGTAAATTAAAAAAAATTAAAAAACATCTAATGATGGACCACGTCCTGCCCCTGAGAAGTTTCTCTCACCGATTTCACCATCGTCAGCCTCCCAGGTCATGAAGCAGCGGCGCGTGCTGTAGTCCCAGACACACACACGCCCACTGTTGGTCCCTGTATACAGGATAAAGTTAGTGCTGTAACAAAGTGACGTGACCTCCGCTTCGCCGATCTCCATAGGCAAATCCACGGGTTGGACCTAGAAGACGAAGAACTGTGGTTAGTGTTCCACGGTATCAGGGGACACGGCCTGTGTGTGGGTGTCAGTGTGTGTGTGTGTACCTGTAGCTCTGCTTCACGGCCATGTGTATGTATGCTGCAGAAGAAGACGACACCGGAGCCGACGTACGCCAGTTGGCCGGCGCTGATGGGGCAGAACGCCGCCTCGTGCAGTGGGACGCTCGCTGTGATGGAACTCAGCAGCTCAAAGGAGCGCGTGCTCCACAGCGCCACCGTCGACTCCTCGAAATCACCTGCACACACCGGATAGAATCTCACCAGAGCCGAAGTAGACTACTGTAATCTGATTACATTGTTTTTGATCAATGTTACTCATGTATAAATAAATAGGGCAAGAAGTGATGACATTCGACCCACCCACGGACAGAAAGTACAGGTCGTCTCTGGAGAAAGCCAGACTCTGCACCGAGCCCTTGTGGTACAAAATGCTGTTTCGGCGTGACCCGTCGTGAACGTTCCAAATACAAATGAGGCTCCTGGATGACGCCCCGCCTCCTGACGCAGAGGCCACTGTCTGGATCAGAATAGTCGATTACCATCAAGTGTTTCATTGTTATTATTATTATTATTATTATTATTAGTCTGAATACAGTGCTGTGTAAAAGTTTCTTTGGCATATTTATTACACTTAAATGACTCAGATCAAACTACTTTTAATATTATACAAAGATAACCAGAGGTAATACAAAATGCATTTTTTAAATGATGATTTCATTTATTAAGGGAAAAAAAGCTGCCCAAATCTACCTGGCACCTTTGTGAAAAAGTATTTATTATTTATTATTTTTGGAAACCTTTTTTTTTCTTTTTTTTTCTGAATAAGGTCCGATTACTGCATGCCATGTTGAATCAAACCTTACAAAGTAAAGCATGCTAAAATATCTAAAAAAAAAAAAAAAAAAAAAAAGCACCACAATCGAAAGAAAAACAGGAACAGATGAGAAACAAAGCACACATCTGTGAATGGCACAAAAAACAAACAAAATGAAGGTTTTTAGTCCGGACTTAAATCTGATTGAGATCCTTAAACAGGCTGTTCATGCTCAAAATCCCTCCAATGTGGTTGAATTAAAACAATACCGCATAGAAGAGCGGGTAAAAATTATGGTTATGGCAAACACTAGATTGCAGTTGTTGGCACTAAGGGAGACACAAACATTTATTAGCTTTATGGGGGAAATCACTTTTTTATATAGGGCCAGGAAGGTTTAGACAGCTTTTTTCACCTTAATGAATGAATTCTTTATTTAAAAACTGCATTTTGTTTATACTCTGGTTATCTTTGTGGAGTATAAAAATTTGTTTGATGAACTGAAACATGTGACCAAAAAAACAAACAAACAAACAAAAAAAAACAGGAAGGCGTCACTGTATTTTGTTCTATGAAGAGCAGTACCTGTGCATCGTGCGTCACAGCGAGGGTTGAGATCTCCTCGCTGTGGCCAAGCCAGTGTCTCTGAGAACCGTTGTGGAGATTCTCCACCACCACCACACACCCACAGGAGTACGCAAACAGACCTGGAGGAGCACAAACACACACAGTGTTCTGCTCAAAGTTTTTTAGTGCTTTGCAGAAAAATATTGCACAATATTGCATTATCATCCTCACAAGATAAATTCAAGGTGGTGGATGTTGAACCTCGTTGTTTTGGATAAGTTTTAGGTTATATAGCCCAGGTAAAACATGTTCAATTCAATCGTAGAGAAAATTTCTGTAGCATGTAAACTCAATTAGTGCCACTGTCTATTAAAGCTTAAAATGGTCCCTTGCAGCACATTCCCATGGAATGATCACAGAGTACTCAGCGTAGTCGTCACCTGTGTCTGGGTTCCAGACCATGTTGCTCCGGCCATTGCCATTGTAACCAATCACAGCTTTGAGGCGAAGGCCTTCCTGTCCCAAGGGTGGAGTTACAGCATTCTGAAAAAGTGATTTCAGTCCGTCACTGGGTGAGTCACTGAATCAGGGACACAGCCTATAAGTCAATTAATAAATCAGTGAATCAGTCATTTATTCGGTTGTCAAGTTTGTCATTTAGTCAGTTAGTGAGTCAGTGAATCAGTCACTTAGTCAGCTTTGGAGACAGTGAGTGAATTAGTCAGCGAGTCAGTAATTTAGTCAATCACTGAGTCAGTGAAGCAGTGAATCAGTCAGTTAGTCAATTATTAAATCAGTGAGCTAATGACACTATTGAGTCAGTCACTTAAGACTACTGAGTCAGAAACTGATTGAATCAGTGAGTCAGTCACTTATTCAGTTATCAAATTTGGCATTTTATGAGTCTGTGAGTCAGCGAACGAGTCACTTAGTCAGTTATGGAGACAGTAAGTCAATTAGTCAGACCTTTGGTCAATTAATGAGGCAGTGAAAAAGTGAATCAGATGTCAATTCAGCAAATAAGTGAGTCAGTGAATCAGTGAGTCAGCCACTTAATCAGCTATCGAATCGGTCATTTAGTCAATTATTTAAACAGTGAGTCATCAAACCAGCGAGTCAGTCGCTTAGTCACTGAATCAGCCACTTATCGAGTCAGTGAGTGAGCAAGTCAGCTGTGGGAGTGATTCAGGTGAGTCGTTGAGTCAGTGAATGAGTTTCAGCTGTTCCACTTGTCCCAGTTTGTAAAGGACTTTTTATGTTCTGATGTTATTTCATTAACACTTAATGAATATTCCATTTCATTTCATCATTTAATAGTCAAAAAAGATCATTAAGATAAAGAAAATTTTTTAAATGTGTACCGGGTCAAGTGCAGATGTTTTGTAACAAGTCGTAAAGTGTTTGTAACAGTCTGGACGGATCGACTTGTTCTCCTCTCCGTTCTCCTCCACTGTGATCCGACTGAATGCACCAGTAACTGATTCTGTAGCCCCGCCCCTTTCTGTGACTCGAAGGAACGAGGCTTGTCTAGGAGCAGGGGAACGGCCGAGGCCGGTCTGCACCTCTTCAGTGTGATCAGTGACTGACAGGAAAGATGAATCTGATTCAGGAAAAGGCAAGTGCGTCCATAATTACATGTATAACAAGACTCATAAAAACAGCTGATGGGGAGGAAAGCAGTACACATACGCTCATGCCTCTTCTCCTCTCTGGCGATCACGTCTAAGATGGGCGGAGGCGAGGAGGGAAGAGGCGCTGCCTTTCGAGGCATCCCGTTGGACAAACCTCCGTTAGACTCCAAATCATTGTGTTTCGCAGCCACTAAAGGAGAACGAGACACTGAGTAATGTTAGTGTGAGTGAGCTGTATGTGGAGCCGAGTAAGTGAGTCACGTGAATGAGTCAGTTGTGTGTAAGCATGTTAGGCCCCCGCGACCCTATATACAGGATTAAGCGGTATAGCCTGCTTGTGGTGAGTGATAAGGGCTTTTACCATTTAAATTTCAAAGCATCGTATCTTCTCTTCCCATTGGCCGATTGTAATTAAACAAAGGAGATATGTTACCTCAAGCTCAACCAAATACAACTGTGAAATCCTATTAAAATTCATTTAGCAGTTTTTACGTGATGCATGCACAAACAAACAGAGAAACAAAAATTCCCAAAACCACCCTGATGTGTTCTATTACATTTAGGCATTTTGCAGGCGCTGTTATCCAGAGCGACATACATTATTATCTCATTATACATCTGAGCAGTTGAGGGTTAAGGGCCTTGCTCAAGGGCCCAACAGGCACAACTTGGTGATCGTGGGATTTGAAACTGGGACCTTCCGAACCGTAGTTCAATGCTTTACAGTTTTATTATACTGTACTTATATAGAAGATAATTAATCATGTAAAACCTGAACTTGATTCTTAACATAGAAAAAAACATTACATTTTACTCCTCTTATAACACAGAAATTTAACAAAGAGTCACCCTTTAGATGTTTTTCTTTAATTCTCACTTGCACTGAAACAACTTTAAACATCTATTCCATCACTACCCTTGCTGAATATTTACCTGTTTTAGGAGGAGAGCTTCTCCGGTTTATTCCGGCTCTAGGAGGAGAGATGGCGTATACTGGTGATCTGAGACCGTGGTTGGAAATAAAAGAAAGAGAGATTGAGAAGGAAAAAGCAACAAGATAATGGAAGAAAAAGAACACGATGATACTTTTTAATATACGGTATATGGAGAGAGCGTACCTGGAGGAAGGGACTACTTGTGGATGAGCCAGGAATTCCCAGAAAAAAATGGCGTCGCCCACGGAAACCACGCTCATCTGGTCAGGGGTGAAGCTCACCTGTCTAATGGGCTCAGAGTGACCAATGAATATCTGTTTTACACACACACACACACACACACACACACACACACACACACACACACACACACACACACACACACACAAACAAAATATTAAAAACTTTCACCTCTTCTACCTTCTAGGTGCTGCTGGTTATATAACAATTATTATTGGCAACACACACACACACACCTGCGACTTGACATCAAGCTTCATGTTGTAGTCCCAGACCTTGATCGTGTTGTGTCCAGCAGTGAGCAGGTAGCGTCCGTCTTCACTGACGGACAAAGACGAGCACTGATCCTTGTGCACTTCAGATACCTACACACACACACGCACGCACACACACACGCACGCACACACGCACGCACACACGCACGCACACACGCACGCACACACGCACGCACACACGCACGCACACACGCACGCACACACGCACGCACACACGCACGCACACACGCACGCACACACACACACACACATAGAAAATCATCCCTAGAGAATATACATGTATATTCTCTACTCAAAAAAGAAACAGATAAACAAGTACTATACATCTCTTACCTCTCTCAGCAGCCTTCCTGTGTTACTGTCGAGCCATAGGATCTTATTGGCCGAAGTGGTGACGAGCAGGTGGGACAGAGAGGATGCAGAGAAACACACCTTTAACGCTGAATCCAGCGCCGTGCTTTGAACATCTAATACGCTCACATCCACACGGAGTAACTGGAACATGATATTATACACAACACTATATTAGTTACAACCCGAAATCCGGAAAAATTTGGGACGTTTTTAAAATTTTAATAAAATGATAACTAAAAGACTTTCAAATTGAAAAAACGTTCCAACTTTTTCCAGAATTCAGGTTGCATAAAAAGATAAACACCGCCCATGGTGGTTGGACTTGTAAAAAGGTGCCCCTCAAGGATAAATGCTAAGACCTCCTATTTTTTTTTATTTAGTAATGAATAATTAGGCGTACCTCATCAAGAGAGCGTGCATCCATAATGGTTACCGTGTATTCTGTGGGACCAACAAATGCGAGGCGTTTACTATTCGAACTCACAGCCAAAGCATCCGGGCCACGAACTGTACCTCGCACAACCACGTTACCTTGACAACAGGAAAGAGACAACAAATTTGACTTATAAGTTCACAACTTCATCAAAGGAAATGGCATGCTGGGTGATGTGGACTAACCCAGCACGCGGAGGACTCCATATTCGGGTTGGGAAGCGTTATAGAGGACGAGGTAACCCAGAGAGCCGGCGCTGTACAGGTGTTCACCATCTGGAGAAAACACCAAACCGACCACTGCACCCCGGTGCTGTCTGAAACAACGCAAAACGATGGAGGTCTACTGACTACGATCATGGTGCACGCGATGCGAAGTGAAGAAGATTCAAATGATGATTTAAAAGATTCAGAAAATGACTCAGAAAAAAATATTCACAGGAAACAAAAGAATAAAAATTAAATATAAATCCTAGAAAGATTCATGAGATTAAAACATAATATGATTCAGAGGAAGATTCAGAATACTTATATGAAGATCCATCAGAAGAGCTAAATAAAGATTCATAAAGAGGGTTCATTGGGGAATTCAAAAGGTTCATAAGGAAAAAGTTTCATAAGAACTGTCATGAAGAGTCAATGAATATTCACTGAAAAATTAAGAACCTTCATAAGAAAAAAGTTGTGTAAGATTTATACTGTAGAAAGTCAATATAATGTAAAACAGAACTCAAGCAGATTCAGAAAAAAGATTAATAATAAGAGTTAAGAGAGTCAGAGGTGTGTGTACCTGTGTTCAGCTAGTAAGCTGGATGTAGCGATGTCAAACACTCTGACGGTCCCTGAGCTGGAACCACAAGCGAAGATGGGCATGCTGGGATGGAATGCCACTGAGGTCGGCGCGTCATTATGATCATCGGATACGAAGTCGTACAGCTACAGAGAGAAAGACAGGAAAAAGACAACTGCTTATACCGAAGTCCTGCTGGTGTGTTTGGACGAGGGACGCAGAAGTAAAGTAAAGTGATAAATGAATTTTGAATAAACGTTGCTGATATCATACGAGAATGATGTCGCAAAAATGTAAAACTCACAAAATGTGCTTATTATCATATTTTTTGTGTCACAGAAACAACTGAAACCAATCATGATCTTATGAATCTGTGCTATTTCTTTGCCTTTTATTTTTTGCTCAGTCATGTTTGTATAGTTGGTTAAAATGAAATAAAATTCAGTTTACTATATTGCCCACAGTAGGTTGTGCAAAAAAAAAAGGGTGTCACTCTAAATTGCACAATCTTGACCCTGAATATAGATATTTATTATAACATAGTAATAAAAAAAAAAAAAGGCTAAAATGCTCTGGTTTTAAAGGCTACGTGGCATGTTTGTACACCGAAGTGTGTTTAGTTCTTAATTTTTTCTACTTCGTCTTCTCTTCACATACGGCTGATGGAGCAGAGGGATGGTAGGATGGATTTTGGAAATGTGAAATTAATAGAAATATCAACTAAATAGTAAATAATTACTTAATTAACTAATTAAAAATGAACTGAATCAAAATATTGTGTTAAAGCTCATGTGTAGTTGCCGTTCCTTGTGTGTACAGTAGTCGAACACTTTTGTGCTGCAGGTAACGCCGGCCCGTTCCTCTCGCCTTCACCGCAAGCATAGTTTCACACACTGTGTATATAACGGATGGAAGCGGACCTGCTGGGCGGAGTCCACGTCCCAGATACGGACGGTGCCGTCACAGGACGCCGTCGTGATCTGGCGCCTTGTTCCGTCCACGCTGAAGCCCAACACCGTGTCAGTGTGTGACCTCATCAGCGTGCGGTAACCGCGACTACTGACGTCCAGATAGCCGAGGTTTCCTGTTTTGGTGGCCGCCAGGACGCTCAGACCGTCGGAAGATACGTGCACCAGACTGACTGGACCTTCATGTTCTACACACACATACACACACATACACACATACACACATACACACACAAAAACAAAACCTGGAATGTAAATTTTTGCGGAAGATAAACGAGTGTCAGAGTAAGAGACCTTGTACTCACCCGCCTCCAGGAAGACGGAGGAGAAGTCGAGAGGCCAGAGACGCAGGAAGCCGTCCTCTGAGCCCGTCGCACAGAACGCGTTGCACACACTGATACTGTTTACTGCAATACCCGGCCCTGGAACACACAACCAGACACACACACACACATTTCTTGTTCTTGTAAGACCTTTCATTGACATTATGTAGGAATTCGTAGCGTAACGGATAACTCATTGAACCTGCCTGACTATCGCACCTGTACTGAAGGTCTGCTTCTCTCTGCAGTGGGTGTGCCTTTGCTGAGATGGGAGGAGCCTCCTGACATTCTGAACTGTCACTGAGACATAGTCAATTTCCAGGATGTGGCCACTTTTACTGCTGACAAACCTGCGAAACAAACGCACACTAATCACCACACGCTCGTTCCAATAAAACCAGTGTTGAATCACGTGATGCCTGTGTGAGCGTATGTCCTTACAGGGTGCGCTCGTTCGGGGGTCGCCCCGGAGTGTGTGCCTGCTCGAACGCAAGGTCGGTAAACTCCAGGCTGTGGTACTGTCCCAGGTTAACTGGGCACGAACGCAGAGAGCGGCTGCGCACGCGCCACAAGCGCACGTTACCCGCGCCACAGGACACCATGCTACAGGACACGACACAAACGTTCAAACGTAAAGCTATCTAGACACTTTCTCACAGAATGTGTTTATCTCGAGTGGTGTGTGTGTGTGTGTGTGTTTAAGAGAGATTGTTTGTACCGTGTGTCATCGAAAAAGGTGATCTTCATGGTCTGGACGTCGACATCTGTGTGAGCTTTAGCCAGAACCGAGACGACACCTCCTTTGAGAACGCGCTGTGTGTTCCATACCACAACTGTCTACAAACACACACGCACAAAAACACTCACCTTCTCGAAAAAAAAAAAAGTGTTTATGCTTTTGATGTGAAGCGGCACTTACGGTTTTGTTATGGCCGTCTTTACCCACTCCGCACAGAACCTCGCCGCTACAGGACAAACTAGACACAACAACACGACATGTTCCAGTAAACTTAAGATAAACAAGATTGTCTAGTGTGTGTGTGTCCAAGTACCTGAGCGAGTGCAGAGAGTGTGTCTGCGTTTTGATAATGGTCAGCGTGTCTCCCTTGTCGTAGCTCCAGAGCCGGACCAGGCAGTGTGTTCCTGTCTGAGCCGACGCCAAGAGAGACGAGCTGGAGTTCAGAGACAGAGCCGTCACCTGAGACACACATGGTGTAAGAATTAACCACTCACACACATCTGTCGCACGCTAACACATTCTACACTGTACGTGTGTTTGAGGGGTTGTTGTTACACACCTTATCAGTGTGGCCGATGAAAAAGCGCTGATGACCAGATGAGACCTTCATGCTGACGATGATAGCGTGACACGGATACACAACCTCTTCTCCGTCACAAGCCCACACGGCCTGAGAGAGACACACAGACAGACAGAGAGAGAGAGAGAAAAAAGGGCAGGAATTAATAGAGAGAGTAAAAATGTAATATATAATAATCACTGCCTAACTTTTTACAATGAAACAAATATTACTGGTAATAAAAAACATCTGAAAATGTCAGTTTAGTGCTCGACCTATCACCTGGAGATCGCTAGTTCGATTCATGCAGTCGAAGACCTAGGGAGAGGTCGAGCTCTCTCAGTGGGGTGGGATGGGAGGCAAAACTTAATGCTCTGACGTCAATCACGGCTCTACAGCCAATAATGAGCGTCAAAAAGATGAGGTCGGCTGGCATCACAGGGTTTGAAGGAAACACATGTTAGGCTTAGGTCCTCCCTTAGCCTTAGCCTTAGCCTTAATGTGAAGCCCCAAACGGGAATTGGACATGACTAAATTAGGGAGAAACTGTACAAAAAAAAAGTCTGTCTGTCTGTCTAACTTACACATCTCACTGTTGCTCCACCAAAGCCAATGATTCTGCTCAGCTTCAGTATAGGGTCAGGGTGCAGCCTCTGCTAACAGACACACAACAGACTTATTTTTACTTCAACATCTAAATCAGCCATACATCTCCTCGTCCAACACTGTTACTCCATTCGATCATCTTGCATTAAATTATATTTAAGAGTATTTTGTGATGCATCTCACACTTTGCTGCTTCGCTGCTTTGGTTGAAGGCAGAGGGAGAGGACGAGGAACAGCCGCGTTGACCACCTAAACATAAGGCACACTCGAGATATACCCACATTCTGCACTTTCATTCCAAAAACAAAAGGTAAGCACAAGCATACACACAGGCTATGAGGTCACTCACTGCCACTTCGTCACTGTCTGACGAACGGGCGCTGATGTCATCGTCCTTGTAGTGAGCGTACACGTGCACGCTGTCTCCTTCATCACACACGACTCTGCCGCCCTCCTCCTCCTCCTCCTCGCTCCATGACCTATGACCTGCGAGTCCGGGGTTGCCCAAGTCCCCGGAGGATGCTGTGGAGAGCTCGGGCAGGCTGGAGGTCTGCAACAGTGTGCACTGTGTAGCGCTCTATATAAATGCACACAACAAAAAGACACAAACAGCTTTGGTTTGTTCAAGTGCTAGTTTCCTGATCATGTCACATGACATGACATGATATAATTCGCTTCTGAGAACAGGTGAAATATCAACAGGAAGTGAAGTCAAAACTGACAGGCTTGGGTGTGGTAATGTGTTGGGTGAGGGAAACGCGGTTCTGCACTAGGTTGCCGACGCCCACGCCGCAGCTCTCTTCTCTTTTGTCCTCAAGGGGTTCTACAGAGAGAAAGAAAGAAAGAGAGAGAGAGAGAAAAAGAGAAACTGAGGTTATAACAGAATATCATAACATAAATACTAATAATATATAATGTGTATATATATATATATATATATATAGACACATCAAAAGTATGTGTGCTCATTTAACTCACGTGGTGTTGAGGCTTGAACGCTCTGTCCTTTCTGTATGAAGTCAAATGGCGTCTTTGCACCATCAGATGGGAATCTAGAAAACATTTATAAAATGTATTTTATATAAATTTATAAAACATGTATTTTTTTCCACTAACATGACATCTTCAAATAAAGAAATACTGGTGAGGTAACAACAGCAATATCATGAAGGGACATGAAGGAAGCTGTTCCCTCACATAACGCGTGTGTGGGACAAATACTTATGATCATTGAGTTCTTATTGCTGAACAGAAGGGTGTGCGGCGTACCTGATGTAGTCATACAGCTGGTGCCAGCTGCCGCCTTTCGGCACAGGAAAGCACATGTCTCTGGGGATAGGGGCCGTGCCCTCGGGCAGCACCATGCCCGTCTGGCGAACCTCCGAAAATGACAGACCTACATCCACATAGCATGAGAGCATGAGTGAAATATTAGGACAAAACTCCATGTATTGTATAGTATTGTGTATTGGTTTTGACATGAATATGAACAATGTACCAGGGTCCAGAACCAGGTCGCTGGTGACCAGATTTTTGACGGCCATGTTGGCGCACAGTTTGACGCTCTTTAAATGGCTGTGTGTTCTGTTCACGTAGACTGAAAGCACGTAATGCAGGTCCATCATCAGGCACGTCCAGCGCACTCCTACAGGGGCTGGACCGACCAGACCTTAATCAAAGACAGCTGTGTGAGCTGTTGGTGTACTATCAGAAGCTATTATCTTCTGGAGACATATGTGGCAAGGACTCCAGCCAGGAGTACATACCGAACAACCTAAAATGTATAACAAGTGACTAAAAAAAAAAAAAAAAAAGGGGTCAGTTTCTTTGCCTTACAATCAGACTGTAACATTTTTGGCGAGACATTTCGTTAAGCTTCGTTATGAAACCCACTTAGTTTGTTTTCTGAGAAGTTAAACACCTAGTGTATATATGTATATATCTGAATAAATGCATACAGTGGAACCTTTGATTGGTTTGTGTTTTTTAATTTTGTGTTTGTATGTGTGTGTGTGTGTGTGTACATGCGCGCTTGTGTGAGTGACAGTTTCTATTTGGTAAACTGGGGTGTGTGTGTGTGTGAAAAAGTCGTCCTATACAGCAACTTATTGGGAAAATTCCTTATTGGGAAAATATTCAATATTCCTTATTGGGAAAATTCCTTTGATATATGAGAGTGTTTTGATATGCAAGCACGTTTCCAGAACTAATTATGCTGGCAATCCAAGGTTCCACTGTATATACATGCAGTCGTGGACAAAAGTTTTGAGAATTACATAAATATTGGAAATTGGAAAAGTTACTGCTTAAGTTTTTATAATAGCAATTTGCATATACTCTAGAATGTTATGAAGAGTGATCAGATGAATTGCATAGTCCTTCTTTGCCATGAAAATTAACTTAATCCAGAAAAAAAACTTTCCACTGCATTTCACTGCTGTCATTAAAGGACCTGCTGAGATCATTTCAGTTATTGTCTTGTTAACTCAGGTGAGAATGTTGACAAGCACAAGGCTGGAGATCATTATGTCAGGGTGATTGGGTTAGAATGGCAGACTTGACATGTTAAAAGGAGGGTGATGCTTGAAATCATTGTTCTTTCATTGTTAACTATGGTGACCTGCAAAGAAACGCGTGCAGCCATCATTGCGTTGCATAAAAATGGCTTCACAGGCAAGGATATTGTGGCTACTAAGATTGCACCTAAATCAACAATTTATAGGATCATCAAGAACTTCAAGGAAAGAGGTTCAATTCTTGTTAAGAAGGCTTCAGGCGTCCAAGAAAGTCCAGCAAGCGCCAGGATCGTCTCCTAAAGAGGATTCAGCTGCGGGATCAGAGTGCCACCAGTGCAGAGCTTGCTCAGGAATGTCAGCAGGCAGGTGTGAGCGCATCTGCACGCACAGTGAGGCCAAGACTTTTGGAAGATGGCCTGGTGTCAAGAAGGGCAGCAAAGAAGCCACTTCTCTCCAAAAAAAACATCAGGGACAGATTGATCTTCTGCAAAAAGTATGGCGAATGGACTGCTGAGGACTGGGGCAAAGTCATATTCTCGGATGAAGCCTCTTTCCGATTGTTTGGGGCATCTAGAAAAAGGCTTTGTTTAGAAACAACTGAAACAAAGATCTAAAAGCAGTTTAGCAGCAAACTTTGTGAAAACTAATATTTGTGTCATTCTCAAAACTTTTGGCCACGACTGTGTGTGTGTATATATATATATACACACAGTATAATATAGTACATATATATAACTCATACATAATGAGTTAACATAATATATATATATATATATATATATATATATATATATATATATATATATATATATATAAAACAAACAATCCATAAATGCTTGTCTTTTTATCGTAGACACTGATATTCTACTTGCCTTATTCATCTCGCAGTGTTTGCAAATTCCATGATATATATTAGTTTGATGGTTCAATTAATAACTTATTTGAATATGAAAAATTGTTGAAAATGTTATGTTTAGCATGTGTGTACCGTGTTTAGTGGTCTTTGCTGTGCTCTCATACACAGACCCAGGTGCAGTGGCACACAGGAAAGGGAACTGCAGCCATGTCGCTGTGGATTTAAACTCCTTGAACATGCTGGAGAATGACACACGAATCACATGACCCTCCTGATAGATAGATAGATAGATAGATAGATAGATAGATAGATAGATAGATAGATAGATCATTCTCTGGAAAAATCTCCAGTCAATAATGATTCTTAAATGTAATTTTAAGGTAATATCCATACAATGACGGTAAACATAGCAACACACACTTATGGTTAGGGAGTATTATTTTTATTATTATTATTATTATTTAAGTTTAAACAAAAATCTGAAAATGTTCAAACAGATATCCTCCTCATATGTCTTACTCTCAATGCACTTACCTCAGCAGCTACATCCAGGTGCACTACAAAGTGTTTATTGGCACAAGGTCTGAAGAGCAGGTACAGGTAGCGGCCCGTGAGGCCTAGAGACTGGCTGCTGGTTTTGGGAATCAGGATGTAGTTGCTGGCCGGAACTGAACCACGGATGCGGAATACGGTGCACTTGAGTGTTTTGTCCTACCATGACAAGATTTTTAAAAAAGAGGGTGGAGCTAAGGATGTGATCGATATTATGGGCAGGTCTAGTATCAGTGCCTGATATATTTAGTTATTTTCTAAGAACAAATTTTAATTGTTGAGGATGGAAGAGGGTTTTCGTACCATATACGTTGTAACATCTCCTTCTTTCCTGGCTTTCCTCCATTCGTCCAGCTTTACATGCTTAAATAAGTTTACATAAGGATGCTGCCACACTGGGGTGAGAAATAATAGTAATACAGTGATAACAATCTAATTCCTAAGCACCAGGTAGAAACACAATGCAATGGTGTGGGATTGGGGTGGTTTCAAATAACCACATTTATTATTTATTACTGCACATATCCCAGTTATCTCATGTGTTATAATTACTATTTCTAAACAAACTTAGCAAATAATTTACCCCTACCACATGGGATGAAATTGTGTACATAAGGTCAGAGTGCGCCACCTGTAGTCCATCTGCTTATGTTAGATTATAGACTAAATAATGCACGATCGCTTTGGTGAGAAGTTAACACTCAGGGGTAGCTCAGCTGTTAAGGCATTGGACTACAGTCCGAAAGGTCCCAGGTTCAAATCGCACAATCACCAAGTTGCCCCTGTTTTGGGCCCCTGAGGAAGGCCTTTAACCCTCAACTGCTCAGATGTATAATGAGCTAAAAATTTTAGTAAAAATGTCTGGATAAAGGCGTCTGCCAAATGCCTTAAATGTAGTGTAAAACTGAACAGAACTCTGGGACGCACAGTGGCTTAAAGATTAGCACGACTGTCTTCAACCTGCAGCTAATGGGCTGAAGTTTTGAATCTCGGACCTTGAACACAAGGAGTTTGTATCTTCTCCGTGTGTTTTGAGGGAACTTTGGTTTCTGAAACATAGTCCAAAAACATGCAGGTATTTAAAAATGATTAGAGATGGGGGGAAAAAACGATTCAGTTATGAATAGCAATTCTTTTGTGTGATGATTAACGTATCGCACCAAAAATCTAATTGTAAAATAATATTTTTTACACGTATAATAGGGATGAACCGGTCAATCTGCCAGTGACCAGAACTGTCTGGTTTTCAGTTTCATTGGCCGTGACCGTGATTGGCCGATCAGCCCCAGATATAACCGATTCTGTACAGAGCGCAAAAGCTTCCGAGCGCCGCAAACATATTTTTAATCGTGTTATATTATCAAAAAAAGGGGGGTAAAATGTCCCCCTTTGTTTACAATCCTACAGATAATACACTCTGAACTATTTCCACATTTCCATCCTGTGTGGTAGGAGTGAATTAACTGATAATTTGTTTATAAATAATAAACATGGTGGAGGACAGAGATACAGGTTCAGTGCTCAGTTTAAAGTTAAACTCTTGTATTTAAAGTTAGTTTGCAGTGTTTAAATGCTGCACTTGATTTTTAAGTGAGAAAACGAATGTTATAAGGAACGTGCTACATTTAATTACTCATGAACAAAAGCAGGGAAAAAATGTAATATTGAATCGGGATATTTGTAAAATCATGATAATTATAGAAACACAAGTTTAATCAAACCGGCACAGAGGTACCGTAATGATATAGTATCGGTGCTCCCTGGTCAATCCCAATCCCATCCCTGTGTGAGTGGGTGTGTGGTTGGCATGGTAACACATCCAGTATCTCTTTTGTGATGCATTTCATGTAATACAGACACTGTTCAGTCATTTAAACCTTACACTCAAAAAACAGTTAGCCATAACAAGAAATTAAAGGGCATGAACATGAACTCCAGTGTGTGTGTGTGTGTGAGAGAGAGAGACTTACCTTTGGAAGCCATCCTTAATCCCTGACACTGCTGCAGAGACGCGCACATCACCTGTTGACTGCTGCTCGACACTACTAGCCATATAGCTAGCTACGACATCCATTAAAAAACATCTTTACTCCTCAACGACGTCCACTTATAATCCATAAAGCCTTAACAATCAGTTACTCCCGACTAACAAAAAAGAAAGTGCTTCTTTAATAACTTTAAAGCCCGTTAGCGGACGTTTGCGGTTGTCAGGCGCCTGTTGTTGACAAATCAACTTCTCCCGCTGCAGCCGCCGCCGGTGAATGACGTCATGACGTACAAACGTCAAACCGGAAATGTCTCTCGTAGGAGTGTAGTTCAAAGTAACGGGTAATGTAGTTCAATTGGAATAACGGTTCATAGTAAATTAGAAAATAGTCAAAATACTTCATGGGAAATAGTTAAATATGGGCGCTAATCAAGGTGAACAAATGTAGGATTGGTAGCTGATGATAAAAAGTTACATTATATTATTTAACACATACATTAATTAAATTCAAGCCTTAAAAAATAGTGCATAAAAAAGCAATAAGTTTAAATTGTCTGAGGTATTTTAATTAGTAGAAATCCACTCAGATTAAATCCACCAAGCGCGGGGAGAACATGCAAACTCCATGCGCACAGAACTGAGGCGCTAGGTGACAGTGCCGCCTTAGTAGAAATTCTAATTCTTGTAATATTCATCATTTTAACTCCTAACATGAACTCCAAAAGGTCAAGATAAATGTTAAAAATGATCTGCACTTTGGTAGTATTAAACTTCTGTTGACCGCATTTCATCTTATCAGTGCTTTCTGTTCAAGACCACAGTCTCTTCAGTCACTGCTGTGCTGGTGTCAGCGTGTTACATCAGTTCACCTGTAACTGCGGTGTGATTTTTTATGATCTGTGGGTGTACTGAAGCCAAAACACTTAAACACGCGTTTAAATATCTGCAAACACAATCTTGTTTGAACTTTACTCTAAAGAAGGTGAAAGTTTCTTAAAGAGAATAATTTATGGTGACGAGACACGGATTCATCACTACGAGCCTTAGAGTAAATGGCAGAGATCAAAAGTCAAACATCAGCTGGAAAATTCATCAGTGCTGACAGTTTTCTGGGACAGTATTGGAACATTATCAGGAAGAAGATTCAACAATCAACAGTGCTCGTTACAGTGAGACACTTATTGAAGAGTTGAAGACTAAATTTCAGATTAAACGCTGCAATGCAAGGGTGTGGTGATCTCACTGTCAACTTTGTTTTGAGGTGTAAAAGCATCCTCCCTATAGTCCTGATCTCGCTCCGCCAG
Source organism: Clarias fuscus (assembly GCA_030347435.1). Taxonomy (NCBI): domain Eukaryota; kingdom Metazoa; phylum Chordata; class Actinopteri; order Siluriformes; family Clariidae; genus Clarias; species Clarias fuscus. Next base: position 4,118,683 of record CM059207.1, on the reverse strand, counting down.
ACTTTGACCCCCTGAAAACAGCTCTACGAGGACAAAAAAACCCTTCTGTATCCAGCTCCACCAGGTTGCAACTGTTGGGCCCTTGAGCAAGGCCCTTAACAACTTCTGCTCTAGGGGCTCTGTATCATGGCTGAGCCTGACCCTGCGCTTGGACAGCCGGTTGCACTGGGACATGGGAAGAAGGAATTTCACTGTGCTGTATTGTATATGTGACAAATAAAGGCTTAACATACCTGTAACTTCTGATCAGAATAAAATATTTTTCGTTTTTTATTAATAAGGGAATACAAAAGCTTGTTGGACAAAGTGTTTAAAAAAAATAACAAGGATAATATGTCGATAAAATGATGTATTTGTCTTTTCTGAAAGCCAGAGTGCGGATCACTTTTGCCCCAGACTTGTACTGTACATTTGAACGGATTTTCAAACGCGTTTGTGCGGTTTGTCCCTGTCGGCGTGCCGTAGCTGCGCGGCTGCTATAGTGACGGCTACAGATGCAGATGCTACAATATGGCGGCGCTGTAACGCTGGCGAACAACAGACCGAAGTTGTTGTTGTTTTTTCTTCATATTAAAAGAAAAACGACGAGTTACCGGCACGTTGTGTAGTTTTTTCTTTTCTTTTCAGTGATTAATTCCATTTTTGACACAGGATTTAGATAATTAAAGCTTGAAACCTAGCTAGCATTTGTAGTTCAGGACGTTTTCTAGCCAGACAATGTAACACTGAAACATTAAAATAATAATAATAAACTCTTACTGTTTTATTTTTTTATCATTTATTCCATAGCGTCCGTTGGATGAAAAGAGGGAGAAAGCAACCATGTCGTTCAGAGATCTCAGAAGTAAGCAAGATGCATAAGTTTTCGCCCCCCCCCCCCCCGTGATTTTTCTCTGCATGTTGTATGATGTGTTACATCCTAATGATGAAGTGGAGTCTTTAGGCAGTTTATGTCAGGAGAAAGAAAAACACATTTAAAAAAAAAACGTTCAGAGGAACTCGAGGCGGTATTAAAAAGTTTTAAAATCTTGATGCACAAAGTCAAAAAATGATGCACTCGGCTGTGGACCTGCCTCGCCCTTTTCAGTTGTGGAGAAGATTGTTGCTTTGTCTCAGGGTCGTACCCGTACGGCCAGGTGTCGTCACCGGTAATGATCCTCGACAGGAAGGACGGGTCATCCACGGCAGTTCTCGGCAGACTTCGCCGCGATGTCCCTTCTGCTCCAGGGTCAGCAGCCTGGGGACGGACATGGCATGTTCAAATCACACTTGAGGATCGCCTGGACTGTTCCGTATGACACACCGACCATGGCAGCACATGGTGTGGATTGTTCACAGACGATCATCAAATTGCAGCATAGTTTTGATATTTTCAGGGGTTGAGCTCATCGAAGGTCTTCCTGATCTCTCATCGTCTTCCAGTGAGGTTCTTCCGCTCGTTGGACGTTTCATTGCAGCAGCGCCATAAACTTGCCGAATCGTGTCAAGCGTCTCTGTGACACACTGACTTATGAAGGTCTGCGCCATCTGTTGTCGCAAAAGTTCTCAGAACTTTTCCATACCACCATGAAGCCTGGAAAACTATTTACAAATTATTATAAAATGAAAACATTGTAATAAGAGTGTATTGTGCAATATCAGTATTTACGTTAAAGGGAACCGTTTTACACACTGCTGACTGCAGTCCATTAGGATCGATCCTACTTTCCCTACAGAGAGATCAAATGCAGCTGCACTTTGGTCTTTTACCGTCCAAAAAAAATTTGTCCATTTTATTTGTTGCAGTTTCTCACCGTGTGTGTGTTTTTGTCATTTGTAGATTTCACTGAGATGATGCGTGCGCTCGGATACCCTCGACTCATCTCCATGGAGAACTTCCGGACTCCGAATTTTCCTCTGGTAGCAGAGATCCTTTTGTGGCTTGTCAAGAGGTGACACACGTCTAGAGTATTATCCCACATACCGTATCCTGTGGTATCCCATGATATACTCCATTTTCTTTCCGCTGTTAGTTTTACATTGAAACATAAATGGAAAAAATCATGGAGAACCTTGAAAAAGATATTGAAAATAATAATAGTAAGATTTTTATCTCACACAGGTACGAACCACAGATGGACATTCCCAGTGACATCGACACCGAGTCGGACAGAGTGTTCTTCATCAAAGCTGTGGCTCAGTTTATGGTATTTTAATTTACCATTCTTTCTTCTCTACCATCATCAAGAAGGCCAGATTCAAACTGTGACATATTAGATTTCTTTCTTGCTACATGTTTTTTTTCCTCCATTTCAGTTTAAGAGAGAGAATAAAGCAGATGCTGGAGAGGAGACACACGTTCATAACTGCTTGTGTGTGTGTGTGTGTGTGTGTGTGTGTGTGTGTGTGTCCTCGCAGGCAACAAAGGCTCATATCAAAGTGAACCTGAAGCGTCTGTACCAGGCGGACGGCTACGCGGTTAAAGAGATTCTGAAGATCACCAGCGTCCTCTACAACGCCATGAAGACCAATGAGACCGACACGGACGAGCCCAGCTCTGAAGACGCCAGCAACAAATTCAAATTCAACCTGGCTTCCAAGGTGAGAAATTTAGGAAATAGTTAAAGTTTTTATTAACTTTCTTTGGCTTTTGTCATTTATCTACAGGAATGTTAACTTCATTGTTCGACTTTTCTTGTGTGTGTGTTTTTTATGTGCAGATAGCAGATTTAAAGGCAGCGCGTCAGCTCGGCTCCGAGATCACAGCAAAGGGTGCGTCGCTCTACGACCTCCTGGGACGCGAACAGGACCTGAGAGAGAGCAGGACGGCCGCCATTGCTAGACCCCTGGAGGTGGTTGAGGTTGAAAGAGCGCTCCGAGGGGCTGTGAAAGACGTCCTGGTACACATACACACACTTAAAGCATGATACACAGATACTAGATATGCTTATGTAACCGGCTGATTCGGATTGGTTGATGTAATATAACAGTAATCTAAATGCGTGTGTTTGTAGGAGAACGTACAGAAGACCAAGGAGATGTTGAATAACGTGGCAGCTGATGAGGCGAGTCTGGAGGCCAAAATCGAGAAGAAAAAACAAGAGCTGGAGAGAAACCAGAAGCGCTTACAGACACTGCAGAGTGTCCGGTAAAACACACACATTTACACACAGACTTACTATAGGCATACATACAGGCATACATATAAATACAGCGGTATCAACGCATACAGATTTAATCCGTTCTGGATTTCGTATTGTGAAATAGGAAGTAATGTTTCAGCCACTCAAAAAATATTACCAATATTACCAAATTTCTAACAATATAATCACAGTTTTGCATATAAAAACAATGTAAACATTTAGAGAATACATGTAAATTAAGTAAAATATGAAATAAGTAGACATTAAACCTCACTTAACCTTAATGTATGATTCCTCTCGGCACCGGCTGCTTTAAAAAACAAACTGAAAGCGGCTCCGTTTTCTTCTTGCTGTCGTCCTTGCTAACATTCTTGGGACGTGTGGTGCTGTGTCTTCACTAAATCTTGCACAAAATGCAAAAACTCCACAAAAAATACGTAAACTCACTTTGCTTGACTTTCCAGTGATGCGATCAAGTTTTGATCGGCTCCCTGTCTTCGGTCCGGCTCAGTTCGGTCGCTCGTATGACGAAAAATGCTTCAAATGTCGAAGCAAATTTCTTGCAAAATTCCAGTTCTTAAGGCAACAATTCGCGAGAGTCCGTATGCCGAGGTACCACTGTTCTGTGAATATGGGAGATGAAGCTGAGGTGGAGGAACTCTCAGAGCCTGAAGCCAGATGTTTAGCGCACTAATCGCACAGCCCCACCTCTGTTCACTCTGTATGACATTCTGGTCCCGCCCGCACGCAGCCCGGCGTTCATGGAGGAGTACGAGAAGATCGAGGAGGAGCTGCAAAAGCAATACGAGACCTACGTGAAGAAATTCCACAGCCTGTGTTCCCTGGAGCAGCAGCTGGACGAGTATCACCGACTGGAGCAGGAGCGCTTCGAGGTACCACACACTCCACTCTGTTTCCTCAATGAACGAAAGCTGCTACTATTGGCAAAATGTGTTTGGATCTTACACTTAATCTTACTGACTGTGCAGCTGGATTAGGAATAATTTCTGCGATTAGTACACGCACACATTAATAACATTAAGTCTGTAACACACTCTTCTATGTTTTGTATTATTTTTGTGCCGTACAGGAAACGGAAAATTCCATGAAAATGATGCAAAACAAGCTGCGTGAGGAGGACAGGAGACTCATGACAAGTGGAGGTGAAAACACGCACACGCGCGCATCTTCTGTTTCTGATAAATGAAGCCAATGCAGTTCCTTAAATGACCACTAGGCAAAAATCTCAATCCCTATTGAGGTCCATGTTAAAAGTTTACAACAGAAATGAAAACGTTCACAGCCTGGTACAAACTATGGTAACTACGGTAGCCTCCATAGCTAGATTTCAACTGTACAGGGGTGAATTTGTACAAATGTACATAACTCATTGAGACACTTAGGGGCGTGGCTGATTTAAGTAACAGCTACATTGCAGGTGTCAAACCACTAAATGTCTGTACACATCACTTCAGCAAGCTGTAACAGTTGTAGTTTAACTTACCACAAGAAGTGTATGAGTTGACACGTGACAAAGTGTAGAATAGATAGACCGATAGAGTTCAAATTAAATGCCTAGTAAAGGAGCCGTGTTCCAACCACCAGCCCGGCCCTGTTCATTCCGCCACATTTGCGCATTAACCAGGGTTTTAGGCGGAGTCAGCTCCTACCAAGAGGGTGAGCTCCCACAGATGAGCTTCAAAACTGCTCTTTATAAAACCCTATGGGTGACATCACTCAGGGTTGATCCGGTTCTTATACAGTCTGTGTCGTATAGCATCATGTCTTTTGGTACAGGCTGGTTTGAGCGTTTGATAAACTTGATACACCAGCGCGAGAGACATGTGCGTGCCACTTCTCTTGTTGTAGTGCGAGACGAGGACTCGGACATGGAGATCCCGGAAGACGAAGGCTCAGACAGTGACATAGAAGAAGGACGACCGTCCAAACCGTTCCCGCTCCGCCACGCGCAGATACCAGGTACCTAAACCTTCAACACGCATGGTCACATGATTTATCAGCTTCAGTTTAGATTTTGTCCGGTTAGCCTTAGTGTAGTTCATTTCCATGAGCTCCTGCAGTTTGCATTTGAAATCTGAGGGGGTTTTTTTGTTTTGTTTTTTTGCTGTAGGTCAAACCGGCGGACGTCTCATTGGCAACATGCAGGGTGGAGACTCGGAGGAGGTGAGTCAAGACAAACACAAACTATAGATTGGTATATATTTAGTTCTGGGTTTTTTTTTCATTGTTTTATTCATGCACTTTTTGCAAGACAAATCCTGCTTCATCATTCTTCCACTTTTTATTTTTGCTCTGCGCTTGGCTTTGCTCTTTCTTTCTTTCTTTCATACTCATTGACTGGACTTTAGTCCAGAGTAAAGGACACACCACATGGCCCCGGCGCTGGCCGGAGGCGGAGGAAACGACAGGTTTGTGTGTGTGTGTGTGTGTGTGTGTTGTAGCAGGACGGTAGCATCCAATCACAAATGTCATTGTGGACTAGACGACTAGCATTAGTGCTCAGTTATCAAACCCCACGGCACACTACATTTCTCTATTCTTACAGTCTGTGTGTGAATGTGCTCTCGTACCATCTTCCTCCCTTTTCCTTTTCTGCCATAGACACAATGTCATCTGTAATAGTGTTAACCTGGAGTCATCTTGGATAATCTACTGGGAGTTTGTCGTCAGGGGTGTTAACGTCATTAATAGCGTTAAATAACTTTTTAGCTAGCAGACGCTAAGACGCTGCTGTGTTACTCTCATTTTCATTTCTACAATGTTACTTTTTTTTTTTTTTTCCATTATGAGCGTTATGACTGTTAACTTGGTAAACAGCTACCTGTGTGTATAAAATGCATTTATCAATACGTGGTTCTGATATGTGCCGCGATTTGCAGTCGGACGACAGCGAGATCGATGTCGACGACGATGACGAGGAGGAAGAGGAAGACGAAGGGAACGAAGATCTCGACGAAGAAAATGGCAGCCTGGAAGGCTCCGCCTCCACGCACAACCGACCAACCAGATCCCTGCACCCTCAGATACTGGAGGAGAGTGACAATGACTTCTAACCAGTACAGGAGAGGTGGAAGGATATAGACAGACACTACACGTAATCATTTTCACACATTTATTCTATTATTATAACATGTATTGAATGTCAGTGTTTATTGAATGCACATATATTTTTACATATAAAATATTACATCATATCATGCAGTCAGAAACAGAACTGGCAGCGATGCCCAATAATAAATATCAATCCATATAATTTATAAAATGTAATAAATTGGCATAAATTGTACATCTTTCACTTTGAGACTGTGTGCGCGTGTGTGTGTGCACTCATCAAATGTCCACCACACACTCCGGCGCATCAGCTCGTATAGCATCCGAAACAACCTTCGCTCCCGACTCGCCAATTCCGTTACCCTGAAGACTGAAAAGGGGACAAATTTAAACAACCATGTAAATGATTCTACACACACACACACACACACATAAGAACCCCAGACTTCTTATTGCCTTTTAATTAGCTCTAATTAGACTAAATTAATATTGACTATTAGCCAACATCGACAGGTGAAGTTGAACCAAAGACCTTGTATAGAAAATCTTATAAAAGATCTGGCACTGTATGTTTGAGATTTTCTTGCAGCCTGCTTCACCATTCCAACAGAATTAAACTCAAATGAAAAAGTTTAACTATCAGGATTGTTCATCACATACTACAGTGGTGACCAAAAGTATTGAGACAAAAATTAAATTCAGTGTTGTTTTAAAAGAGTCAAATTTTTTAAAAATAATGACAATAAAGATAATAAGAATGATTTGTTATTTTATGCAGTGAAAATGGTCAACAATAATCAGTATGTAGTACAGAGTGCTTTATACTTCAAAACCTGTTGCATCTGGCTGGGAAGTCGAAAAGACGGCACGTCTGTTTATTTGTTTCCTGAAGATCATGTACAGTAGACTGATTTGACTGCTCCTGCCTTCTTCACTATTGACCAACAAATATCTATTGGGTTTAGTTCTGGAGATGACCCAGGCCAGGGCTGCAGAAACCGGTTTTGCAATAATTTTTCAGTTAATTAGCACAACTCTTCAGCTAGAAATAATTGGTGAAATCAGCCGTTCTGTGCACAAGGAGAACTATAATACATGGCATATGTTTTTGTTTTAATACTTTTGGCCACTGCTGTATTTAAGACATTAAAATCAAGCATCAATAAATGTCATAGATTTTACTCTGTCATTGAAACATGCGTATTTAAAAGCAGAGTGCATTTGTTTCTCAGTGGCTCCAGAGCTTCTTGTTCCTTTATTATAAGAATTTTGTTTTGGTGATTATTACAGTATAATTGTGACTTTCTCAACCTACTAACATAGATGAACTTACTTTATATAGGTCAGTTGATGATTTCCTCTGAGTGCCGTAGCGATGAAAATGGCTCCATCCATTCCCAAAGAGTTCTCCTGCAGACTAAATACAATAGTTAAAAATGCATTACTGGTTATTAGAGTACCTGTATTTAATTTCCTGACCACCATGATTACACAGGCGTGACCATCGGGGGTTACAGTAGGAGCTTTTGACTAGAATGATGCCAAAAATCAAATCCTAGAAAAGCCAAAGAACATCTGTTGGGTTTGAACAAACTTTTTACATTTACAATGTTCGAATAAAAAAAGAAGATTTAATGTTAACATTTCGAGCACAATATTTTATCAGCAGCTAATAAACCCATTCATTCAGCTTGAATAAACCCATCTGGAGCTGTCTGGGCGGTGACATGGACGAATTATTTAAATGATAGCGGTAAACTGAAGTTGCAAAAACAACGAAAATATTGGTACCTGCAAACCTGGTGCTAACTCTTTGCCTTTACATTACACATTACAAAAGCTAGTAAAAGACGTAAATGTTAGGTTCTAGCTAGAAATTTAGCGGCTATAGTTTTTGCCATTTTGTAACGATCATGTGCTTGCTGAAATTAACGGGAATTTATAGTTCTTCTAACTACATTTTCATTTAGGTAGCAGTTAACATCGATCGTGAGAGTCAGCTGAAAATCTCAAGAGAGTTCCATTACAAAGAAAAACAATGGAGCAATGGAACTCCTGACCATTCTCGCAAATTAATTTGAGAATAATTTAATGTTTTTATACAGTTAGGACTAAACAATGTTTATAATAAAGAATAAACATAAAAAATATTGTTGTGATGTTATTATACTTCAATTAAAATATAAATTAGCAAGCTTACTGGTTATATAATAGATTGCTTGGCGCAACTCCTTCTCAGGTTTAATTACAAATAAAATGTCATGTAGAAGGTTTGTTGCGTAGCACTGCTACTTACTTCAAACTTCTCAAACCCCGATTAGTCTTCAGCGCACTGGAGAGAGCCTTAGCCCCGCCCATGCCGATGAAGTTACCACGGAGGCTGATCACAAGGTGAGAAACATAAGGTGGTTAGGATGGTGCGTGATACCAGAGTCAGGAAACAGATTACAGTTGAGATAGGGTTCGACTCACTCGAGTGTGTGGAGGCTTTGGTTGACCATCAGCGCTTCAGCCAGTGCCACAGCACCTGCCTCGCCCGCCGAAACACCCTGGAGACTGCGCGCACACACAAGCAGCACACATACACATTCATATTGTCTTCCAGGAAGACAGGAAATGTAGACCTTTACTGGAACGTGACCTATTTTTCAGACTTTCTGCCAGACCACATGCTGCACTCTTAGCTGTTGTGTGTGTGCATGTGGGGTGTGTGTTTTTCTACTTAGTGGGGACAGGTTAACAGGCTTGATGTTTAGTTTGTTTCCACAAAACTTTTGGTTGTCAATAAAAGGTCCCCTTAAGAATAATGAGACAAAATTGTGAGTTTTAAACTTACTAGAGCACCATGAGGGAAGAGTTAGCCTTTAGTGATCCTGCTAATGCGACAACACCATCATCGCCCAGAGCATTTTCCTGGAGACTACATGCAAACAAACGCACAGACATTGCACATTCTGAGTCAGCCATTCAGAAGAAAGGTCAATTATTTGTAGTAGTTTATCGCATAGCAAACCCAACTACTTGGTTTAATTGTGCAGGGAAACGTTTTACTTAAGGTATAATATCAGAATTGAGCATCCAACAGCACAATGGTATAATCACCTTCATATCACGTTCTATCAAAAACCCATTACAAAGTTCGCTAGCTTTAAAAAGCCTCGACTCAGTTTAGATGCCTATTGGTGGAGATAAAACTTTACCAAGACAAACATGAAACTTAGATGTTGTGTACACGAGTGTTACGAAGGTGAAGTGAAATGAATTTGTAGCTACTCACTCCAGGAGCTGGATGTACTTATTATCCTGCAGGGACTGTGCTAGAGCTTTTGCTGCTCCAGCCTTCATAAAGTTCCACTGGAGACTAACACCAACAGAGCAGATGAAAAAGATGAGTCCCGTTAAAATGTCAAGTCTTTGGATGTTGGGAAGTGTGTGTGTGTTTTGCATTTTTGTGACTCACTGCAAAGACGTCAGAGCTCTGTTGACTTTCACTGCTGCTGCGATGGCTTTCACACCTTCATCATGAAGAAGATTGGCCGTGAGACTGTCGCACACAAACACAAATGTATTTAGAAATCAATGGAACCGTCACCACAAAGTTAGAATACAGTACTCCTGAAATAAAGGTGTGTAAGTGTAATAAATATGATAAACCATCACCAGGAGGGGGCGCTGTCCAAATAAGCAAATCACTGTCTATGTTTACCTTAATTACATGTACCTGCTCTTTTCCCTGCTCATTTATGTACTTAAATTGGCTTCTATTTCACCGAAACGTAACGCAAGAGCAAGAGTAAACGTTTCTATAGGAAAACAAATGCAAAATCTGAAACGTTAAAGATTATGATAAGGTAAAAGAGAAGGAAAGAATGTACTCACTCAAGTTCCCTGAGCGTGTGGTTCTCTTGTAAAGCTCGGGCGATGGCGCGAGCACCTTCAACTCCGATGGAGTTCTCCCTTAGGCTGCGCGCAGACAGAAGTTACACTTACACACAAACTTAAAAATGCATTATAGGGACCATCAAGATGCTACTAAAATGGCAAATCGTATAAGGTTTTCTTGACATACTGTACATGGACACTGAATTCCCATGAGAACTAAAGTACATACACATAAAAAATATACTAATAGTACTGCTAATACAAATAGTACAATGAAAAACCAATGAACATTATAGGGGCCTTATAATAATGTCCTCACAATGTTGCACAATTTCCGGTTTTCCTTTGTTTAAATGGAGAATATGGGCTTTTGGTCCTCGCTACCCATTGATGAAAGAAAGCTATGTTTGTTCAGTCTTTGACTTAACAGACAAAGACTTAATGTGCTCAGAGAAACTTATAGGTCACGTGATGTAGCCCTTGGTTTTTTCGTTACATCTCTAAGCATTAATCGGTCTGACCTTGGACTGAATTTCCTGGGACGCCCACTCCTGAGAGAACTATACTAATACTAATGGTACTGCTAAACATCATTAAGGGCTGTTCTTCAATGTATTCAAATCTCAATGTATTATGGTGCATTTTAAATTGATTGGAGATGGCCCCATAAAGTTCGCTAGAATGATAAGTAGCAGCAATTTCTTTTCTATGTGCCCTTTGCCATGATGTAGATATACACCTGAGTGCTCCAGAATACCAAACTGCCAAAATATCCTGCTTGTACAGAGGTAGCCACACTTCTTGATGATTCCCCTTTTGCTTTTTTAAAAACCTCCACTCTTCTGAGAAGACTTTCCCCTCCATTTTGGAGACTGGCTGTGGGGATTTTTGCTCATTCAGCTATAAGATCATTGGTGAGCTCAGGCCGTGACATCAGGCAAGGCGGATGGAATGTTTCAGGTCATTCCAAAGGCGTTCAGCGGGGTCAAGGTCAGGGAATACCATGACGTCTTCTACAATTTTGTGGCAACAGTTTGAACCAATTATGGGTGTGATGGTCTGGTTTCCACTTACTTTTGGACATTTAGCGTATGCTTGACTGTGTTACAGTATTTCAGGTTTTCACACTTTAAATAGGAACGGACATTAGAACTAAAAGCAACACACAACACAGTGTAATACTGTTGGATATTTTAATTAAACAAAATTTCATCTTGGAGTTAATAAAATGTGTCACACAATTTTAGATTTTCCTTTTTAAATTTGGTAAGCCAGGTAACACACACACACATACTTACTTGAGTTTAGTAAGGGCTTTGTTGTAGCGCAAGGCCTGAGTCAGAGCCTTCATGCCCCTGTCGCTAACAGAGTTACTCCGGAGGCTGATGAAGACAGAAAAGAAGTGATCATACGTGATATGGAGTAAGAATTGACATTTAAAATTGTGAGTGAATGTGAGTGTACAGTATGTATGCACTTGTTTAATACCTTAGAGTTTGGAGTGTATGGTTGACAGCGAGTGCTTGCGCCAATGCCAGTGCACCCAGATCTCCCAAATGATTGCCAGATACACTGGAATAAACACAAACCTTCCATTAGAAACAAGCTCGCATACCAAGACAATATCTCCTAGCTTTTAATCCTAGCATAATTTAGGTTCTTAGTTAACCGTGACAAACTATCAACTACTACATTAAGAAACCACAAGTGGTTAACGCCTACATAACTGGTGCCTTCTTGAATGCCAACCGAATAACAAGAACCTTGCAAATATTGTGTACTGTTAAACCTTATAACATACTTTTAGTGTAGTTGCATCAAAATATATTTTAAGCAAATTTTACAGTGAGCTAAATTGATTTGCTTAAAAAAACATTGAATAATTTTACTTGGACCTAATTTAGACATAGGTTAGACATATTGTAACTTAAAAATGGATAGAATACAAAGAATATGTCTAATAATTTTCATAAACAAATGACCAAAAATGTAAAAAGGAAATTAACAGTTAACATGTTACCCAGTGTAGTTTTCCTCAAGTACCCTTGCTAGAAATGCTAGCATGTTAAATAGAAACTGAAAGTGTTCTTGATCGATTTGCTTTGCTGCTTACAAAAATGTACCTTACTCGGGGAAAACTTGGATAAATTTAAGTTTACTTAAATATTTTTTTTTCCCATAAGGATAATTGAATTTCATGTGAACTAATGTCTTAATTAATACACCAGTTTAGTGAGTTCCTTAGTATGACCTACCCAGTAATAAATAAACAGTGGAGAATATGCTCTTGGTGTTAATGAAGTAAAATTCTCTTAATTTACTTACATTATCTACATCTTTAATTAACATTAAACAAACTTGAGTTTAAACATTAATAAAGAACAGTTTTCGGATATTTTAAAGTAATAAATTAAAGGTAGCTTGTTTTAACCTATGTTAAGCAATGATTTTGTCTATATTTGGCTGAAAATACATGCATACATTAATTGTCACATTACTTATCATACTAGAGATGTAAATTATAAATATTTGTACATGCCACACTTTCTTTAATTTCCCCGATTAACAATTAAGAATGTGTTAGTGCTTCAGTTTATGTTGATCCTTATTTTACTCATAAATGGAATAAACATTAGTTTAGTCAGGATTTAAAGAAACATCAGTTTATACAACTGGCATGCACTTAGTGGAACTAAATAGGTCCACAACATTAAATTCTTTTTACTATAAATACAGTAAAACAAACACACATGATAAAAAATGTTTGAAACACGTCTTGGTACGCGGTTATTAGACAAACATCTATACAACTACAATGTTGTAAAAATAACTCGGCTTCGGACAGAGCTACATCACATTATGTCATTGTTATTTTCCTCTAACAGCACGACTCCTTAACTAATCAAAGCTTAAAACAAAGTGCTACACAAGCACATTTCATACTTGAGCTCTTGTAATGTCTGATTCTTTTTGAGCGCGTCTGCAATTCTCTTCACCCCCTCTGGGCCAACGCCGTTCTTTTGAACACTGAAACACACACACATGCACACACATCAAATACATGATGACATCAAAAGAAAATTCTTGAAATTCAAATAGGGTACATTATAATGTAATTTCAGTGTAAGCGGTGCAACACATATACACAGCTACACACACTTTTCTTTATCTTACTTTAGTGTGATAAGTTTCCTGTTTGACTGCAAAACCTCGGCCAGTGCGCGAGCTCCCTCGTCCTCTATCTGGTTACTTTGGAGACTATACACACACAACTCTGTACAATCACTCACAAGTCTAAACACACCATCATTAAAGCTTTATTATTATATATATATATATATATATATTTATTATTACTTTTTTCAGATTTATTGTATTTATTCAAACTTACTATTTATTTAATATTTCATATTAGAAATATACTACAGTCCAGGTTTTGTCTTCTGAGTACATAAAAGTTCAACTACAATGCTTATATTTGTATACGCTTGTATATTTGAGTGGAACTTACTTGACTGTCACAATAACCTGGTTCATCTTTAGTGCCTCTGCCAGTGTTTTTGCTCCTTTGGTGCCAATGTTGTTGCCATGGAGACTGTTAATAAAAAAAGAACCCATGTTCAAGGACAAATAAAAGCTGGACAGTCTACAAAGTTAGTGTTTTCACATATTTTTGACAATTAAAATCCAATTTGTCATAAACGTAATGAATTCCCTTAACTGTGGCCTGATATGTAAAAAAAAATTTTCCACTGATGATGTGGCAGAGTACTTAATAGTATGCACACGATTACACTCTAAACACTTACTCCAGTGTGGTGAGAGTCCGATTGACCAGAAGGGCTCTACTCAGTGGCTTGATCCCTTTACTGCTAATCGAGCTATCTGCCATACTACAACAAGAGAAAGCAAGAAAGAGATCAACGAAATACTAGACAGGAGAATTATACAGTATATACTTGTATTATGTGTACTGTATGCATACTATACCTTAGTGATTGGATATGACAGTCTTTTGCACTTAGTAAACTTCCCAGGAGCTCCATTGCATCATCCTTAAATTTATTATTTTCCATTCTAAAAAAAAAAGCAGTCAAACACACATGACGTCAAATGCAAAACGTTAGCATTCCTTTAGAGCAAAACAAAGATGATGAAGACATTACATTCATGACAGCTAATTAGAACAATAAGAAGAACTTGACGCCAATGCCGTGGATGTGGATGCCTCCACTGCCATGTTGTTATGACCGGCATTCTGTTTGGATCCAACAAACATTTAACCACTCGTTCTTGACATATGATGTTCCAAAGCTTCCTTTCAAAATAATATTTCTGTTACTTTGGGCTTGAAAAAAACCTTGTTAAATTACCTTCAAATTGCTACTGATATATGTATATTTCATCCTAGTTTCGCAATGCATTAATTAAAAGAGTTATTCAAAGTTTTGGTGTGAAAACACATACCCAGTTCAAAGTGTTTCATGGTTCGCAAGAAAAGGTATGTGTGAAAATTAAATATGCAGGTGAAAACCGCTATTCGGCACTGATCAGCTATAACATTTAAACCACTGTCGGGTGAAGTGAATATCATTGAATATCTGGTAAGAATGCCACTTGTCAGGGGTGGAGATGTACAGTATTAGACAGCAAGTGAAAAGTGTGGTCAAAAGGGAGGGGTGTTGGAAACAGGAAAAAGGGGCAAGCTTAATGATCTGAGCAACTGTGACTGGGGCCAGAGTGTGATTTCTAGACGACTTGGTCAGACCATCTCCAAACAGCAGCTCTTATATGGTGTTCTTAATACGCAGTGGTTAGTACCCACCAAAAGTGATAGCAAAAGCCTGCAAAAGTTTAATGGGTGGGGAACGTTAGGCCATGTAGTCGGGTCCTTGAGCTACTACAGCACAAACTCCTGAACATGTTAATGCTGGCAACGATATAAAGGTATCAGAACACAATAGGGCATAGTGCGTAGTTGCAGACAGGATAAAGTGCCAATGTTGTAAGTGAAGTGTTGAAAGTTCGACAGTACCCAAGTGAGCAAAGAAAGAAGGTGGCTTGGTCTGATGAGTCACATTTTTTAAACATCATATCAGGGCGGCAGGGTGCACTTTTGATGTTTACCTGGTAAAGAGACGACACCAGGGTGCACCATGTGAAAAAAGTAAGCTGACGGAAACAGTGTAATCACCTGGCTAACGTTCTGCTGGGAAACCTTGGGTCCTGGCATTCATGCAGATCTCACCTTGCCACATACTGTAACAAGCCACATACGCCCCTTAATGGCGACAGTATTCAGTAATGACACTGGCCGCTTTTACCAGGATAATGTGCCCTGACACATTGCAAAACTTGTTCAGGAATGTTTTTGAGGATCATGAAAAGTTCAGGGTGTTGACTTGGCCTCTGAATTCCCTAGATCTACAGTAAATCTAACCGAGCAACTGTTAGATGGGCTGGCCAAAAAATTCTGATCCACCTAGACACTTATAGCACTTAAAAGATCTGCTTCAGATCTGCAGCGCTTTGTGTTTTGGCGGCACACTGGAGTCCTACACAATATTTGGCAGGTATTTTTATTGTTATGGCTGATAATTGTATATGTATGAATTCATGTGGTTAATGTCTTTGTCTCACCTCAACTTGCTGCAGTATAGGAGCTGTGGGAGAAGTTGCTTGAGGGAGGCAGAATCCAGGCAATTTGAGAGTTGTGTCTCGTTGGCGCATGACTCTGACACCTGCAGCAGATACGCCAGCACTGTGCAAACGCCACCTTTCAGCTTTCCATGAAGTCTACAGCCGGTCAGATCCTCCTCTACAGAGCGTATCCACTCCATCTGTTGTAACTCTGCCAGGCAAGCGACTGTAGCTACACTACGCATGCTAACCGCCTCACCTCCTGATGCTACCACCGTATTCTGAAGCAGGGTCATTGCCATGGTGCGCTGTGTCACCTGCTCTTCCCGACTTACTCCCAAAGCCCCGCCCAGCAGAGCTCCGGCTGCTGAGGACAACAGGCCAGAGAGGAAGCGCATGAAGAGGTCAAGTTTGCCATTGGAGGAGGTGCTAGTTTTCTGGAGTGCAGCACGATAATGGTTTTGGAATCCAATCCGAGGCCATGAAACACTGCTCTCAGAGAACAGATCAAACATTCCTCTGCGTGAGGACACATAATAGAAGAGTGCACCAAGAAACTCCTGCACAGACGTGTGTACAAACCGCCATGAGACTGATTCTGAGGACCAGCTCTGCTCACGTCGAAGGAGCCGATATCCCAGAGATCCTGGTGCCGGTGGAATGTCAACACCATAAGTTCGTAATTCAGTCTCAAGAAACGTATGACGTTGGCGCAGCAGACTGTAAAAGGCCAGTCGTCCAAGATTGCCAAGTGGCTTCCGGATACTTCCACCAGATGCATCTGTGGAAGAGAGATGTGGCCAACAATAGAGGGTGTATATCTCTGTCAGAGTCCGTGGTAGATGTATGTCATCCAAGTCTCTCCCCACAAGGTGGGACAAGGTGGTTGCGACAATACGACAAATGCAAGGCACTGAACAAAGAATGAGCAAGGGTTTCTGGGATTGTAGGTGCTCCCATGCCTGGAAAGGTTTGTCCTCTGGTGTTTGCGTTTGAGAGTCTGACAGATTGGACTGCTGGTGTTGTGTGTAAGAGTTCTCTGGCAAGTTTTCATACTTGATGTAATCCTGAATCTGAGCATGCAAAAAAGGTGGGACCTCTGTCACACGATCCACCAATCCTGCAGGTACTTTAGCCCCAACTCCAGGCCTTGACAATAGCCACATTGAAGCCCCAGGTAACAAGTTTCCCCTGATGATGTTTGTGATTAGATCGGACACTGGAAGCTCCCGACGTGGATCTGAAGTTACCGGGGTCTCTGAGAAGTCAAGAGGAGACCGAAATTCCTCCAACCCATCAAAGACCAACAGCACTTTACAGATACAACTGTTCAAAATCACATCAATGTTATCATATGGAACAACCAATCGAAGCAACCTCTCAAGTGACAATCTATCAAAGCTGCTCAATTCCCAACACGCAATAGGAATTGCTAAACTCAACTCTGGGAATATCTTCCCTGAACTCCATTGATGGATGAATTTGTGGACAAGTCGGGTTTTCCCACTTCCAGCCACACCTATTGTCAGTGTGACACGAGGGGCGGTGCTAACCCTTGTCAGTGGAGCAAAGAGTTTATCCAGTCCCAGCGGACGACTGTGCAAAGGTCCCACTCCCCGGTTGACTGACACTTGAATGAGATCGTGCTCTCTCTGTTGCAGGTCAGGCACACCATCGACCAGTAACAGGGCAGGATCAGATGTTTGATTGGATGATACAATCTCATTGTCCTCTCTGACTTGCCGGAGGAGGCTGTCTTTATGTTGCTGAACAACGACGTCTAAGAAGAAAGCAGAAAAAAATAGAAAAGTTTTCATAAAAGCAAGTGCAGAACCTGTCTCTGATTATGCAAATTGACTTTGCACACACTCACCATGAAAAGTTATGAGGTTATACTCATCCGGGTGCGAGTTCTTCAGGTATGCCTGGAGTGCGGTGCCCTGCGGATCACCCCTAAAGAGCAGCTCAATCAATGCATGCACTTTATCCTCTAAGGATCCTGCCTCCTTGATAATTCCTGCCCCTTGTGCACTCAGTTCATCTACCTTCCTCATGTGGTTAACTATGTCCGTGAGTAAAGGGTCAGTGATGAAACGTTGCAAAGATTTCTGATTCTTACGCAACCAACCAGCATCTAATTAAAACAAACACAGCATAGTGTGATATATCTATCGTACCACATTATAATATGTTAAATGTTAATAATAACAACAAAAGAACATGACTGTGTGAGTGTGTGTGTGTGTGTTGGGTTTTACCCTCCATCTTCTTGTGAGTTCCTGGTTTTGGTGTGGATTTGAGAACCATGTAGCAGTCGTCCTGCCAAGGAATTTGTGAGCCCCTCTCCATTCCAGTGTGTATGCTGTACGTGTTCATGTGACTGTATATTTATTAGATGTTAAATGCTGATTTTGGTATCAACATTTTGATCCATGTCTCTGTTTCGGAAAAGAAAGTAGTTGAAAATTTCTCATAATAGACAGAATTATATCAGAAAATCAATGAGATTTCACACTGAAGTTAAATCGCTGTGGATTTGGGAAATGCTAAACTCTAACTTAATACCTTTTAGCAGGGTTAAAATCATTTATCTGAACTATAATACTATGATAGACTACAAGTTACAAATAACAAAAAATAGGAATTTAAATACTAGGGTTTTTTTTTTTCTTCTTTTGTAAGGCGAGTTATTTCAGATTTTAGAATAGAGTCTTTTTGAAAGTAGACTTTGTGGTTGGGCACTCTCAAGAACTTTAAACGTTTAAACGCCTCCATTGATTATTCATTTAATTATTCAGATCAGTAATTAAAATATTGTGCCTGATAAGAACAAATGAATTCACAAGTGTCTGGAGTGTAAATAAGTGAACTGCTACTGGAGCATAAATGAGTTGAGACAGTGTGTTCTAGTTGCAGGTTTTATTTTGCATAGAGAAAAAAAAAATCTGCTTTATTGCTGTGCACTCTCTGTCTGTGGCTTATTGTGCTTCTACAGGCATTAGGCGCTCCAGGATGATGGCGTACGCATGCAGAGCATCGCAGCAGGAGAGAGACGTATTCAGCGTTCAAGCCCCGAGACAGACACTGCCGCAAAAACCTCACAAGCCACATGCGTCAGCAAACACTAGGTTACTAAGGAGACAGCACGACATTTCTTTAATACACGTCCACACTCAAGCAGAGTATCAATATAGCAATCAGCAACTGACGTTATAAGCATGGCCCCATGACTACTGTCTGACCCGAGGCCACAGTACCGAGCAGATAAAAATACACTGGTGGTTCTTCTGGTCATCACAGTAATTTGGTCAGTAGCATAGTAATTTTTTCCAGTCGATGCTGCAATAAAAACTTAGCGTCTAGACATGCTATCAATAATGTCAGCGTTAGACAGAATCGACCGTTTGGTTGTTAAACAATATAATAGAGTGAAAAAATCGAGCAATTAAAAAATGTATTTATTTACCACTATATTTTCACATTATAGAACAGAGTTTATCTTTCCTTTGAATTATTCTTTTCTTAGTATATTTCATATAATAATGAAATATTTCTTGTTGATTTAAAATGAACAAATTGCTGTTTTCTTCTCCTTTTTAAAAAACATCTATTTTTCCATTACTGTGCACATTTCTCTATTGATTGATACAGTAGTTGATGTGTATGAATGGTGTCATGCATTTCTTTCCCCACACTTTAATTTAGATAATAAGCCTAAAGTTAAGCCACCTAAGAATTAAGTTCTTAAATTAAAATAAGAATTACATTAAACCTCCCAGAATTTCCCAGAATTATGTGCGGTCAGTGACATTAAGACTATCAACATCAGTATTTTCAGCATTATTTGAAAAATGAAAAATAAGCATAGATTTGACACTATTAACTTCAAATGTTTTTCTTCTCCCCAACCAAGATATCAGAGGAGACAGCATCCCAATCAGACATACAAGCATAAGAGTTGAGTGCAGATAAGTGAGTCAGATTTTCATTCAACCCACTTGTATATTGATTGTTATAAAAAAAAATTTAAAAAGGGAAAGTTTCACACAATTTCATGAACTTCATTTATAGTAGTACATGTTGCTGGTAGATGATATAAAAATAATTGAATGAACTGAAACCAATGCTATTTAATAACCCTCAGGTAATGAATGTGAACGCCATATTCTTAAATTAATACCGAAACCAAATTTCATTACTGAATAATGTAGTATATTGCTATCCACACAGGAATATTACATCATCAATTAACATCTGTTATAACATCTGTTATACTGAACTTCCTGCCACCTAACACACAGTATGAATGCAGATCAATTCCTGCTTTCTGTTTCACCCAAATGAGGATGGGTTCCCTGTTGAGTCCGGTTCCTATCAAGGTTTCTTCCTATTGCCATCTCAGGGAGATTTTCCTTGCCACTGTCGCCCTCGGCTTGCTCATTAGGGACAATCTGACTATCTGACCATTTTTGATTCATACACATTCACATTTCATACAAATTTTATATATGCAGCTTTTTACATAGTTCTTTTGATTGTGTAAAGCTGCTTTGCGACGATGACAATGGTTAAAAGTGCTATACAAATAAAATTGAATTGAATTGAAGATTATGGCAATATACTGAACAATCAAAGCCATCTTCTCATTCACATAATGTCATTGCATAAGGCTTTTTATTGCTCAAATTTAAACTGTTTCTTTCTTTTATTGTTACACAATTTTGCACTTAACACTAAAATCAATCAATCAGTCTGCTTTTTAAAAACATTTTAAACTTACTTTATTGAGTAAAAAAGAGACCCCCCCCCCCCCCCCCCCCCACACACACACACACACACACATTCATAATGTCTTGTCAATCTAATAATGTACTCTTTTTCCTGAATGTATCTCAAGCTTTCTATTTCTAGGTTTCTTGGGTATTGGCTAGTTGTAGGTTCAAGTGAAATGTGACCATAATAGTAATTTCATTATCAGGTGTCAGATGGTCTAGGGCTCACAGCTGTGTTTGTACGTTCCCTCTTGTCTGCGAGTGACAAACAGGTTAGGGCAGCTGACCCCCTGAACCTCCATTCTGAATGGTAAATGGAAAGTTTACATCTAATGTACTAAGTATTTCCAAAATAGTTGGGAGATATAACTTTTTGAACTGAACAATTATTTTGAAATAATACACATGCAGTCACCATCTAAAAGTATTAGAACACTAAGACCAATTCTTTTCTTTTTGCTATAAACTGAAGACATTTGGGTTTAAGATCAAAAGGTGAATATGGGATCAGAATAAGCAATTTGTATTTCCTGATATTTAGATCTTGATGCCCTGAAAACATAAAACTTTTTGTCCCTTTGTTTCGCAGCCACCCATTTTTAAGTGACCAAAAATACTGATTGACATGTCCTTCTTGTTGCCCAGATGTGCATGTTGTAGCTGTCACTGTTTAACACTGAAAGTCTAGACTGCATTTGTTATTAAAATGGTATACACACATGAGGACCAGAGAGCTGTCTATGGGAGAAACTATTCATTCTGAAGCTGAGAATAGAGGAAAATATATCAGAACCTTGCATGCAACAGTTTGCTGGGAGGTAAAAAAAATAATAAAAAAAATAAAAAAACCTGGTGTACTAAGACCCCCAGACATGTAGACATGGAAGACGTTGACCAAGGAAAACCCCAGCAGCTGATGACAGAAACATTGTAAGAGCAACACCCAAAGAGACACCCAAACACCCAACAACCTCAGCAGGGGTTGTCACTATTCACCATTAGAAGGAGACTTTGAAAGTAGTACTATAGAGGTCATACCACAAGATGCAAACAATTAATCAGCAGTGAGAGTCAGAAAGCCAGATTGGAATTTGTGCAAAAACAAGTCATGAGCTACAAACGTTCTGGAACCAAGGTTAACCTCTACCAGAATGATGGAAAAGCCAAAGTGTGCCAACAAGGGCCTGCCATGATCCAAAACATACAATCTCATCAGTTAAGCCTGGAAGAGACTTGCATGGCTGCTTCTGGAACCGACACAAGATGGTACTCATGATGGTAGAAACATCTGGGAAGATGTTAAGTCTAGTTGGGAGGAATTTCATCATGCAGTAAACCATTAACCTAAAACACACTGCCAACACAAGAAAGAACTTTATCAGGGAATGAAAGTGAAATATTTTGGCCAAGTCTATCACTGTATATGAACCCAATTCGAGCACCATTTCACCTCTGAAGAGGAGACAGAAAAGAGAAGCACCAAAATAAAGCAAACCACTGAAAGAATAGCAGCAAAGAAAAATGCTACAGTTCAGTGATCTCAATAACCAGCAAGAGATTACAAATAAATGAATAAATAAATGAAGTGGTATCTACTGTTATACTGCCTGTTCCAATACTTTTGGTCATACACACGATTGGTGTTCTGCCAGCAATGCTGGTTTTACATATCTAGAACATCGGGTAATGTAAGCTGAAATTTTTATTCTGTTGTCTCATAGTCATCTTTCGGTCTCAAACCCAAATGAAACAATATTGTTGAAAGGTGTGCCAAGAAACACCTGCTTCATTTTCTTCTTTACATTAATGTTCAAACTTTATTCTGTATTTGGCAAGTTTAGCTTAGGCTTTTTTTCTGAATGAAATTCAGTTATCCTGTGGCTATGGTGAAAGTCTCTTTATGTTATTTTGGTGAAATATAATAAACAATAACATTTTTAAATAAGGTTGTAGCTAAATAGCTATTACATACTGTAGCTAGCTGGTGTTATGCTAGCTATCTTTTTGCAAGTTTCTTATACCACATAGCTGTTTGTCACATATCTCGATTCTCATTTCTAGTTTTTTTTTTTTCATAGTTCAAACAACGGTTACAAATATTTTCTAATATAATTTATGTTTAGTTTAAATCTGTTTAAAACCAATAGCAGAATATTCCACAACATGAGATGTAATTATAAATGAACAATGGGAGGAAAAAAAAAAAACATGATTCATCATTTTGTTAATGTAACTATTGTAAAAGAGCTGGTGTTAACAAGAGGAAAAACTTTAGGCGGACAAAATTTACCACCTTTTTGCAACATTCATTGTTTTCCTATGACGGCATGTGAAACGTGTTGTTTCTTATATCAGAAATTTTAAAAAGATTTCACCAAACTATACCTAACAGACATCATATCAGCACCCATTTGTGTTAATTTTCTTGTCTTCTGTTGCTACTGAGTCAGGATCACTTGAACTAGCAGAAGACGCTACGGTAGGTTCTTGATATTAAGGAAGCAAAAAAAAAAAAAAAAAAACACTAAAATCCCAGCTGTGGCTTATTGGAATCCGTAAAACTAACTATCTGTCTCTCTTACTCAAGTCTGAGAACCGCAAGCTTGTATAATTTATGTTAGTGCTGAAAATCTTGGGGTTCACAACGTTGTCTTTTTTGTGCATATGATTTTTATCACAAATCATATGCAACAATTCTCCTCTTTTTTCCCCTCCCCTCTGTTCGCCCATAATGTGCAGCTGGAAAGAGCATAATGGTGAAATCGTTTACCCCCCCAAAAAAGCCTACTATTGAATGAACGCTGGTGTACAAGAACTACTGGCTGCTAGTAGATTATAAGCTAATTAATGTACATCTCAATGCCCTGGGGTGTTTACAGGACTAACAATGTTTCTTTAAATGCTCTACAGTAATTTGATATAGAATGTAATTTTAATAAGCACTGAAGTCCAATACAATGTGAAAACTTAAAGAACCCTGCTTGTTGAAGGAACAAAGGCAAAGTGGTCACAACATCATGACCTCACGGTCCCCATCAGTTCCCTCTATATACTATATAAACACACATACACACACACATTATTAAAAAAAAAGAAAAGAAAAGGGCAGTACACCGCTCACCTTGTACCCTCGTGTATATCCACTCTCTCGTCCTACTATCCACTATCATTTCTTTTGTTGTTGTTTTAGTGCTCGTACTGCATTCCTGAGTGCACATGCACAACACTCGTCTCTTCTGCCTCTTTCGTTTTTTCTTCCTGTCACACCTCGCCGTCTTCCTGTGTCACAGATAGAACGTACTCAGGCAGCAGCATCTCTGTATCTCTCTCTCACACACACACACACAATTCAACTTATGTAACTAGTTTTCTGCCGTTACCAGCATCAACTTCCTTTATGCAGGTCGCCACACATGCTGTATACACACACACACACACACACACTTTTCTACCTTTATATGCAAGCACACATATGTACGATGATTAACACATGGCTTACACGTGTTTAGGAAAACTTACAAACTGCATGCAGAGTTTGGAATAAATTGGCCATGCTTGACAGACGGAGTGCAACAACGCGTGAGAGCGTCTGTCACATAGCAGGAAGTGCTTCTGACTGAACAGGAAAAGAGTGAGGGTCAGAGACGCTTTTTCTTTTTTTTTGAACATCCTGTATTTACCTAGAGAGATTTTGAGTAAAAATAGGTGCAAGCAACCTGAAAAAAAAAACACTAAACACGGATATGGATTATTCATAAATAGCATGCTGGACAGTTTCATGACGTACACCTGAGACGAGCTGCCAGACAAGTGGCATATGGAGCCTTACAGAGCATGCAGAACAGAAACTTTCAAGTCATGCTCAGATCAAATATCTGAATGAACGATCTCTGATTTTCTTAACGGGTTGGTTTGAGTATAGTCGTGTTCAAAAGTTAGTACCCCCGCTTTTAATTCTGTGTTTTTGTGGTAAAACATAATAATAATTTTATTACGCACGGCGGTGGAGGGGTGATGATTTGGGCTTATTTTTGCAGCTCAGAACCCAGCCCAGCACCAGAGTATTCTAGAGGCAAATGTGAGGCCATCTGTCCGACAGCTAAAGCTTGGTCGAAACGGGGTCATACAGGAGGATATATCAGATTGGCTGAAAAATAAAAGAATCAAGGTTTTGGAATGGCCCAGTCAAAATCCAGACCGTAACCCTTAAAATGAAATACCATAGTTGTCCTGATTCTAAAATGGATCAGTTTCTGTTTAATGTTGGGTCTGAAGTGAATACGTTTGACTTTAATTCAGTGTGGTATACAAAGGTAAAAGTCTAAAAACTAACCAGGATTGACAAAATCATGAAAAAGAGGAGAGTGTTTGTGTTCGAATTTGGATTGTATTTATCACTCAATATATACCTTAAATTGTTTAAGTACAAAAGCATAGAAATAAAAAAAAATCAAGAAAAACATCAATGAGAATGAATTTAAGTTCAGGAAATCACACATTTACAAACCAGCTTTTACATCATGTGACTTTCCTCCCGGGATGAACTGCTGCAATTTGATGAAATAGCAACTAAATATATTTATATACAGTACAAATGTCTAAATTTAATACGACTATATTTCCAAAAATTCCTTTTCCATAGTGTAAGATGGCGTTTGTACCAAAAATAATAATTAAAAAAGTGTCATGGGAAGTGAGCGGTTGAGAGTTGTTTAATGAGGAAATGGTAATAAAAAGAATAGAAAAATACTCTGCCTTATTTATGTGAATACTTTTTAATAACCCTGGTAAAAAAAAAAATGCAAATTCAGGAACATGAAAAGAACTATGACCATATATTTTCTAAATTCAAGGCGAACACTCTTTAGTAGTGGTTTCCCAAAATGATAAAAACATTTTTGGGTCTATGCTGTTATAGAAAAATAATCAACAATACAAGTGGAGGTAATGTTACTCAAAAGTTGATTATTTTCCAATAACTGTGCAATAAGTGTTTTCTTCCAAAATGTACCAACAAATACAATTTATTCGTATTTAACATTACGTGCATTATGTGGAAACCATGAACACCTTCCACGTACGTACCTTGCATGTAACATCGTTGACTGTTTTTTTTTAATTTTTTTTTTTAAGGTAAGCACGACTTACAAAAAATTACAATAGATCTATAAAAAACTTTGTGCACATTACTGACTGAACCTTTAATATCCTGGCCAACTTCAGTTCCCAGATTTAAATGAACATATGAACAAATGAACATATGAACATATTTTTTAATATTCTATAAAAAAGCGTAAAAACTTGTTTTTTTATGTAAACTACACAATATCTATTGTACCTTTATGTAATCTCCATTGAAAAAAAAAAATTACACATCATAAAAATAGACTTCCTCTAAAATCCACAGACAACATACAACACACACCCCCATACACACAAATGCTAAAGATCCACGGGTGAGTCATGTTCATTCAGCTCCATTGAATAGTAGTCTTGAGGCCGTCTGTAGAAACACACACACACACACACACACACACACGATCATTCTGGATATCATATTAAAACAACTCGTACCTCTTTTGAAATGAACATCTCATGAATGCTTACTTTTTCTTGTACAGGTAGAGGAAGATGGCTCCTCCCAGTGCACACAGCAGCACAACCGTTAACACCAAGCCCACCTGCAGCCCCAGCGCAGACTCTGATTGGGTAATCAAGCTGTCAATCACGCAGCTCTAACAATCGTGCATTTCAAGTAACATCCTGTTACTACAAATATATATGGTGTGTTTTTTAAAAAAAAGGGGGAGGGGGACTATATTTTAAGTGAACGCTTAAAGAAGTTTAGGAAAAAAAAAACACTTAGTAAAAATGTTCATGGAAGTACACTTTATTTTTAACATTGTTTTAAAACGTATAATGAATATATTACTTTTCAGGGAGAAAACACTGGAGGGTGTGATGTTCCAGAAAGAAAATCATGAGGATGAACAACTCTACACTTTTATAAAAAGAGCTTATTTTCTTGAACTCAAACTCTAAAATGATTTCCTTGTAGTTACTGAGGTGAAGGTAAAGATGAGTTTTGTTATTTAGAAATTTCTTATTATATACTGAAAGTATAACTAGAAAGTTCTTATTATACAGTATATAACTAATTTGTTGCAAGCACTTTGTGTCAACGAGTCAAAACAACCACTAACGTGTGTGTATAAATTTGTGCTAATGCAGTAGAATTAAATTCAGTTCCATTTCGTGAGTAATTTCAGGTCATAACAACCAGGTGGTGGCCACACCCTATGATGGATTTTGCTGATTTTCTAACTGTTTGGTAGTAAAACTATGAGAAGAAAAAGCCCCAAATTTTAGCCCTATGTACGTCCCATGTATGTATTTGTACATGTTTTAGCATATTATTTTGAATTGATGCATAACACCCACAATTTTCACTTATTGTATTTGTAAGATATAATAAAGCTTAAAATCATCTACAATTTGCAGCGTGATTAAATGTTGGTAATGATTAATGAAGTAGGGTTGCTGGGAGTCAAACACATATTATTAAAAGGTACAGCAAATTTTATTTGGATTCTACACAAATGATTACCCTCACTGCATGTATACTTTGTAAGTTGATGAAATGTTGAAAAAAAAAAAAGTGTCTCATGTTGCCATGTATGTCTGGGCCAAATTCTGAAATGACTTGCACGTTAAAACAAATGAGAGTTAATTAAAAAAATAAAAAATGCCTCAACAAATAGCCAGAAAATCAGCAAAATCTGAGGAAGACAATTGGAAAGGTCCTTTGCCACTTGGCATAAAAAAAAGGAAAAATAAAATTGAAAAAAGCTCATGGTTTTCATCCAAAATTCAATATTCAGCAAAATCTATCAGATTTTGCCACACCACCACCACCCATGTATTATGTATTCTTTATTTTAAAGAGAGGTACTGAAGTCGTGTAGCTGTTTCTGTCTGATTCAACATCCTTTACACCAGTTTAAACTTCTGGATAAAATCTGGATGTAAAAGTCTGACAAGGAAAACTAAAAAGGTTTATAGTATTTTATTTCATTTCAGTTTAAATCTATGATTCTATTCCCATTGGCAGGTTTTTTTCTTTTTTTTGGAGTTTTATTATTTGGTAACTGTAAGAACTTTCGTAAGTGTGTACCTTTATTGTACAGCCGCTCCTGGACTACACTGCAGGAACGCGAGTGTGTTTTCTGCAGTGTCTGCTTCAAACGCTCCCTCTGCTGATCGGACATCGTAAATACAATACCATCAGCGTAAATGCTGTCGGATATGCAGGTTAAATTCACATCTAATAAACACACGATAGAAAAATAGAAAACAGTACAAGGAATAAAAATGAAGTAAGCTTTTAAAGAAATTCTGTTCTCATCAGGTACATTTTTCAAAACAGCAGAATGGAATCTTTAACCATGATACATATTTAGCGAATTTGTTACCTATGTGAGAACCTGCATTTGTTGCTAATGCTATCCCTGTAGGGTAGCAAGTACAGATTAATGTGTGTGTGTGTGTGTCACCTGCAAGATGGGCACCAGAGATTCCACACTGACAGGAACGCTCCAGCAACTCCGCAAATCCCTCAGCTGAGCATGCTAAGAGAGAAGCAGACAGAATCAAGTGTGTTTAATGTCTAGGACAAAGGAGTAGAAAATAAATACATATTCCTAAATAATATGATTTTTAAATACAATAAAATAACCAAAGTTAGCATACTAAAGTGAGAATCAGAATCCATCTGCACACATTGGTCCATGTATATGGTGTAAGTCGAGTTTGGGCATATGTTTGCGGAGAGTGGCGTTGAGTGGGAAGGGGTCCAGACGGAGGATTGGTTTAGTGGGCAGCGGGAGAGAGAGTCAAAACTGAACACATACAATATAGGCACGTGAGTACAAGTTAGGAAAATAAAAGCAGTGTAAATTACAAAATTACACAAGAATCACACACCTGGCCACTGGGTGCACAACCCGATAGGTAACACCGTGAAGGAAAGGTCGCAGGCTAGAACTGTTGGAGAGCACTAACAGGTCCTGAACTTTCGATTCACTGCTACACACAGTCGGCAGGCCGTAACACAACCAGACGGCGCCGAGAGACTTCACAGGAGGCAAAATCTGATCTGCAGGAAGGAAGAGCGACACACACATTAGAGTTGAGATGCGTGAGTTTAATTCCCCTGCTTAAAATATGCATTCACAATGTCTTGCATACTTCGAAAGTCATGCAAAAATAGATGCAGGAAAGCGAGCTGTTGTGAAATAATACATATTTACTTAGCTCCGCCCAGACTCACCAGCTCCAGAATCGTTGCGCATTAGGAATAAACCATTACTTCTCAGATTTCCTTCTAGCGGAATGACGTGTCTAGCGGTGCTGAGCTCATACATCACTATGACCAATCCGTCCAAAGGAGCCGAAGGTGGGCCAAGCAGTTCCACAAACAAGTTACCTCCTAGTCCGCCCACCTCGAAAATTTCTAGGTCTTTGTGGGGGCGGGGACAATTGTTGTCTTTCAGGGGTGTCGGAGAGGAGACCTGAAAGAATACGGTGCATCAAGTATACACGGTAACAGTATAAACTGGATTAGAGCACAGAAAATGCTGTCACCCAACCAGGAAGTGACCTTACCCTAAAGGAGTTCATGTTGAGACGTTTTAGTGCACATCGACTAAGACTTTCATCTCCTTGAAGTGATGTGGTGTCTTCCAGCAGGGGGAGCTGTCCTGGAGTCAGAGCTTTGGACAGATCGTCCCAGGCTCGGTCAGTACTACGGGCTCGGTACACCATGCCATCCAGGAGCCCATTCTTGGGAACGATGGCTTCCTCGATGGAGGGCGGCGACGTCGAGCGGTAAATGGCTATGGCATCTGGGCCGTTTTGGATCGTGTTTGCGGGCAGGGCAATGTGCGGTTTGAGCTTCTCGCTGCCAATCTACATAAGTGAGGAAGAACAAACAGTATCTCAGAAACTCACTGCGCAAAGAAGATGTGAGGCAAGACAACTCAAACAACTCACTAGGAAGTAGCCCTGATTGTCCGTGTAGTATCCGTCGAGTTCGATTTCACGGTAAATTTTCCCGTCGTTGCCGTTGATCAGCAGCACCCAGACGCCACTAAGTGAAGTCCGGTGACCCGACGGGTGCCAGAGTTCTATAAACTCCTCATCTTCCGCTGCACCTGGCGAGTCCGTGTTCACCTCGCTGATCAGGAAGTCGCCATCGACACCTGACCACGGCTCGAACGGTTCCTCTGTCGTGTTGACAGCTGCGGGAAGAAACAAATATTTTAATCCTAATATTTTATTTTGTCGTTATACTGATCTTAACTTCTCAGCAGCTGATGGAAAGGCGCTTCAAACTGTTCTGAACACTGCACTAGATTTATTGGAATTATTAGATCCTCTATGATCTTTGGAACACATTTACAGATTCAGCTGTTAAGATAGGGCCTGTAACATTGGGAGGGATTTTACTCCCCCACTCCATCATCTATTCACACTGCTACCATCTGGAAGCAGTCTGAGCAGTCGTACTTCCAGATTTAGGAACAGGAACAATTTTTTTTCCAGTGAACTGAACTCACATGCACCCATTTCTACTTCATTATCACAGCAGAATTAGTAACGATTGTAGTTATAGATATTGATATATATTTAGTAGTATATACTGAGAGATTACATTTTATTGTACGCAGTCAATAACCTGTATACAGGATAAGCGGTATAGACGATGGGTGAGTATACTGATCTTGCAATGGTTTCTCTGGTAACACCTGGCTAGTACGTGAGAAATGAAAACAATTGGGGATGTCCTAGTACAGGAATACAATCAATGATGTGGTGGTGCGATATGGATCTACCCAAGCAAAGACCACGATATCACCCCAAAGTTGATTCTTTCCCAATAACAGCATGTCCTTCGACGGTGCCCCCAGGATTGCGCCATTTTGCATTCTGCACGACCTTGCAATTTTATCCAAATCACCGCCACCATTTTTTCTGCAAGTTTGACCAATTGTCATAGTGCCCCGCACAAAACGTGACCAGTACGTCATTAAATGCACTTCTTTGTTTTTTTTTTTCTTTTGGAGATGCAGACACAAATGTCTCGCCTTTACCAACAGAAATCACTGCAAAAGATTGTGTAAAGCGATTCCACGAAGTCCTTCATGAAAACTGTTTTGCACCTCATGCAGCGTGGTGGTGGAATACAAACGAAAGTCATCCACTTATACACTTTTCCATTGCAAAACACATCTGGAATGTGGCTGACACATAGAAGAGGCGAGATGAATTATCCTGACGGGGTTAAGCTGCCTGAATTTTACATGGTGCATTTAGATTTATTTGACATAATGTTGAAAATTAAGCAGTTCAGTTTTCTGAGCACATTTATAAGAATATAAACAAAAGATAATTTTTTTTTTTACATTGATATTTTGTGCACATTGTTATTTCAATTACTGTATTTTTTAGCAGACTCAATGTTTCATGTTTTATTTATTTTTAATACTATTATTTTACTTTTAGTTAGTCATAGACGATGAAAAGAACTATTTATCATTGTTACTGACATCTATCTATATTGTATGCATTTTGCTATTTTGGAATTTTGTTAGAATTTTTGTAATTCTATTTTGTAAGTCTTTTTGGTAAGATTTTTAAAAACATTTAAAGGTGTAGTTCCCACTGGAGCAAGCAACTTTTTACTTAGCTAGTTTTTACTTCACACAATTTTATTGCAAAAACAAAAGCAGCTAAACGCATCATGTTTTTTAAAACATTTTTTATGAAACCAGGAATTGTAGGCCGTAACAATCGCAAAAACAGCTGGAATTCCTGGAGTGACTGATTAGAAGTTTTATTTGTTTCATAACGAAAAAGTTTACTTGTATCCAAATGTTTAATATTTAATGCCGTTATAGAATTTCAACTGCTTTTGTCAAGAATTCAACAGCAACGCCTCCGAGTGGCGCAGTGGTAAAGCGCTCGCCCTATCATCCGGAGATCGCCGGTTCGAATCCCGGGTGATGCTGTGACCTCTCGCAGCCGGAGGTTTAGAGAGGCTGAGCTCTCTCAGAGGGGAGGGATGAGATGTACTTAGTGCTCCCACAGTAATCACGGCTCTACAGCTAATCGGGGCGTCTGTGAGTTCACACAAGCGGAAGGATCGGATACCGCTGTCGTCCGATGTGTGTTACGCCGCCTCCAATGGGGCGTGAGCGAGTAGTTCGGCTGGCGGCACGTGGTTCGTGGTAGTAGTAGCCTTAATGTGGGTGCCCCCTAGTGACGGGGAGGAATTGGACACGACTAAATTAGGGAGAAAATTGAGGAAAAAATCCAGAAAAAAAAAAAAAAAGAATTCAACAGCACTGTTGTAAGACTACTACAGTACATATAAACTACAAGACCTCACATTCTGACATCGAAGGTTACAGGAGTCCGTACCCGTGCTGTAAGGGCAGGTGCTATACCAGTTGCAGTGACTGGATTCGCTCGGCCTCTGTATCTGATGCTGAAATACGCCGGGGTCTCTCGCCCAGTGAGCCGTACCACACCGCGTGACATAAGAGCTGACTCCTAAAAACCTGGTGGAAAAAAAATTTAAGGAAAAAGTTCAGCACAGAATAAACAATAAAACAGTTTTAACATAATTTGTTCCCTGATCTGGCCGGGGAAATGACCTGCTGTCGAGCTTGAAGGCTTTTCTGCCTGGTATGAGAGTCTCTGTGAGAAGTGCGCTTGGGGCGTTAACACGTCCGCTGCAGACGAAGGCATCAAACGGCTCAAGTTGAGTGAGTAGGCTGCCTTTTTGGAAATCTTCAGCCTTTCCCTGGTACACCGCCAACGCCCAGCCGTCTAAATCTGAAAGGTTAAATGTCAAAAAATGGCTTACCCAAAGGATCGATGGCCAGGACGAACACACCATTTAGGTGCATTTAGACATTACCTGACAAAGCGGTAGTGTCCAAATTTACAGAGACATTCCCAGGTTCGCTGGCTTGAAACCCTACGCTGGTCTTCACGTTGTTTGTCTGCACGTTATACACCACTACGGTCATCGGTCCTCTTTCTGTCCCGACGCTGATGTCTACAGGTCCAGTCAGGGCCCCTCCACTCAACTGGATCCTGCTAATCCACAAGTGTCCAGGATTTGCGGGTGGGCAGATATTTGGCTGTCCCGGGGTGGGCGCGGCATTTTGAAAGCTGTAGTAGTTATCAGAAAGCCAACACCTCTGGATGGACTCGTCTCCCGCTGAAAATTTATCATCCTCAATATACGGGGCAGAACCAGGTGTAAGAATGCGCGACAACGTTTCTGCAGTGCCTTGTGCCCGAGGAGACGTGTAGACTACGGCATCCAGCAGGCCGATAGCAGAGACGTTGCCTTTCTCAGCTACAGGAACCCAGGACGGGCCGTACAGGACGATGGCATCGGGGCCATTCTGGACCGAGTTTGGAGGAAGTTGGATGGCCGGCGATGGCTTGAGCGAAGCTGAGCCGATGAGAAAGAATCCTCTTTCGTCCGTGCTGTGCCCACTCAGGTCCACGACGCGGTACGCCACGTTGCCATTGCCATTATAGAAAACGAGGGTGTGGCCATTCAGAGAGGTGGAGTTACCGTTAAGTGCAAACAACTCTACAAATTCGCTGGTGTCAAGGTTGGGATTATTGCAATTTACTTCACTGATTATCAAACACGAGCGTACTGCTGATAGACTCAGTGCCAAAATAATGACTGTCACACTCCAGCACATTGTGGCCAAAAAAAAAGAAAAAAGAAAAGAAAAAATGAAGCAGTCCAGATGATTCAGAAAAACAAGATGGCCTGGAAACAGAGCGGAAACACTGGTTAGATCTGAGGTGCATACAGAAAAAAATACATTCTTCTTCCATTTTTTGTAGGATGAAAGATGCTAAAACTAATTAGTTAATTAGACCCTCCTCCTACTGTGACATCATATAAGTATCACATCACACTTCTTTTGTTTGGCCACACGGACTCCAAAATAGATTTTTTTACTTTTTTTATTTTCCATTTAAATAATTTTTCACCATTTGAGGTGGTATAATAAGGCAGTTCCTCTGCAATACTACAGGTGGTGTGATCATGTGTCATAATTGTATCCTTTTATTGTTACATTTCAGAATGTCCAATATTTATAACTTGAAGTAAAATGTCCTGAAGACATTCCAAAGCACTATTACAACTGTTACAAAGCACCGACACTCGAGCCTCCATCTCATTCACTCACTCACTGCCTATATCGCTTTATTCTGTATACGGGATTGCGGAGGACTGGAGCCTATCCCAGGAGACTTAGGGTACGAAGCAGGGTACATCCTGGGTGAGGGGCCAGTCCATCGCAAGGCACACACACACACACACACAGACACACACTACGGGCAACTTCCGAACATCAATTAGCATAATTTGCTAATTAGGTTTTGGCTCCCGGGTTTGATTCCCGCCTCGGATCTGTATGCATGGAGTGTCCCTACGGGTCCCCCGGTCTCCTCCCACGATCCACTCCATGCACACAGATCCGCGGCGGGAATCAAACCCAGACCCTGGAGGTGCAAGGTGACAGCGCTAACTGCTAAGCCAATGTGCCACAGAGACCAGAGATATATCATACAGTATATATATATATATATATATATATATATATATATATATATATATATATATATATATCCTAAATGAAAATCTCTCGAAAATCATCTATTAATATTTATCGTTTTTCTTTCTTTCTTTCTTTTTATTAATTTCATTATTACCAGCCTTGCTCAAGACTCAGGATTATATGCATCAACTGTCTCGCAATTCCCTGTTCAAAAGTCGTTACTTTACTAGAGGAACGAGGACATTTTATGAATTCGCCTGGAAAAGAATTGAAAACTGATCAGAGACCAAGATTCTGAGATCGGCTGCCCTCTCATCAACTTGGAAAACTTACACAGTTCCCGCTGCCTTAAACTAGCCAATAAAATTGTAAAGGACAATTCACACCCGGGACATAAACTGTTTGATCTACTGCCATCGGGCAGAAGGTATAGAGCATTACAAACTAGAACCAGTAGATATATATATAAAAACAGTTTTTATCCTAGTGCAATAAATCTACTTAATGCTGCTATAAAAAAAGGTTCAAACAACGTGCAATAAGATTAAATTATCATGCATTTTTCTGCAATTAATGCAAAATAATATATACAACTGTGGATCGTGCAATAATGGAATGTATGCTGTGTGTGTGTGTGTGTGTGTGTGTGTGTGTGTGTGGTGTTTTTTTTTTTTTTTTTGCATTGACGAATGGCACTTTAAATTTCGTTGTACTTGTTGCAATGACAATAAAGACTATTCTATTCTATTCGAAATCAAATGTTACTTAAATTAACCGACACTCACGCAAACTAAACTCCCTAATCAACAATTAACGCAAACAGCATGTACACATGATCACTTAGTTAAACAAAATAAAACGTCAAATGAGAACTGAGTTTTGTTTATATTTATCACATTTGATGTTGATCATGTAGATTTGCGTTCGGACGCGTTTCGGAGTGAGTCAGGCTCAGCCGAGGTCATCGCGCGCACTTCAGTCCTGATCAGTACGCTGAAGTAGTGCGCGCCGAACGCCTATGGTTACTATGGCAACAAATGAACGTGTACTATTTTAGCGTACTGAATAGTACACAAGTGCGCTGTGTTTAGCGGCGTTCATTTATATGGTTTAATATGTATAATGTGTATAAGGCGACAGAACGGCCCAACACTTCTCGTTAGGGATTCTATGGTAATACTGAGTGTTTTACAAAGAAGACAGAAACACGATGAAGTTTATAAATCACTGCAACATTTTCTGCAACAACATTTCTTCTCTACGTCTGTTTTTTTTTTTTTTTCCCCGACAGAAAACCCAGAAACTGCAGGGAATCTGCAGAGAGTTAGACTAAACTCAGTCGCGCTCAGAGTCGGATAAATCTGGATATAAACCGAAACAACGTACCGTGACGCTCCCGTCAGTCCCGCGGAGACGTTTGGACAAGTTTAGTTGTTGTTTGCACGGAATGCTCGCTCTCTCTCTCTCTCTCGTGTTTCCCAAAATGTTCCCGACAAAAACCCCCACTTCTCTGTCACTCTCCTCCCCCAGAGTCTGCATGCTGAGGCTTCGGTTCTCCAAACGACTCCTTTAACCGAATCGAATGAACGAATCGATTCTCGAGAATCGAAAATTATTCAGCTGTCATCAAATTTTTTGTTTTTTTTTGGCCAAAATGACTAAATTGCAGCTGTTGGTTATAAATCAGTGGAAACCAGAGACAATTGAAACAGCTCAACACGACTAATATAACAAGTGCTTCACCCTCGTGCGCCTGTGACAAATATCCCAACCCCTCAAATTCTGTAAAGATCAGTGTGAGGATAATTCAGCACTCACTTTCAAAATAAGTCCTTGAGAATGTAGTCCCCGGGGTTGCCTCTTCCAATCCCCCAGAAAACATTACTGGAACACAGCACTTGTGGCACTGGACTCACAATGGGAAGTAGTCCTCTTATTGATTTAATATGAAACCAGTTACAACTTGAGCAAAATAAAGCCATATAAGTTAGACGTAGATAACTAAGCAAAAATATCCTAAAGAAAATCAAATCAATACAAGGACTAACCAAAACAAAGAACAAAAAACAAATAACAAGTTAGACAGAGTACATCAGAACTTCTTATATACCCCGGTTCTGTGACTCGTCTTCTTACAATACTTTCCTTCAAGCATTACCCTAACAAAATTTTACCTTTTGAGGTCATAAATAATTTGCAGAAATATGCTTTCTCACTCACTCACTCATTGTCTATCTGTTTTATCCTGTTTGTGAGGTTGTAGGTGGCCTGAAGCCTATCCCAGGAGGCTTAGGGCACGAGGCAGGGTACACCCTGGACAGGGTGCCAATCCATCACATGGCACACACACATGCACTCACACACTACGGCTAATTTGGGAACGCCAATTAGCCTAATCTGCATGTCTTTTGACTGCAGGAGGAAACCGGAGTGCCCAGAGGAAACCCAACAAGCACGGGGAGAACACGCAAACTCCATGATACTAGTTAAGTTTATAGTTTCAACTCTTCCACCACACAATGTCTTTTCACAACTCCCTCCATCAGTGGCTACTTTTTTTTTTTTTACTTTAACAAAAACATCTTCTACACCCACAAATGTATTCTTCGATTTGGTCCCCCATCTTTGATACCATCTAGAATCATCCACATAACCTATATACAAATGCATGTTATGTACCCATGTCCAATTTGTCCGATTTGATGAGGGTTCAATCAAAGTGGTAACTGGGGTGGTTAAGTTAGGTGGTGTCTTAAATTTAATCAATGTTTGTTTTGGACACAAATTTACCAGTGGGTAATGGAATAACTGGTATAGAACTTGTCAACACGGATGCTACTCCTCTACTGGAGTAAATCCACACAGATTATATCCATAATCCACCTATGCTTCCCAATTATATTTATTTAGGTTTATAGAGCAGGTGTGCAAAGGAATAGGAATGGCTGACCCAGGTGAGGGAAGACCATTTCCCGTATCTACCTCTGATTGATGATCTGTCCATCCCCAAGAGTAATGAGGAGTGTCAGGAAACCGATAAGGACATCTGTTGCTATCATTTTTAGCATACTCACCTCTTTTGATATGGTATATCTGTTCCAGGCTTGCTCCGATGTCCAACATCATCCCTACTGGATTCCCCAGCATGTCATTTATACAATTCTTATCTCCCATAATTGTAATTACGGGCCATTGGAAAGTGTGCAGTGCTAGTAACATTCTCATAATTCGATCAGGCAGTGCAGCAAGGTAATCCAATATTGTCCAGTTTTTAGCCCCCCAGTCATCTATTCCCAGAGGGTTATTCAATGGCTTCTCCACAAATACACCGTGATACACCAGTTAAAAAGTGAGGGTGTGGTTATTTCCGGGGACTGGTTATTTCTCTCTTCATTTGTAAGTTCTAAGTTCTAAGTTCTCCCTTATCCACCCTCTGATGGCAGTTAAATAAAGGGTATACTTTGGTTTAATACACTTGAGGTAATGGAAACCTCCAAGATATTCCTAAGGAATATGGGGCTTGTAAGCCCAGACCAAATTACAATGGTCCTTGAATTGTTGTAGCCTAAAGGGTTAATAAAACTACAGCGATTGGCACACCACCCTTCATTACAGGGTTTAACTGACATCCTCTGCGCTTCGGCCGCTGTAGGATCTTCTAATTTCCTAACCAATTTGGGCTCTTCTTGGGAATACACCTTAGTCTTAGTCTTCTTTTTTTGCCCACAATAATTGCTGAGTTCTGTTACTGTTTTTCACAGATAAATGCCCATCCCATTCTTAACAAATAGACTACTGCGGGGGTCAGATACATTCCAATTACAGTATGTCTAATCAGCTGTAGTCTGTACATACTTTCACAGGGCACTCGCTGCAGGGCACTTCTTCTCGAATCATCACTTCTGGTTGCCTCAGTCAGCACCTGACCCACGGCACAGGCATCTGGGTAAAACCTGTTGCCACACCGGTTTTCCTGTATGTCTTTTGTCCATATATGTGGGATTTTGGAGGCCTCTGACAGTCCATTTTCCACTTGAGTATACGCTTTATCACATATACGTAGCACAATCTTTCCTACAGTACCATAAAAAATATTATGGATGCCATCAGAAAGATTAGATAACAGCTTACCATGATATTTAATCCATTCTTTCTGACACCGTATTACTACTTCCTCTGTGGCCTGTGGTTTTAGTGCTGTAGAGCAGAGGAAATACTGAATTTTCTTATCGGGACTCGGCAAAATAGGGCATGCAAAATCTTTCAAAGTTACTGGGGAGTGTCTCTTCACCAAAATATCACGAGGTCATCGCTCATCTACATGACTTACAACTCAACTACAATCATTATACAATGATACTTTTCTTTGTAGTTTGTCACATTCAAACCATTATTTTTTTAGGTATTTACCCAGGTATTTATTTGTACAATGACATCATAGGGCATCATGAAATTATCTTATCAGCTTGCTCTCTTTATCTATCAATGCATACACTTTACATGCCAATATATCTTCATCCATATTTTACTTCCATATTTCCAGGCGTCATTTATTTAGTATGATTAACTTGAAGATGTCAACTATGTGTTTAAGATAAATTGGTTAAAAATGTCTTATAAATCCTAAGCCTTTATGGTTTTTGTACCATCTCACCTTTATAAACAGAATTGCTGGTTTAAATTGTAATTTATTGTCTTGTGATTTTTCACCATGTAGATTGCCTATTAAGCTCACAATTCCATCAGCAAGCATACTGAGGACTGATTTTGCTAGCCTGGAAAATCGGCCATGTCTACGATTTCTCTCCACATGAAGCTTTATTATGGAACAACGCTAATATTACCATTCGAAGGAAGTCACTTTTCAAATGACATCTAAGAGAATACCTCTGATTCACAAATCTTACAATTTCACATGAAAGGATATAATTATCTTTCCTGCATTTAATCAATGGAACACTGCAATGTTTTTTCTGCCATTTTGCTATTTATTTATTCTTTTTCTTTTTTGTTATTATTTGTCTGTTTATTTCCTCGTTTACTCTGTCTATTGTTATTTGTTTTCCACAAGTTTGCTTATATTGTATGTCTTCTATTTAATTGGATAGTTAATTATATAATTAGATTTTCACACCTGAATCTTGTACTTGTGTTCTTTCAATATTATGATTGTAATTTTTTGTGATATATAAAAATAATGCAGCGGCACGATTTCCATTTTCTGGGAGAAAGCATTAATCTCCTCCCATTTCTCTTTGTGCTACAGCGGAGCGTTCTTTGCGGTAGTAAACCCATTGTCTCTCCATATTTGGAGGAACTCAGGGAGCCCTCTGACTACATAATCAGAGTCTGACACAAGCACCAATCAGGTTGCTCCTAGTGTTGTGTGGACGTTTGTTCCCCCATCGAGATGCGTTTCTCTTAGCCCTGTGAAAACGGCGCAGGCAGCGAAAGGCTCGGCCACAAGAGGATGTGCGCGTACCAGAAAAGTTGTATTGCTTTTTTATGGTTGTATTGTTTTTTAATCACTCTATACACAACCCATGATTTATTTATGCTATTTTAAAAATTGAAACATTTTCTTGATAGGATATTTAAATTTTATAAAAAGGCGGCACTGTGGCGCAGTGGTTAACACTGTCGCCTTGGTCCTCCATCGTCCAGGTTCGATTCCCACCTCGGGTCTGTGTGCATGGAGTTTGCATGTTCTCCCCGTGCTTGGTTGGTTTCCTCCAGGTACTCCGGTTTCCTCCCACAGTCCAAAGACATGCAGATTAGACCATTTGGTGTTCCCAAAGTGTGTGAATGAGTGTGTGTATGTGTGTGTGTGTGTGTGCCCTGTGATGGATTGGCACCCTGCCCAGGGTGTACCCCGCCTCGTGCCCCAAGTCTCCTGGAATAAGCTTCCGGCCCCCTGTGACCTTGTATACAGGATGAAGCGATATAGATGATGAGTGAAGAGGAATCAGACTGTTGCTACTGAATTGTTTCCACATTACAGGGGAATTAGCTGAGGTTTATCCTTCTCAGTATGATCATACTCTACCTTTCTTTTGTTTTGTTTCCTTTCTGTAAAATCAGTTTTACCACGAATATGTCAGCTCCGTGTCTATTCAAAGTGATATGACTTTTGATGGCACATCATTGGCAATATGGACACCTGTTACCTGTAGTATACTGTAACTGCCTTACTATTTCTTCCTTTTCTAGAGGCCTGTGTTTTGCATCATGTCTAATACTATTTAACACCTGAACTTCATTCCTGTACTTAACAGTAGTCTTTTATCTCTGTTCTATTTATTGGCCATGGTGGTCTCAAGGTGGTGCCGCAAGGCGGCAGCGATAATCACTAAACCACTATGTCGCCAATCATGGTGTAACTGCAACATTTAAAAATAATATTAATAATTATAAAACAAACATATCAAACCGACAGTTTACAAAAAAAATATTTCCACAATTAATTATGAAAATGTAACAAACTATCTTATTATATAACTTTATTATATAAAAGTTTATATAATTACATAAACTATTCTTGACCTTCCAGTTTTTTCCCCCCTATATTTAACATTAATTTGATTCCTGCTTCGGGTCTGTGTACAGGGGGTTTCTGTGTATGTTCTCTCCATGCTTGGTGGGTTTCCTCTGGGTACTCTGGTTTCCTCCCACAGTCCA
This sequence comes from Clarias fuscus, assembly GCA_030347435.1. Lineage (NCBI taxonomy): Eukaryota > Metazoa > Chordata > Actinopteri > Siluriformes > Clariidae > Clarias > Clarias fuscus. The sequence continues at coordinate 4,077,856 of CM059207.1, read as the reverse complement.
TACAGGTTATGCTGATCGGTGTGTAGTTATATGTGTAGCCTGGATTAACACCTGGTCCAGAGTGTACCCCACCTCGTGTCTGTCTCCTGGGGTAGGCTCCAGGCCCCCCCCCCCCCCCCCCCCGCAACCCTGTATACAGGATAAAGTAGATAAAAGACTATGAGTCATATTAAAATATTTTTAGGACTGTAGATGAACTAAATAAAAACAACACATATGTATTGCCTGTGTAAAGGTTGATTTTTTTTGTTTCAAATGTCTTGCTGCATTTGCATAAAACCTCAAGTATCGCCAAATATAATTTTTGGCAAATGAATGCATAAAAGTGCATAAAATCACACAATCTCCATCTTTCAAACTGCTGTCCTATTTAAAATCTACTTTGCCTAAGAAAAGTTTTTGTTGCCTCTTTAGGTCTCACCTTTGGAGAAGCTGTTACAGTTTTCTTGTGCCAGGCCCAATTCTTTCTCAGATTTTATAATAAACCCCAGTCACATGACTAGCTACCCTTTTGTGGAGCGGGAAATATTCGCATATTTACCGTTCTTCCCATTTTTGTAATGCATTTATTTAATGAATTCATCATGCTCTATGAATTGTTTTAGATAAATAAATAATTCAGTAATCTGTTTATTTAGCCATTGAAATTATTTTTTTGAACTTGAATTCATCTTCAAAGTAAACAATACTTTTGTTCCGAATTTTGCATGAAATTTGTATGTTTTGTACATTTTTGGGGAAAAGTCTTCTTCAGGATTCGTGTTTAGACACATTTAACAAAGCACATTGATCATGTCCATTAGAATTTCTGTAGTTTCTATTATTGTTTAACTGAGGAGTTGAACCCTCGACCTTGGAGGTGCAAGCTGCAACACACCATTATACCACTATACCATTTAAATACATTGAAGCATTGTGATTAAATAAATACAAAAAGACATACATACATATCAGTTACATAAAAAAAAAAACTAAGTCTTCATTAATCACAAACTCTTAACTAATATTTAGATATGGATTTAAAATAAGTCCCACTAACTTAACTGTGGTCTCTGGTCAGCAGCCACATGGTGATTTGTGAGCAGGATGGGACTGCTGTGGGTCAGAACTCGACTCATTTGAATCAGATTTGTTCGAAAGAATCGAAGCAGTAAATCGAATGGTTACGTGCGTGGGAGGTAAAGCCCGAATTTTTCTTCAGTGATCATGTCAATATGTGTTTGCGTGTGTGTGAAGGAGATCATGTGATATCAACATTCTAGAAAAAGTGGCTAGCGTGAGGTAGCACTCAAGTTGTGTGAAATCATGTAATCATAATCATGCGGATGTGGATTATTTTTGGTCAAACTGTCAAAACAACAACAACAACAACAACAACAAGTAGGCGAGCAGCATTCTCTGATCAAACCTTACGCGCGGTAATCGAATGGACCTGCTGTGTACCGTAGGAAAGTTGCATGTTTGTCATTCTCACACTCATCACTTCAGTTCCGTGTGCATCACTGCAAGATTTAGTCCTGAGTCACTGCCACATTTTCCTTTCAGATGTTGAAATCAGGAAAAAGTAAGAATACAGAAGCAAAGACGTCAGAGTCAGAAAGATTGACGCAAAGACGCGGTTACAAAATGTGATCATGGGTTAACAGAAGTTAACATGTGATGTTATAAATAACGATTGTGTTATATTCCGAAATTTATGCCAAAAAAAAAAAAAAAAAAAGAAGAAGTGCAAAACACTGCTTTTAAAATTATTGGCACCCTTACACTATACTGTACTGTATATCCACCATACAATATACAGTACATACAGTAGGTAACTATGTAGTTTGTAGATGTGTACAATAGATAGTTACTAAAGTAATTAACCGTTCCACACTTTGTACGTTACAACCACAAACGTAAATGTATTTAACACAAAGTGGCACAATATTGTGAAGTAGAAAGAAAATGATAAATGGTTTTCAAAAATTCTTTTTACAAATAAACATCTGAAAAGTATAGTGTGCATTTGTATTCATCCCCCCGTGAGTCAATGCTTTGTAGAAAAACCTTTCACTTTCACTGCCATTACAGCTGCACGCCTTTTGGGGTGTGTCTCTACCACTTTTGCACATCTAGAGAGTGCAATTTTTTGCCCATACTTTTTTACTCAGTCAGATTGGATTGAGAGCGTCTTGGAACAGAATTTTTTTTCCAGTCTTGCTACAGATTCTCAATCGGTTGTAGGTCTGCACTTTGGCTGGGCCATTCTAACACATGAATATGCTTTCATCAATGAGGATGTATGAGGAGCGGTTCCCATGTGCAGTAGATAAAAGCCTTTTTTGGGCCGTATGGTAAATTGGTCTAGCTTTTTATATTAACGCTCCTTATCAGGACACGTCGACTTTCCCCAAGGTTGGTGGATAAATGTGGTGCCAGCTGGTACTCCTCAACAGTCCATCAATCCAGCTCTTCTCTTTGCTGAAGGTGACATTAACAGACCTCAGATGGCCCGGGAAACGCAGGAGAAAAATCGCAGATGGCATACTCACCCTGCTTGACAACGGAGGTCACACCCAAGGGTGCATGTAGCAGCGTGCGCGGACTGGCGTAGTGTGATTTGACAGGAATAATTTTGTTGCAGATGCCCTGTCACACCTGTTTAACAGCCTGGTGTGTGGGAATCTGGCAAGGAAAATGGAAGTCGTGTAGAGGAGGCTTGCGAAAGATTATACAGTACATGCCCGTATTCAGAGGTGTGATGTTTCTTCAGCACAGACGTTGATGCCTGGCGCACTAGGCTTACAGTATGTGTGTCAGGGTGTGGTTGTCCTCAGGGAATCCCAGCAGGCCTGTAGACAAACAAGACCGGGCTGCATACAATCTGTAACGTTACTCCTGTAGCAGGTCAGGCTTTAGGAATGACTCTGGTGATGATTAGTTGTTGTTCCGTTGCAATAAATGTAGCTATAGTTGAACAGAGTGTACATTGTATTGTTCATTGGCGAATTTCTTTTTGTGTTACAAGCACTCAATACTAGGGTGATATACAGTAGGTGATTGGTGTTTTTTCCTCCTCAACTGAATTTCCCAGAATTCCCAGCCAAACAACAAACCACATGAGATTTTTGAATGTCTAACAACAACCATCTGTTCCCGATCAGCAGATTCACCACAAATAACAAACTTGTAGTCTAATTATTAATGACAAAATTATGCTTCTTAGGAACTGAAAGACGCAAGCAAGTGCGCCATTTGGGACAGGGCCGCGTCCTTTCCTGACGTAACTTCCTCCGACAACTATCCGAACGTCTGGTGCTGCCTACTGAACAACTCATCCTGGACCTTTTCCAGCACTGCAGGGACTCCATATGACTCAGCGTGCAGAACAAGGAGGACTCGGATTTCTATTTTAGTCCAGTCTCGTGTGCAGTCAAATACGCACCCACACATTTCCCCTTAATTCGACATACGCAAACTTCAGTGTACCCGAACTTCAGGATGTGTGCCCAGTGGTGTAGAATGAGAGTGCTGTGGAAACTGCTGTATCTGATATCTATTTTTGATGTATAGTGTATAGGTATTTTTCTTTCACAATTTAATGTAAAACGTATATATATTCTAGATTAATTAGATAGAACGTGAAATTTCTCAAGCTTTTTATGTCTTGATTTCTGATGATTATGGCTTACAGATCATAAGAATCATGAAGATATTAGAATATTTCTATCCAGTTTGAGTAAATTACTTCTCGTGCTGTATAAATGCTGTGCATCTCTCGGTTTTGTTCAATAAACACATTGCTGACTAAGCAACAGGGAAAACAGGGATAACAGGAATAGGTCCTGTTTTAATATGTACAGTAAGTAAATGCTGCCTTTCATTTGTTAATCTGCGTCCCTGAGTCTAGAGGAAGTGTGAGCGAGGCACAGGCTCCAACTTAAAGTTTCTACAGTCGAAGATGATTCGCGGTGCCTGGTCTTATGCTGGTGTTGGTCCACTGCAGTCACCTACCAGGGGATTTTAGAGCGCTTCATGCTTCTGTCTACTGAACCTTTATGGCATGCCGATTTCATTTTCAGAAGGATTTATCACCTGCCCAGGGTGCCAAAACTACCACTGACTGCTTTGCTGACCATGATATTACTGTGCTTGATGGACCAGCCAACTCTCCTGACCTGAACCCTATGGAGAATCTATGGGCTACTGTCAAAAGTAAGATGAGAAATATCTGACCCAACAATACGGATGAGCTGGAGGCTGCTATGAAAGCAACCTGGTCTTTAATAACTCCTCATCACTGCCACAGACCGATCGCCTCCGTGCCATGCCACACTGAAGCAGTAATTTATGCTACCGACCAAGTATTGAGTGCATAAATTAATGTGTTTTTATAGATGTTGATCGCTTCTGTATTGTATTTTTTTTAATTTTCATTATCTGTAAGCGATAATCATGGAAAGTAACGCAGACAATGTTTTTTACATTTAAAATGAATTTAGTATATATGAGAGTTTCACTTTTTAGATTGAATTACAAAAGAAAATGAACTGCTTCACAAGAATGCTTGTTTGTTACATTTTCCATGCAGTAAATGGTGTATTGTTTATTCCAGTCTTTAATGGCCCATTTTGAACTCGTTCTTGGCGAAGAACACAACATGGTCTTCTGCTTCTGTGATGTGAGGTGCATTCTGAGATGCTTTTCTGCTCAACCTCTGCTTTTTCAGACGTTTCCTGCTGCTCAGTGGATGTTTCTTCTTTTCTTTTTTTCCCCCTCTACTTTGCTCTAGACATAGTTTGAAATCTCATGAGATCAGCTGTTTCTGAAATACTCAAACCACCCCAATTTGTCACTAGCAACCACAAGATCACTTTTTTTTTTTTTTTAACCTTTATCATTTTAAACTTGAATATGAACAGGAAGCACTCGACCTGCCTTGTATCTTGTCTCCTTATCTGCACATCCCAATAATTAAATCTATCACACACACACACACACACACACACACAAATAATCGATTAAACATTCTTTCTTCTCATTAAGATTACATTAATATAACATTTTTCTCTTAAACCAGAATATAGAAAAGAGATTCAGATACATGGATACTGAGTGAAAGAGGAAAATCAAACACCTCACACACACACACACACACACACAGACACACACACAAACAATATGATGCCGTCAGTCAGATGTGACTCAGACAGGTAGAACTTGCAATAATAACAATAATACATGTATTAGTAATTAAGGGATCTGGAGAAAAAAAACACACACACACACACACACACACACACACACACACAAACAAAAAGGGTGATATTGTTTGTGTATGGACGTTTTCAGAAGAGATCATGCAATAACAGAAATGCCATTAGAGTTCACGTACTGAAAAGACCCGCGCATTTCCATTTCAATAAAAGTCGACCTTTTCCCTTTTACATGCCCCAGACTGCAACCGGGACTTGTTCATACATGACCTTGAAGGACCCTTGCGGTCCGCCACAGCAGTTTCCATGGTAATGTCCCAGTTTCCTTCTTGTATTTTTTTCACCTCCTTGCGGTTCCAGTTTTCTGACTAGAGGGGGCAGTAATCAATTAATAATCTGCAGGAACTGAGCTGGGCAAGTACAGTACCTTTAATCTGAGACGTGAGCCTGATGAGTCAGGGTTCCAGTAAAAAGAAACTGTTACACTTTTGGAGACACTGACCCAAAATCGCTTACTAAGTGTGTGATTATACAGAGCAGGGACAAACACAATCCTTTGATTTTTTCCCGCCAAAAAAAAAAAAAATAAAATTAGTCGAAGAAATAAAACCCTTAGGGAAAGAAGATCATCCAGGTGAATCCAGGAAGTGAAATCAGGGCAACCAGACTTCATCTTGCCATAATGTACAAGTTGTTAGTGTTACATTCTACAGCTTTCCTCCTGACTTAGTGAGCTACACTACTGTAGGTTGCTACGACTCAAATTCCTGACAGCCCACGGGTTTTAGGAAAATAATCAATAAACTAGGCAAACTGTTTTTCAATTATGCCTGTGGTAAAAGAGTACTAAAACACTTGGGACATGATCACATCATCCCACCATTCAATTTATTATTGTACTCTATTAAAGGTTCAAGTCAAACCGCGATTTGATTGTGCAGAATAAGAAAACATGGTTATGAGAGTAAAAACTCCCTTTATTTCTCTATATAATCCCCTGCGACACTAATGCACTCACTCATCCCAGCATTTCACTAGTGCTTGGATACCATCAAGTTAGAAAGTGCCACAATTGAAACGTTGGAACTCCTTTAACTCCTTTTGGAGTGAGTACGAGGGATGTGGCAACAACTCCTGAGTTCCTGTAATGTGCAAGTGGTGTTAGTGAACAATTGTATGTACAGTTCCCACAGACCGATGCGTCTCTTCTGCAAGAGTTATCCATCCATTTGAAAGGATCAGGCGTTCTCTGACCCCCCCTCAGCCGAGTATCACCGTACTGTACTTGAATGTTTTATGCCTTCATTCGCGAGAAATTCCCAGTGTGACTTGAACGACCCCTCGTAGGGAAGTACTCTACTGTAAAATGAAATGTCACCATGATCTTAGTAATGATCTTTTAAATGTTATTTAATGTGACTAACAATTGCCTAGGGAAATCGTGAAGCAGTTATCTTTCCACAGTGTTCCACAGTGCTTGTTTGAGTTGCCACCTACAGACACTTCCTAATCCCCCTTTCCTCCACCACCATCTCAAACTGAAATCTGCAACATCAGCACTCCTCTAATGATGGAGTATTTTATTACTGGTGAAGGGGATGCAGCTGGAGGCATAATTAGCAGTGTCGCTCCATGTCATGGTAATTTGCGTAAAGCTTCATTTTGTATATATTGTACATTTTATGTAATGAATGACATTTTCACAAAGGGTTACAAAGGAAAACAGGATGTTACTACCCAAGCTTATAAAGCTCATAAGGTGTTATTGAGACAAATTAATAATTAACCAAACATGACAGTGATGACATATTCAATTCAATTTCTCACATTTATAATTTGGCTTTCTAGCTGTTGAATGTTCTCTGTTGTTTAGCTAGTAATGCTGATGATTCTGAAATGTTAACACAGTTAGCTCAAAAAAGCTAAAAACCTCATTAAAAAAAAAAGCAAAAACAAACAAAAATAAGACACTGAAGACATTCTTGACTGAATTTGAGACAAATTTTACACAGTTATAACTTGAATAGCGAGCAGTGGAATGGTCAAGTCATGAGTCATAGTTGTTGCTAATGCTAATTCTATTTAGCTAGCTCGATTGAGAATGCTACAATCCAGGAGCTTTGTTTATGTAGGCGGGAAATCTTCCTGAATTCCCAGTTTTTTTTAGTTTTTTTTTTTTTACCAAACCTCATATAATGTTCCTGTCATAAGGATGTAATTTATGATTGCACAAATTCAACAAGTTTATTCGATGGAAGTACAACAGTGCCAAAATTCCCCAAAGCAAAATAGCATGTTGAGTTACATGAACGTAAAATACAATTTTAATGCATTGCAATTTAATCTGAATATAAAAAATAAAAAAAAAGTAAAAAAAAAAAAAGAAAAACTTACAGTATTTACAGAATTAAATTTTTTTGCAATTTATAGTGTTCACTGTGGATCAGACCGCAGCAATCGGCAGTCTTGGTCTTCCTGTGATATCCCGGATGTGAAGACCTGAATTTTCTCAACCTGAATTTGTGATGTTAAAAAATAATAAAGATTGTATTTGAAACATTTGAAAATATTTTTGAACGGCAATTTAGGAACTTGAATATTTTTGCATAGAATTTTAAATGCTTGAATTACATTTTCATTTGAAATATCCAATAAATTGCAGTGCCAGATATTTCAAGCATTGTTAATGCTGTAAGGATTTTTTTTCAATTGAGATCAAATCGCAATGCAGAAAAATTCTAACATTTTTATTGCAACAAGTTTTTTTCAGGTCATGTAATTCAACTTGTTATTTTGCTTTGGGGAATTTTGGCACTGTTTTACTTCCATATTATGCGACTATACAGGATTCAGCGCACAAAACAATCACAGCTGTCTGGTTCTATAGCTGAAGTTTTCAAGCCATGACGCTTGTTATCTTCATAAACATACACCAGAAAAGTCATAGGTTCAGGCTATTGAGTCTGCTTTATGTTCATGTAATGCTTACTAAAAAATTTTGCAACGTTGGGGGTTTTTTGTACATTTTTTTGTGAACACATTTTTTTATTTGTTAAGTTGCCATTCTTTTAAAGAATGAAATAAAAGGAGTGAATAATTAATAGGAAGGAAGAATGATACAAAAAAAACGTATTTTCAGTCATTTTTATCATGTTTTTAATACAAATACAGAATTTACTGGCCATCATTTTGTTCGTTACTCATTACTTATGTTGCAGGTGGTGTCCTTGGAAATGAATCAATTTGCCTTTCATTCGATGGCGTCCTTGGATAAGAGCGAAAGGGGGAGACGTAAGGGATTTCCGTCCCTCCTAGCACAATCCTGCACCCTCTAGTTCCCGCTACAGTAAATCCCAAATGCTAGTGTTTCAGAGAATGTGACGCAAACGTGTGGGCTCGCAGGAAATTTGCTTGGACGCAGTTCATGCACAATTTTTAGAAATAAGCCTTTCTGCCAGGAATTGTATCTCCTATAAGGGAGGAACAAAAAACCCACAAGATTTAAGGATTTTAAATTTGGCCAGCTTTAAAATGGCAAAGTGGGAGTCAGGTGCACCGCATCGGCTGACCTTCTACTAAGAAAAGCAACTACGCATGGTTTCTGTTGATTTGGAAAGCATCTTACTTCACAAGATGGCAACTCATCATTAGTCCATATCTTTGTGAGCTGGCAGTGTAGGAAAGAGCATATGATGTGGAGATGTGGAACTGTAAAGGCGACAGCACCTATTTTTAGTTTCCTGGCTTCATGTAATGCAAGACTAATTAAAATCCGACAGTAACTCAACACTCACTCCCAACTTTTAAGCCTGTAGATAATTGTGTTGCAAAAAGCTCGGCTAAAATCATCCTTCGTCTTTGCCATTTAATATCTTTTATAGTCTTGATTTATTTGTGCTGTATGTTTGTGCTCGCTGTCTTGTTGAAATGTTAAATACCACCCATGATTAAGCTGTGTAAAGTAAACGTCATAATTTAATAATGTGAGTTAGCTTAAGCTCGGGGAAGAAAGGGTTACCTGTGTCCTAAATTAAAAATGGACAAGTGCATTATGGGCACTTTGTCCACTCTAGGGTACATTGTAGAGCAGAAAATAAGGCACTATATACTAAATATGGTGCAGTTTGTTTAACATGGAGCAAGGCTTGGGTTTTCGTTTCTTATAAATATCAGGCACCGTATTTGACACCTCATTACATCATTTAGACCACTGAAATGTTCTCTTGCAATTGTCCTTTGTAGGATGAGCCTCAAGTTCCTGAAGAGCCAATCAGGTTTAAAATTTGTGATGCTTTTCTGCTCGGTGTGATGGTATAGGGTGACTTTTTGAGTTATCTTTCTTGTCAGCTCGAACCAGTCTGGTCATTCTCCTCATCAACAAGGTCTTTCCGCCCACATATCTCCCGCTCACACTCACTCAGCCACATAGCACAGACTAAAAAATAGGCATAAACAGTGCAGCCAGTTTTTTTTTTAGGACAGAGCGGTACAGGAGAAAAACAGGACGCCCTGGATAGAAAGAGAGAGAGAGAGAGAGAGAGAGAGACAGGAGATAATAAAGCAAAAATGGGACACTTAAAAAAAAGTCAGGCAAAGAGTGGGACAGGAAACTTGGAAGATGTAAATGATAGAAGAAAAAAGAAAAAAGGTATATCTACATCAGTGTTAATAAGAAAAAGTGGTCCTTTTGGCTCACTGGCAGAAAGAAAGTCCTGATGACTTTCCTGTAGTGGAAAACCGCTAAATGATAAATACAGTACAGTCAAAAGTTTGAATACATGTTTGGATTTATTTTGCACATTCTAGAACAATACTGGAGATTTCAAAACTATGAAATAACACATATGGAATTAGGAAATTATGTAACAACAACAACAATCAGTTGTTATTTTAAGACATAAAGGTCAGCTGGAGCAGTCCTTGCAAGAACAGTATCGTGTCGAGTGCATTTACAAAACCCATCAAGCACCATAATGAAACTGTCTCTCAAGACCTTCCCAGGAAAGCAAGACCAAAAACCATCAACCATGGAGGTGCGAAACCACTGTACACAGTGGAACCTCTGATTGCAAGTAACGCGGTTTGCGATTGTTCCACAAGAGGAGCAAAGATGTTTAATAAATTTTGACTTGAAAAACGAGCAAGTCTTGGTTTATGATACAGAGTATCATGTAGCACGCATGCGCTTCTTGTTTTTCGTCATGTGATCACAACTCAGCCAACGGTTTTTCTCACCTTCACACACACACACACACACACACATCCCTCCTCTCGCCTTCACACACACACACACACACACACACACACACACACACAAACACATCCCTCCTCTCGCCTTCACACACACACACACACACACACACACACACACACACACACACACTCTCTGTCTCTCTCTCTCTCTCTAGTGGACACACTGCTCTGTCACGATTCTTTTCAAAGGAAAAGTGCAGGTTAATTTGTTTTATTTGTGTCATTAGAGAGATTTCTTGTTTATTTTCCTGTAACGTAAACAGTGTTTACGTTAATGTGTGTGTGTGAAACTCAAATAAGAGAGGAGGAAGAGTTACTGTGTAAGACGAGAAGAGGGAGCCTAACCCATTCCTCCTCTCCTCTTACTTTAGCTTCACACATACACAAACACACACACATACACAGCGCCTGTGTGCACAAATGGAAACACTTGTTTGTCAAGATTTATTTTTTACTTTTTTTAAAGGTAAAGTGCAGGTTAATTAGTTTTATTTTGTATGAATTATTTTAATTTCAATTTTATATTTGTATATTTCATTATATAAAAGTATAATAATATATATTTTTGGGGCTGTGGAACGAATAATTTGAGTTTCCATTATTTCTTATGGGAAAATTTGGGTAAAATCAGAAAGGGCAACCGGTGTAAAACCTGTGCCAAACTTGTACGTGAGGTAAGTGTGTGCTGCGGCGATTGCCGAAAGACCAAAGTATACAAATGTTTTCCCCATCCCCCGTGCTATATAATCTCAAACACTGCCTTGTGCCCAAAAGTCTCTTGGAATAGGATCCAGGCCCCTCGCAATATATAATAATCTCTCTCTCTCTCTCTCTCTCTCTCTCTCTCTCTCTATATATATATATATATATATATATATATATATATATATATATAATCTGGACAGTTCATATGGTCCCTACAGTATTTCACATCTATTCTCCACTCATATGTTCGGGCGCTAGGACCATGCTCTCACGTGAGCGCGCACGCGTGCGCCCCGTGTTTTTTTTTTTTCCCTTCTCCTTTTTATTTATTTATATTTCTACACACCGGGAGCGCGTGCCGCGACGCACTCTGAACTCGACCGTTTTTGCCCCCTCGTCAGATCTGCGCAGCGCGCGCGCCGGGGAACGTGACGCGCGCGGATGAGTGATGATGGACGCCGTCCTGAGGAGCGCGAGGAACTAGGTCATCCGCGCGCGTGTGCGCGCGCCGAGCAAACAGGCAACAAACACCGGAGAGCCCGCGCGCCGCGCACACAAAGAACACCAAGTCCTCTCCCTCTTCTGCCTTTTATCTTCACCGCGCCGTTACGCACAGGCGCGCGAGGACACCCTGCTGGAGTCCGTTAGAGACAAAATCATATTAAAGATATTCAGTCAGGGTGAAGTTTTCATTGTTCTCAAGCAGGAACACGGGTCCCTTTCGGCGCGCTGATTGTTACCGGAGGCGCGTGCGTTCGATCCTAAACGGTGACCCGGTGGCGCGTGGATGCAGGAGCATGGAGCTGAGAGAGAGGGCGCCTGCAGCAGGTGAGACCTGATAAGACCTCGTTATAATGAAATATGCATTGTGGCTCTTGTGCAAGAAAATAATAATAACAACAACAACAATAAATAATAGTAATAATAAACTGAATATCTTTTGGCTCACTGGCAGAAACGCAGCCATGTCTTTGTGTGTCATATATATATATATATATATAAAACAATAGAATCACACAACTTTGGTCTTTGTGTGTGTGTGTGTGTGTGTGTGTGTGTATGTGTCTGGTGTTTCTACTTGTAATAATCTCACAACTGAAAAACAGCACATTATGTTACTTCCACCGTCTTGTTTTCTATAATAAGCTTGTGCACGAGCAAAGATGCCAAAACAAACAAGCGGGTTTTCATGAGGTCAAGGAGGCTCTTCTATTTTTATTATTTTTTTTCCTAGTTTCTAGCACAGAATCTTCAGCTGAATGGAAATGAAATGATCATCAGGATCAGGACATTATGACATTGAGTTCACCAGCAGTGTCACTGGTCTGACTGGCTGTCCGTGTGCACAGTTATTGGATATGTTCCTGGTGCGTGCGCCGTCTTACTGAGAATCATGCAGAGGGAAATTCGAAAAAACAGTTCTTGCAGTTTTCCATCCCATGTTTGAAACCACTACTATAGCCATAATGGAATATGAAACAAGAGTGGTGTGTGTGTGTGTGTGTGTGTGTGAAGAGGAAAAAATATGTTACCGGCACACTGCTGCATTCAGAAGGTAGAACACTGTCGGTCAATGAGGTATCGGTCCGTCGGTCAAAACAGAGGTTAAATATGCAAGGAATCAAACACTTCTGGGAAAGTAATCAACCCCTGGATACCACAGTGTCCATTCGGAGTCATCGGAAACAAGCTGTGATTGGATGAACATTTCTGCATTCGGCAGTCAAGCCAAAACCCTTACAACAAAGAATATTCCCCCATTCTTTCAATTAGGCATCTTTATCTTGAATTATTCAGGTAATCTACTAGAATACATTAAGATAAATTTAAGACCTGTGCAGAACTTCAATATGTTTAAAGGGTTAAATCAGGAATTAAACAGGATTCTGGTTCCCAAACCCCCTACTCAGGACATTTGAGATTTGAGAGGTTTGAGTGTTTTGTACTTGATAACGCCACTGCAGCAAAGTAGCAGGGATCAAATATATCACCCATGCAAAGAGAGACGCTTGTCTGATTCCTGTAATTGCATAAACATTCTGATATTGTGCACAATAAGGGTGTAAGTCAATAACACTTGAAGTAGGCGTGGCCTAATCTGGGAATATGAACCCTTCCAGCACACCCATGAAACCATGAAACCTCAAGAGGAAAAAAACAGATGTCGATATTAATAATGCGGTCTGTTTTTGAGCTTCTTAACTAACATCTCGCTCACGCTCACACCATAATGCACACCTCAAAGTCACAGATGTCCAGTCTACGCAACCTTTCAAACACCCCGTCTACTATTTGTATCTGTTCAGAAAATTCGACATTATCCATTCATTCTAAATGATGTATTCGGATTCAGTTACATCCCTAGTGCATTACAGTACTGACTCACTGCTGAATCCATAACAAACACAAAAAAGCAGGAAACCACGCATGGCATCAGGTATCACATGTGCGAGCTATATTTGTCCGAGGCCTGTGTGTATACAGTAAACGATGAGTCTTTGGAGGAGCTGTTTAAGCAAAACAGTGCAATAAGAAAGAGACAGAAAGAGGAAATTGAACCATGTGGAGGCATAGTTCGTGGGTGGTAATATTCCAGCCGGTCAAGCAGAGCTTAGGTAGATATTGCGCAGCAGGGCATTTTTTAAGGCTTTAGCATGTCTAAAAAACAAAACCCTGTTTAAGTTTAAGCTAAACATCAGTGCTCTCATCAGTGCTCCAGTACTGCAGGTGGCACTGTTACATATTTTCATTACAATGAAATCAGATCGGCTTGTTTCTCGTATGCACCAAAGCGACATAGTTAATGAAATCAGCCATTAATAATGCACTTTCTGCCTTTCAGTGCCCAGGTGGGTGTGTCCGTGGTGGCGCGTGGCACTAACGCGGGCACAGCCCCGGTGGAGGACATGCAGGCGCTAGCGATCACCACTCTCTCTGCCTCTGAAGTGGAGCAGCAGTATGAGCTGATCGGTCCGTTAGGGAAAGGCACGTATGGCCGAGTAGATCTGGTGGCTCACCGAACACAAGGTGAGTGTGAGAGTGTGTACGGGAATGGACAAGAATGAGAAAAAAAAAACGTGCTGTGAATTACTGCATGTTGTATTAGAATAGCTTACGCTGAGTATATACTGTAAATATTTCTTTATTGTGATTGTGTTGTGTGTAACAGGCACAAAACTGGCCCTTAAGTACGTCAGTAAGAACAAGACCAAGCTCCGGAGTTTTCTTCGTGAATACAGTCTGACGGCAGCCCTGGGCTGTAGCCCGTTCATCATCAAAGCTCTGGATGTTCTGTTTGAAACCGAGGAGAGTTATGTATTCGGTCAGGAGTACGCACCTGCAGGAGACCTCTTCGACATCATACCTCCCCAGGTAGGACACACCTACAGTATGATGTCATCACTGTGACTGCTGCGGAACACGTACACACAGAACAGGAACACACACTTGAGGGAACAAACCATTGACAAGTCAGGGGCGGACCAGAACAAAAACAAAACAGCGAGCAGTACTTGCGCCACTCTCCGCCCAGCAAGGAGGTAGAATTTGTGGCAGTACTCGTTACCTGATTTGTGAGTTGTTTGAGATTGTCGCCTCCAACAACACATGGTAACGTTCTTGCTTTGGGTTTTTGTTCTCTGATGGTTTGTTATCCGTTATCGTCTTCTTTTTTCTACTTCTTTGTTAACCATCGGCACCAGTGGTTGGTCGCAGTGACCACTGACTTAAAGGCAGCACTCATTGCAGTGAAGGAAGTTACATAGCTGAGGACCCAACTTCCTTACGAATGAATTTTTACATTTCCAAAAAGGTAGAAAATACGCAGAAACTACTCCAGTCTGAATGTACTCATGACGAACAACAAAAAAAATATCATAAAAGAAAGTGCCTGGAAAATTCCCTTACCCCTATCGCTCATTCCTCTTCCACTGATCTCTCGGCACCGAGCCTTGTTTACTCAGCTTATTCGAATATTCTTAAAATAGCCGTCTCTGTCCTTCCTCAAAAGCAGTTTTTAAATTATATGATGATCTCTTATTTTTGTATTCAATATTGAGTTAGTGTGTTGGGAATACTACAGGGTGGGCCATTTATATGGATAAACCTTAATACAATGGGAATGGTTGGTGATATTAACGTCCTGTTTGTGGCACATTAGTATATGTGAGGGGGCAAACTTTTCAAGATGGGTGGTGACCATGGTGGCCATTTGGAAGTCTGCCATCTTGGATCCAACTTTTGTTTTTTCAATAGGAAGAGGGTCATGTGACACATCAAACTTATTGGGAATTTCACAAGAAAACCAATGGTGTGCTTGGTTTTAACGTAACTTTATTCTTTCATGAGTTATTTAAAAGTTTCTCTTTGTTCACAGCCATTGACATGTCGAAGAGGTTAACACGTGATGAGCGGATCGAAATTGTGTTGATATCTGGTGAACGCAGTAACCGGGTCATTGCAGCAGATTTCAATGCAAGACACCCTACGAGACCACCCATCTCCCATGCTACAGTTAGCAAACTGCTTGCTAAGTTTCGTGAAACTGGTTCAGTGTTGGATTTGCCATAATGTGGACGCATGAAAACTGTGACTAATGAACAAACATCAGTGTACCTCCCAGGCATGTGCGCCAAATTTCAATTCTTAGGGTAAAAATTCCTAAGCGGGGCTTTTGTATGCTCAGGTTCTACTGTACTTTGTTTCTGATCAGCTCTTGAATTTCTTTGGATCATGGCATGACTCGTTGCTTTTTGAGATCTTTTAGTATGGTCCAGCTTGTCAGACAGGTTCTATTTAAGTGATTTTTTTTATTCAACAGGTCTGGCAGTAATCAGGCCTGGGTGTGGCAACTCAGTTTCCAAAAAATGTGGTTAATTATTGATGGTTTAGTGGTGAATTGAGACGGGATTACTTTTGCACATAGGGCCAGGCAGGCTTGGACAGCTTCTTTCCATTAATGATCGTCATTTAAAAAACTGCATTTTGTAGTTACTCTGGTTTCATAAGCAATTTTAAGAACAAATGTCTTATGAAATACATTAGAACATGTTCTAGAAGAATTCATAAATTTCAGTGTTACCATCGCCTCTTTAGTCTTTTCACCATTCTCATTGTAATCCTACATACAGTATGCCACTCTGTCGTTTTTCCCCGAGGTCATGCCCGGCCCTCCTCACTGAACGGCAGCCTCTGAAATCTTAATTCCCCTTAAATTAAAATCTCTCTCTTAGTGTTTGGTGTGTTTTTCTCTTCCTCGTCTGATAGTTTTTTCATCTTCAGCTTTTATACTGAGCTCTTTAGAATCGCTTTTGATTAACCAGCCCCCTCATTTAAATTTCTCTCTCTCTCTCTCTCTCTCTCTCTCGCTCTACCCCCACCCCTCTTTGTTTTTCTCCTTTCCTCTGTCCTTTGCTCAGGCTGGTTTGCCCGAGGACATGGTCAAACGGTGTGTGCAGCAGCTCGGCTTGGCTCTGGACTTCATGCACAGTAAAAGTCTGGTCCATCGAGACGTGAAGCCGGAAAATGTGCTCCTGTTTGACCGCGAGTGCCGGCATGTGAAGCTGGCTGACTTTGGAATGACACGGAGGGCAGGCAGCCGCGTCAAGAGAATCAGCGGCACCATCCCCTACACGGCAGCTGAGGTGTGCCAGGTCACAGGCTCGGAGGGCATCGTCGTGGCAACGCCGCAGGACGTATGGGCATTCGGCGTGCTCCTTTTCTGCATGCTGACCGGAAATTTCCCGTGGGAAGCGGCGCTGCCCAGTGACAACTTTTACGCAGAGTTTCAGCGCTGGCAGCATGGCGCGTGTCCCCCGGGCACTGTGCCCTCACAATGGCGCCGCTTCTCTGACGACGCACTGCGCATGTTCAGCCGGCTCCTGGCCCCTGAGCCTGAGCGGCGCTGCGGTGTTAAAGAGGTTTTTTATTTCCTAAAATACGACCTACTCAACCATCATCGCAGAAGAGCTTCCTGTAGAGCCTCCAGAGCCACACGAGGCTCCGCCCATAAACACGGAGAGCACGCCTCTGTCCCGGGCACTTCCTGTCTTCGGCCCACGCCTCTCAAACGTAGCATCCTGTCAGAGCCGCACTCGTCGAGGGAGGAGCTTTCAAAAAGCCCCTCCCCTAATCGACAGGACAAGAGTAAGATGGTAATGGCCACGCCCATCGAGATCTGCGTATGAAAGCATGCCCTTGCTCCCATTTTCGTAAGATTAATTAATAGGAAATAGGCCAGCCCTGGCGTCGTGTAAGGAAGGCGATACAGATCGAAAATGGAAATCGGGCCATTTGTGTAGATGTAGCTGAGGATACTGTAGTTTTATTCAAGAAAAGTCAGTATGTAAGGAATAAAACATTACAGTCATGCTGTTATAAGAAAATGATCAACGACAGAGTGATACGATGGTAAAATGTTGAATCATCGACAATCCGTGATACTTTTTTAAATCCGTCAAAGTAGTGGAGCATCCACAAGATGTAGTAAAACTTATGACTGTTATAACACACTGAGACTGGAGACTCCTTCCATAAATAAAACATTTAAATCAACATCTCCTGACAGAAAATATAGTTTCCATATTGATGATTGTAGCTCGGTTGTTATCACTCTTTTGGTACTAATTTATTGTTCAGTACAAGAAGAATCATCGAAGCCGATCTAAGTTACGACCTTCACAACGTCCTTTGCTTCCTCTTTAGTACGAGCAAAATCGTGATACGAGATCAGGTAGCTTTATTAAAGCCAGTAGGTCAATCACAGCACTTCTTCTTGTCATTCTTCTTCCTTAATCCTCGATCGTTTAGAGAACACAACGAGAACTCTATCTCCAGATGAACTATTTTGCCCCAAGGTGCCCCTCATGTGACTCAACAACCCAGCCTATCAGGGGGCTGATCAGCTCGGGGCTTCTTGACTGATATGCATTTCTACAGACTGTAACCCATACGGCTACTTCCTGAATGTGGACATTGTACAGTAGGTACACAGGATATGACATCACTCTCCTTGAGGGGGAAAAAGTATCTGTAGATGACAGGGATTCTTTATTGTACTGTATATGTAAGTATGTGTGTGTGTGTGTGTGTGGTTGTGATTACAAATTCTGTATAAGCACAAGTTTTTTTATAGCTTGTTTAAGAAACTTTTAAGAACCGTTGTTGAACAAAGATCGACTTTGCGTTCAGATAGTGCCATTATGTAGCTTTTTTTTGTAATTTTTTTTTTTTTTTTTTTTTTAAGAATTTTTTCTAGTGACTATTCTGCGCAGAAGCGAACTGTAGTAGCCTGAAGATTAGGACCTGTTCACAAATCATGTCTGGAAGACTGAGATATTTAATCATTTTAATATTTGGGTCAAATAAGATAGCATTACAGGATTTCTTTTTAACTTTTGAAGAAGAAAAAAAGTAGGACAACAGCTGGGACAACAGCTGCAGCATTGGATGAAAAGAGAAAGAAAAAAGTATTAAACTATGTAGCAGACGGTATGAGAGGTGTTTGTGTTATAGAACAATTGTCCTTTGGTAATTGCATCATGTTAAATAAAACAGTGTGAACGGGCCAAACTGAACCGTGCATAATGAATGCTGGCTTTATTGTGATCCGTCCCAGAAGTATTATCACAGACATGTAGGTAATATTATAGAAAATAATTCATGAGCAAAAATGTTAATAGTTGGAAAAGTATAAAACAACCTTATAAACATGGAGAAAAACAAAAATAGTTCGGTGCTTTTTTTTTTTTTGCTAGCTCTAAAGAAGCAGGAAGAGGTAAAGAAACTGAGACATTTGAAACACAGGATAAGTGCATGTCTCAGACAAATAACATCAATCAAACCTACAAAATCTTCTACAAAACATGGGGGAAATTCTGTCTGTTTTAGCCCAGGAAGTGCACTTTACTGTGAAATATAATCATTAAAATACTTCATAAATCGGGCATTTTTTTATTTTTAATGAGTTTCTGAATGTGTATTTGTTCATCATTCTCGCTCTTCTGGAGGTTATCGCACTACCGCTGGACATTTAGTTAGCTCATTAGTTATTTCACATTTATTCAACTCAATACTTCCGAATTTTCCATCCAAAAAAGAGTAACTTGCTTAACAAGAAGTCAAAACCAAATTTTCTGAAAATCATGAAAAAGATATTGTGATTTGAAAGTAATGATGTCTCTTTGATCACATAGAGCTCTGGTCTCCAAATTAAAGCTTGAAAGAAAATGATTGCAAGAACAAAAACTCATTTTGAGTGAATCATTAGAACATCAAGATACAATTAGCATGGCTGTTACAGAATCATCGTATTGAGTGTATTCGCTAATTCTATATGAATATACCGTACATTCTGAAATGGGGTAACACGTTTTATATAAATGGTGAAAGATCTGGTGTTTAAAGGGTTCAGTGAAACTGGAAACGCAGTTTCATGCCAGTTCAAGCCCCGCACTGACATCGGCAACGGGTTCCTTCTCACGTTGGAACCGATTCATTCTCACACTGAATCTGAAGTCACTGGCAAGTTTTGAAGTGAATGAGCTTACTAAAAAAAAAAATAATAATCTGAAAATTAAAGAAGGTAAATGTGTACAAATGATGTATTGAGACCGAATGATGAGTGCTCATCCTGATGTTTTCTTATAAACCTCAATAATCTTTACTGAGAAGTTAGTTTCTGTAACGTAACACTAACGCCTCCGTAATCCCCAGACCGCGACGCTGCACGTCCAACACCCTCTCAGCAACCTGATGAGAATATGCATAAAATATTCATGCTGTATTTTGTAGTGCGTTTGCGTAATCTAACCAGCATGTGGATGATGTTTTACTTATAGTAGCTGTAACGCAGCAGCACGCTCTTGGCACTATAATGGCGTTGTTATACCTTCTAATATCTGTTTATCCAGACCTAAAAGACCTCGAAGTAACACAAGAGATGGGAATTGGATTGCACATAAACAGTGATGAAGAGCATCCTGATGATGCATGCAGAAATAGACCCTCCCCCCCCCACCCCTACAGAATAGATGTATATTTTTATCTCCACATGAGCAAGGATTGTCATTAAACTCGATGCCCTTCTCTTTTTATGCATCTTTTCTTTAAAAAAAATAATAAAAAAATTCACTTCCTTTTTTTGTCGCCCATTATCTGAAGGTCATTCCAGCAATCAGCGTCTCGAGTGTGCCGGCGCGCGTACCAATTCCTCTGAGTGTGTCACGTAGAGTATAGAGCTGCGACCCCGATCCATTCATCTTGTCAGTTACTATACACACACTGGTTATTTCTGGCTTGATTTGTTATTCTGCAATTCATGAATGAACAGGCATAATACAGAATAAGATCCTTTTGTCCGGATCTTATTTTTCCACATCCAGTGGGATTTGCTGCATGATCCATGATCATATACTGTAGTAGCCTTGGGTTTGCACTGTGAAAGAGGGAGAATACAGTGGGTAAGGGAAAAAAAAAAGGGGGTGGGGGGGTTGAATGGAAGAAAAAATGGTAGGTAAATAAATAAATATATAACCATGTAAAATGCTCTTTTAATTAGGATGAAGTGCATGACACTGAGAGGTGAATTCAAGTGCAGAAACAACATCCGAACCTCAGGCTACATCAAGATTTCTGCATTGCTATGGCAACAACGCAGACAACCGGCCGCACTGGCATGGAAATTTTTTTTATTATTGTAGCCACTTTTCATCTATTAATCCGTCTCACTTCTTTTTATTAAGATTTCTTATATATTTTTCTTTTCATCAGGGTTTATTCTCCGTCCAGCAGAGTTCAAGACTAGATCCAATCATATAAAATATAACTACAGTTACTTATATTGCAGCTTCCTTCGTCCTGCTATTCATGAGGAAGCTCTTGTTCTAACATGGCTATTTAAATCTTTGCGGTAAAACCCGAATGAGCTTTAACCTAAATGTTCTCATATAAATACTCCATTCCGGTCCTCGGTTCCGTTTCCCTGCATCTTTCTCTGCAGTCTTGATTGAAGAGCTGAGAAGCTAGCAAAGGAAATGAGGAGCACCCACTTTTTTTTTTTTTTTTACATTAAATCATCAGAAAATATCAGTTGGTTTATTTATATATATATATATATATAATTTAAGCTTTAATTTTTCATGTACTCTTTTAAACATTTAAATTGAATGAAGTGATTTTATGTTAAACTGAAAACTGTAAAATATGCACACTTCTTCATAATCCCTAGAAAAATACTTTATGCATACATCAATTATATCCAGCACACAGTTACAAAAGTCTCAGCAACAGGGTCACCTGCTGTTACACTAGGCTATATAGCCAATATCTTTGGATTGCCTTTTACTTTGATATATATATATATATATATATATATATATATATATATATATATATATATATATATATATATATATATATATATATTTTTTTTTTTTTTTTTTTTTTTTCTGCAAAAAGCCATCTGCCGCACATCACAAAGATTCTCAATGGAGTTAAGGTCTGGACCCTGTGGTGGCCAATCCATGTGTGAAAATGATGTCTAATGCTCCCCGAACCACTCTTTTACAGTTTTAAGTTTAAGTGATCTCCCATCACGATCATTCAAAGATTTTTTCAGATTACGTTTCTTCCATGAGCATGACGGTTCACCACTATCCTTCCGTTATTTTAATAAAATCTTAGCCAAATTGTATCAGTTTCTCCTTAGTTGTTTTCTTTGCGTGTTGCAGGACAATAATTTGACCTTTCCGAAACAGAGTAACATCTTTGCCATGACCACTGGATACAGTATGTCTTCTGACAGTTGTGTGAGAAATAAGAAGCTACTCACTGCATCAGTTAGAGTTTAATAACTTGTTGCAGCTGAACCAGATTAATCACTACAGTAATTTTCCTATGGAAGGCTCTTGACTATTTGACTATTTGCTAGTTAAGATTCAAGGTTTCACTTTATTGAACGAAGTTGAAGTTCAATGGTGTTGGTCCCTCTTTTTTTTGGCCAGGCAGTGTATATTTGGCTGTCCTAATTAGAAGATTTGCATCCTGCTTTTTTGTAATAAATTAATTTATGGAATCTACCAACGTGCCTCTCGGATGACCCATAAATTAATTTTTTTATGAAACGCGGGATGGAAAGAAAGAATTTACTTCTAGGTAGTACAAAAGCCTATATACTATTACAGTATATTTGGTGTATTAATTAATTAAGGTATTAATAAACCAGATATTCTGGAATAGAAACCAATAAAATGTATTTCTTACAATTGTTTTTTATTTTACTGCGTTAAAGTTTTTTTTTTTACTTTAATTATAATTCATTGAAATTCCAAAGTGAATTTCAATGCCCTAAAAAAGCCTGATTAACTGAAGTCAACGCGTTGAGTGGTAATCAGTACAGAGAGTGCCCCTAGCGGTGAATGGTGCAATTACACAGAAAAACAAGTTATAATGAAGACGAAAGAAGAAAGGGTCTGTCTACCTGCCATC
The DNA here is from genome assembly GCA_030347435.1 of Clarias fuscus. Classification (NCBI taxonomy): domain Eukaryota; kingdom Metazoa; phylum Chordata; class Actinopteri; order Siluriformes; family Clariidae; genus Clarias; species Clarias fuscus. Next base: position 4,055,216 of record CM059207.1, on the reverse strand, counting down.
AGGCACACTGGGCAATGGATACTTCCCACCCTGGAGATATATCTGTTGGCACTTACTTATAGGGTCAGTTTCGACGCCCGATTGTATCTGAGCATTTAGGGGCGAAGGACCTTGCTGGAAGGACCAACAGTGGCAGCCCGGCAGCATGGGTGCTCGAATGGGGGACCTCCTGATCAGTAGTCCAACACTTTGATCACCGAGCTACCCCTGCCCCCATAATGAAGATGATGTTCCTGCCTCCCCACAAACCCTGCCTATGCTTGCCGTCACAAAGTACTTCTGTCCTTTAACATTTGCATTAGATGAATCAGCATTCAGACATACTCACTTGTTAAATCTACAAAACAATGACTATACAGTTTGCCATTTGCCAAAGGAAATTATACATCACTCATTCATTTAGCTGACTAGCTTGTTGCTAATAAAAGACGAAACAAGTTTGTTGTTGCCCTACTCTGTAATTTTATGATTCGATTTTGATAATTGACTTCCCAAATATGAGGAAAATTGAATGTCTCTGACGTCCTTATCTGCCTTTACAAGCATATGGTTTACACTAGCATAAAATTAGCATGTGACTTAGCATGAATTAGCAGTTAGCAGGATAGAGGGTGTTGAAGATTTGGGATTGAAAAATATCTTACATTAATTAGCACCTTGAGAAAAAGACTTTGTCACTCATGAAAAAGGAATAATTAGCTCTGAGGTTATTATGACAACTAATGACAACTTTTCAAGAAATAAAACACCTCATTTAATTTCACACCGTGTTTCTTTCCCCTTCTTTTACAGAATTTATTTGATTGAATTCAGACATTCTCGCAGTCCTCGCCCTCACAGCCACGACAACTCGCTTATCAGAGTTCACCCTCTACACAGAACCGATCCGTTGCCATGACCACAAGCTAATTTTCTTCGGCTGTCTGCTATCACTTCTGATTAGCCTCACTATACTGTATATTCTCTGCTGGATCACTTTCCTCTTAGGTTAGTCTTGGTCTAAGCCATGCTCTCTTTTAATTCATTCTGACACTGGCTTCTTTCTTGTATAAGTTTTTTGATCTCCTGAGCTTCTAACGCATCAGGCATCAACACTGCAGCATAAGAACAAGCTGTCAGCTTATCAGAAAAGGCTTGTTATAATGGGTTCGACAGAATCATCACATTTGGGCCATCAAACAGAAATATACTTTATGTACAATCATTTATATGAGCATGTTACCCTTTTCTAAATAAATTTGTTCAGAATTAGATCTTAGCGATTTTTAAAAGATACAAAACGTTCTGTCATTACTATACTACCATAAATGCTTATTTCTAGAAGCCTTGATAAAAAATAACTTGCATATACATTGGTTAAAAATAACCATTTTGTTGCTGAACTTTGTGAAGGTTTTTTTTTTTTTTTCCATTCTTTTCATTGACATGTTGGTCTATTTTCACTCTGGTTAACTTCGCCTATGTTACCCAATACCTAGGTTACATCAATTGAGAAGCACCTATCAGATGGACAACACCTTGTTCATGAGAGAGACAATTTCATGATGACAATGAAGCCATGGGGAATGTTTACACACATGGTGAACAGAAAAGCATCTCATAAAGCGGCCGAGGTGGTTATGAGCCCGTTGCAGTCGTTCCCATGAATATTCAGCGAATGGAACGTGTTAATCAACACGTCGCCAACTTGGAGAAGAGACACATCTGTCTGTGGGAACTGTGCACACAACCAGTAACCTGCACCACTTGCACATTACAGGAACCCTGTACTGGCTCTGGCGTACTGAGAAAACTATCTACCTTGATTATGTCCAAGCACTAGTGAAACACTGGGATACGTGCATTAGTGTAGCAGAGGACTATATAGAGAAATAAAGGGAGTTTTTATTCTCAGAACCGTGTTCTGTTATTCTGCAAAAGTCCTGGTTTGACTTGAACACTCCTGCAGTACCAACTAGATTAAATCAGTTTCACTCTTGGCATGATATGGCATCACTGATGCCTCATTCTTCAAATGATTCTGTTTGTGTTACTTACTGTTGCTTCAGTTGTTTTAACAAAAAAAAAAGTTAAAAAAAGACAATCCTTTGGAACAAATAATCTCAAATAGCTACCAATCTTTTTAAATATATACAGTGTATATATATTTTTTTATTGTCCTCAAAAGTAACCCGGCAAACAGCCCCTGAGGAAACCATTTATTTGTCCGGTTCAAGTAAAAATAGATTTAAATCCAATCTCCATCCATACTGCAAACATCCTCCAAAATGTTGTTCCAAACATCCAGAAAAAATCCATAACTCCTCTTTCATTTCTACACTTTCAGTCTCTTTGACTGTCTTTCACTCCCCGAGAAAATAGCACACAGCCTTCCCATGAGCCTCTTGGGCCAGACAAAAAGATTTATTACCCAGCATGCTAGAGGGGAGGGTATGTGCACAATTGATGGGAGGTAGAGAGGACAGTGAATCAGGAGAAGTAGAAGGAGAGAGATATATAGGCGGAGTGCTATTTTGGACTATAGGATGCTCAGATGGGAGAGAGAGAGAGAGAGTGGACGAAGGGAGAGTGAAAATCAACCGATGTGAATAGCAGAAGATGAAAATGAGATGTTCAATGGGTTTAGTATTGATGATAACATGAGAGAGAAAAGAGTGAGTGTGAGAGTCTCCATCTGGGTCCTCATGAACCCTGAGATTGAAATATACAAGAGAGATTCTCTGTGTGTATGTGTGCGTGTGTGTGTGTGTGTGTGTGTGTGTGTGTGTGTGTGTGTGTGTGTGTGTGTGTGTGTGTGTGTGTGTGTGTGTGTATATGTGCCCGTGCATTCATTCCCACAAACACAGCATTACCAGAACCAGTGTGTGCATGTGTGGATCCTTTTATGCACACGACTGGTGGATTCATAGTCATGTTTGACTCTCAGTTGCCATGGTAACTGCAGTCCATGGTGCACCTGACCTAAATATGTGCAGTATGAATGCAAACATGCACACTCCATCTGCTACCGGGCACACAAACATACATCCATACAATCATGCATACATACATTCATACACACATGCACCTTAGTTCAGCTTGATCCCATTGTCAGGGTTAGATACTGTATTTTAAACACACACACACACACACACACACACCCTTAATATAGTGCGTATCAAGTCCTTTTTCAAAATGATTTCTGAATGAAGTAGCACATACAGACACACTCTCAGACTTAGGAACACACACACACACACAGTGTGTGAGTGTGTGTGCGTGCATATGCTACCAGCAGTGCAATCTGTGATGTGTTGATGACTCAGTAGCTCAGGCTCAGGAAATGAGTCATTCATCTATCATTCAAAACACAGACAAACACACAGACACACACATTAAATTAAATCGTTAAAGGTGGCCACAGGGCTTTTTGTCTGTTTTTTTTATTCATTTTTATTCATTTAACCCAACTGACACACAGAATCTCACACATACACACAAACATCTGTGTTTATAAAAAGCACTGAATAAATGTTAATATTACAAAAGGCGTATTGCATCTCTATTACATTATTCATTTCAATACTATAGTCCAAATAAAGTTAAATATGTTTTACATATTAAAATAACGTGTATTATTATATTTTCAAATATATGTCTCATTAATTCGGCTGTCATACCCGCCACTGAACAGTTTGTATGACTATCAAGTCCTACTGCTCCTTCTAAATGTATCGTATACAATCAACTTACTTTTAACTTGGCAACTTGAAAACACCTGTGATGCTGCCATCGTGTGGTGCTTTCACTGTCCTTCCCATTTTTCATAACACTCGTATAGAAAGTACTTATTTTGACATACAATCAGAAAGGGCAGTGTGAGGATTCAGATTTACGTGTTAATACATGAACTATTGAAAATGTAGATTTGTTTAGATGAAATAACCTGAACATTTAATGCGATAAAACTCATCTCAATTCTGTTTGTGATTGTGAGCTTAAAAACAGCCCAATCCTTCCTGCTCCTACAGAACGTTTCTCCAATACTTACTGCTGCTGAAAAGCTGAAGCTGACCACCTGCTTCAAAGGAAACTACAGTATATTCAAGCTGACTTACTACTACTACAAAAAAAAAAAAATGTCCAATTGTTCCTGCTTCCACAGAAAGTGTGACCTAACTGTCCTGGTCCTTTGATAAAAGTCTTTAGCTATAGCACTTGCTCCTGCAGGAACTTTGATCAATCCACTCCTGCTTCCACACAAATAAAAGTTTGACCAATCCCTTCCTCTTTTATCGAAACTTTCACCAATCCCACCACTTCCCGAAGACACTGAATAATCCCTCCTGCTCCCACGGAAGGTTTGACCAAGCCTGTCTGCTTCCACAAAACTCTGACCAATCCATTCTACTCTTGAAGAAGGTTTGACCAATGTCTAACATTTTTACTAAAATGTCATCAATTCCAGAAAATTCCAGTCTGTCCAATTCCATGTCCTTCACAAAACGTATAGCCAATCCGACCTGCCCCCTTCCAGAACCTTCGACCGACCAGTCCTGCTCAAAACTTTGGCCAATAACTTCTGCTTCCAAATCAATCCCCAACTGCTCTGCAGAAATGTTGAAGAATCTGGCATGCTCCCAAAGAAAGTTTGGCAAATCATACTTGCTCTGCAGAATGTTTGGCACCCATCCTGTTTCCACAGAAGGTTTGACTAATCCCACTTATTTCCAGCAGAACGTATAGCAAATCCCCCTTGTTGTTAAAGTAAGTTTAACCAATCCTACCTGTTTCCATAGAAAGTTTGATCAATCGTTCCTACTGCTGCAAAAAGTTGGACAAGTCCTTACTGCTCCTGGAAAAAAGTCAAACTACGACCGATGTCCCAACTACTATCTTTGGCCAATGCTTCTACAGAAAGTTTGACTAATCCTACTTGCTCCTGCAGAAAGTTGGGTAAATCCTGCATGCTTCCAGTGAAGGTTTGACCAAGCAATCAAACTTGTTCTGCAGAATTTTTTTGGTATCTCCCGTGCTTCCACAGAATGTTTGACTAATTCCACTTGCTAAAGTTTGTTTACCCATCTTACCCACTCTAAAAAAGTTGACATACTGAATTCTGCCTCCTCCCAAAGAATGTTTGACCAAGCCCTCTTGTTCAATCACAAGGTTTAGCCAATCCCACCAGCTCCTGAACGAGGCTTGACCAATCCTGCCCGTTTCTCACATGAAATATGTTCAATTCCACCCACTTCCAAGAAAAGTTCTTTCTGCTCCTTCAAAAAAAAAAAATTTAAAACATGAAGAATCCTTCCCAGTCCTGCAGGAAGTCGGACCTATCCAGCCCAATTTGACAAAAACGTAATAAATCTTACCATGTATTAATTATTTCATTTATCTATACCTTCCAGTGATATTTTCTGTTAAACCTGTTGGTTATATCTCCTCAAAAAATGTCTATTTTTCTGAAAAATTAACATTTGCAGTTGACATTAGTCATTAGTCATTAGTTTTCTATATTAAATATTCTGCTTCCAGTGTGTTTTTGACTATTCTCAAAACCACATTTTAATCTAATTAAAGATAAAGATACTGTAGTCAGAAGACACTATGGCAATCATCTCACTTCCTGGTTTATCACTTATACAGTATAAGCAGGTCAATGCCATGCAATTATCGTAATGCTTCAGTGATTGCTCAAGTTATGTGCTGTTTGTAGTTTTATCTTTGTTGGTCTAGTTTTTTGGTTTTGTCGTTTGGATTGGTGTTTTGGATGTGTACTGTATATTAACAAGCTAAGTTTAGCATAGTTTATCACCTGCTGTGCCATATGTAATTCTGCTACACAACATAGTTATTATTTTGGTTAATACAGAACATTTTAACTTTAAAAAAAAAAAATTTTTTTTAAAGTTTTAATAATTTGTTTGCATTACCTGCCTTTATTTAACCAAGTTGTCTTGGTTTCTTTGCAAGCCCGCCTTGGACTAGCATCGATTTGGTTAGTAAAGAATATAATTTGTTAGGCAATAAGATAAGAATAAGTAGGTCTTAATAAGTTACATTATATTTTTATCACTCACTCACTCACTCACTCATCATCTATACCGCTTAATCCTGTATTCAGGGCCACGGGGGGCCTGGAGCCCATCCCACGAGACTTAGGGCACATGGCAGGGTACACCCTGGACAGGGTGCCAATCCATCGCAGGGCACAGACACACACACATACACTCACTCATTCACACACTATGGTCAATTTGGGAACGCCAATTAGCCTAACCTACATGTCTTTGGACTGTGGGAGGAAACCGGAATACCCGGAGGAAACCCACCAAGCACGGGGAGAACATGCAAACTCTATGCACACAGAGACGGGAATCGAGCCTGGCCGGGGATCGAACCCGGACCCTGGCGGTGCAAGGCGACAGTGCTAACCACTATTTTTATATTTTTTATATTTAATTAATTAAATAATTAATTAACAAATACATTAATGGTAATCATACATTTAAAAATAGACAGGCTGCTTATCTGTTTTTCACATAAAAACATGCTAATTTTCAGTTACACAAAGTAGTAACTTTCGTGCAAAATTATTATCCCTACACAATTGTGGATCCAGTGGAGGTGTGGGAGTTTCGAGTTGGAGGGATCTCATATGCTCATCTGCTTGATGTGCATGAGCAGCACTCTTTCATACTGCTGCATCTTTGAAGGAGTTGACCTGAGTCTCCTGAGGAAATGGTATTCCTGGCTTTACAGAGAACATCACTCCACCTACTGGTTTTGAAGATGAACCTCTGCATCTTGTTCCAGAAGGGAAAAGTGTAATGCATAGCTTTTGAAAGTAGAAAAATCTTAATTTATTTTCTCAGATCTATGTCAAAGGTCATTAGTCATGATTAAGGTTGATCCATCAATGTCAGTGGGTTTAATCAAAAGGATGCACATTTAGAACTACGGTCCCAGACGTCTAATTTTCCTTAATGTAGATGCTTCAACACCCACATTAATGTAATTGAAGTTATCCTGCACAGTTAGCAAAGGGTAAGAGTAATAAAAAAAAAAAACATGCACATCAATAACCTCGCTACTAAATGAATTAAATACTATACCTGTAGGATTTAAAAGACTGACGCTTTTCATAACTTGCCATACTTCAAAGATTATATTGAAAAGGCCATGGACTTCAACAGCGATGATTTAGGTTTGTCGCAGCCAACAATGTTCGAAATAATAAATCAAACTTTGCTCTTACAGCACCACAGATCTTGCACAGACTCATTTGTGCTGGTGCTGATTTCAGCATTTTGCTTTCCAACCTTTTAACACTGTAAATTACAACACCTCACTATAATGTGTAGCCTACTTTACGGATCTGTGTCATAAACGGTGACATCACATGTTTTCCTAGGAACTGTCCTACTTCTCACTGAAAGTAAGAGTAGGAAACTTACCACCTTCTGGTGGTGCTAATGTCATGGCTGATCGATGTTTGTAGGAATATACATTTGCGTACACACAGTGATGCAATGAAGCAGGTGTGACCATATGGCCCAGGAGACAGCTCTTGTGAGCTCTTGTCAAAGTTTTCGGAAAAGGGCACATTCATGCAATCGTGTAAATTATATAAGTCTTCTAATAATTCAAATAATCTGTTGTTAATGGTCTCTACCCTGGGTGGTTGATGAAGGCACTAATTTACTTTGTTAATGCAGTGCCCTGAATGTAAAGCTACGGGTCTCTAAAAAAAAAGAATACTCTCTAAAAATAGAATTACTTTTAATAAATTACATCGGTGTCATGTTCCTTCAAGCACTGGAGGCGGACGCAAACGCAGGGTGTTCAAGCACTTGTCTTTATTTAATATATAAACATCAAACAAAAGAAAACAAACAAAATAACACTCCCCAGGCTGGGTATGGCGCAGGCAGGCTGGTAGTGACGAAGTGGGTCTTTACTTTAGACCACAGTTCCACTGGCAAAATTAACGTGAACGGAGTATGGCTGGGCTTCCCTCAGCCGTGACCTTGACCTAGGTCTATTATCCAGCCTCGCTCTGCTGATATACCTCAGTCCTGGGGGGAGAGAAGAAACGAACAGGTTTGTTAGGCTCTGTGACATGTACAAACAATGAGTGCACGACGGTGAACGGACAAGTGTGTACGGGTTCGGCCGACCTAAATAGAGACACACAGGGAGGACACAGGTGATCTTAATTTGATTTAAACATTGATAACAAGTACACACGTAGACACACTAGGGGGGGACAAAGCGCCGGCTCAGTAATCCGGTGAACCCGATCTCTCTCTCCCGGACTGAGGTGGCACAGATGTGACAGTACCCCCCCCCCCAGGACCGGCTTCCCGAGGGAGGTGGGGGCGCTCTCTCCGCGTCACCGGCGGGAGTAGGGACCCACCGGACTGATGGGATAGCCGGCGGGCGGGGCGGCCCGGAGGTCGCGGCGCCGGGCGATCCGGCCGAGCTTGGTGAAAATCGGAAATGAGTTCCCGATTTAGGATGTCTCGCGCCGGTACCCAGCTCCGTTCCTCTGGACCGTAGCCCTCCCAATCTACTAGATATTGCAGGGCCCCCGCTCTCCTCCGGGAGTCCAGGAGTTCCTTCACTCTAAACGCGGGGGCGCCCTCGACTTCCACAGCCCCGGGGAGAGATGGGTTCGCGATGCCGCCGTCTAGCGGCCCCCGGTTCACTGGCCTGAGAAGAGAAACATGGAAGACAGGGTTAATACGAATATGACGAGGGAGTTGTAATTTAAATGAGACGGGGTTGATTTGGGCTAGAATGGGGAAAGGGCCGATGTACCGCGGGGTGAGCTTGCGACAGGGAAGGTTTAAGTGAAGGTCTCGTGTCGAGAGCCATACCCGATCACCTACCTGGAGCGGAGGACTTTCCCCTCGCCGTCTATCGGCGAATTTTTTAAAGCGACGAACCGCTTGGGAGATTTTAGTATGCGCATTTTCCCAGACTTTTTCCGCTCCTTTAAACCATTGATCCACCGTGGGTACATCGGTGGGAGTGGCATCCCACGGACAGAGCGGAGGCTGATGCCCGAGCACACACTGAAACGGCGTTAGGCCGGTAGCGGAGTGGCACAATGAGTTTTGGGCATATTCCGCCCAGATTAACCAGTCTGCCCATTCATGTTGTCGACTGCTACAATATGCCCGGAGGTATTTCCCGAGTTCTTGAACAGTCCGCTCAGCCTGCCCGTTAGATTCGGGGTGGTAGCCTGACGTTAGACTAACAGTGGTCCCCAATTTCTGGAAGAAAGCTTTCCAGACTCTAGCGATAAATTGGGGACCACGATCTGAAACAATGTCCTCGGGGATACCATAGCAGCGAAACACTGTTTCGAATAGGGTTTCTGCAACCTGGAGGGCCGATGGGAGAGAGCTAAACGGGACAAAGCGACAACCCTTTGAGAAACGATCCACCACTACTAGGACTGTCGTGTACCCTTTTGACACCGGCAGATCCGTTACAAAATCCACTGCTATGTGTGACCACGGTCTGTTAGGTGTGGGTAGGGGCATTAGTTTCCCAACTGGCAGACAACGAGGATTTTTTGTTGTTGCACAGACAGCGCAAGATAAAACTGCTGTTCTTACGGTTTCGTGCATCTTAGGCCACCAGAACTTTGGTTCCAGGAGTCTAAGTGTGCGAGTGATGCCTGGGTGTCCCGAAGCTAGACTAGAATGGGCCTCTCTTATCACTCGTTCGCGAAGTGTCTCCGGAACATACGTTCGGCCCGGGGGGCAGCCCTCCGGCACGGGGTTGGACCGAGCCGTTTGAGCTACCTCCGCGTCGATGTCCCATATGATCGGAGCCACTACGAGTGATGAGGGCAAGATCGGTTCGGGGTCCGGATTCTGATCTGGCAACGGAAAACAGCGGGATAGCGCATCCGCTTTCTTATTTTTAGATCCCGGTCGATAAGTGATGCAAAACTGAAAGCGGGTAAAGAACAGCGCCCAACGGGCTTGACGAGGGTTTAATCTTTTGGCTTGTTGGATATACTCCAAGTTTCGATGGTCAGTTAGTACCACGAACTGGTGTTTAGCTCCCTCCAACCAATGCCGCCACTCCTCTAACGCCGCTTTTACTGCTAGCAGTTCGCGGTTGCCGATATCATAGTTGCGCTCGGCAGGTGTTAGTTTACGGGAAAAGAAGGCGCAGGGATAGAGTTTCTCGGGATGGCCTTGGCGTTGTGACAGCACCGCTCCTATACCCACTTCCGACGCATCGACCTCGACTACAAAGGGCTTCTCCGGGTTAGGTAATTTTAATATGGGCGCGGTGGTAAATGCTGTTTTTAGGCGCTGGAATGCCGTGCGCGCTTCCGGTGAAAGCGCGGGTAGTTGTTTCGGTTTCCCTTTTAACAAGCTAGTGAGTGGTGCTGCCATCGTACTGAAGCCCCGAATGAAACGCCGATAGAAATTGGCGAACCCAAGAAAGCTCTGTAGCGCCTTGACTGACCGTGGTTCCGGCCATTGTTGGACCGCCTCCACCTTGGCCACCTCCATCTCGACCCCCCATGGCCCTATGCGGTAGCCGAGAAATGCAACCTCCCTCTTGTGGAATTCGCATTTCTCCGCTTTAGCATAGAGCCCGTGTTCGCGCAGACGGCAAAGGACGGCGGACACATGAGAGACATGTTCGGAATATGACCGCGAGTATATCAAGATATCATCCAGGTACACTATCACATAACGGTTCAACATATCCCTGAACACGTCATTCATGAACCCCTGAAACACCGCAGGTGCGTTTACCAGTCCGTAAGCCATCACGTTGTATTGGTAATGACCTGACGTCGTGCTAAACGCCGTCTTCCATTCATCGCCCTTGCGAACACGAACGAGGTTATATGCGCTGCGGAGGTCAAGTTTGGTATAGATGGAAGCGCCTCGGAGTTGGTCGATCGCGGCTGGCACCAGTGGCAGCGGGTGCTTGTATTTTATTGTGACCGCGTTTAACCCACGGTAATCAATACAGGGACGTAAACCTCCGCCTTTTTTTTCAATAAAAAAAAAACCTGCCGAGGCTGGTGACGTGGACCTGCTGATGAGCCCCTGCTGGAGAGCCTCCCTCACGTATTCCTCCATTGCCCGGGTCTCCACCACGGACAACGGATAAACGCGTGCGCAAGGCGGTGCTTTCCCCGGCAGAAGCTCAATCGCGCAGTCCCACGGTCGGTGAGGGGGAAGTCGTGCGGCTGCCCTAACACTAAACACGTCCCTAAATTTCACGTACTCGGATGGCACCTGGACCGAAACTAGGGCTTGCGGACTCTCTATTGATGTGGTTAGGACCGACAATGCAGCCGGCGTGCATGTTTTAGCGCATCGTGGGGCCCAAGATGTGATGCGTGACCTGGCCCAATCAAAATTCGGGTTATGTAAGCTGAGCCATGGGAGGCCCAGCACGACGGACTGGTTCATTCGAGGCAGCACAAAAAATTTTAGCTCCTCGGTATGACCGGGGAAGGCTAATCGAAGGGTCGCGGAGAGATACTCAACGGGCGAATTAATTAATTGTTTGCCATCCAGAGCTTTCACTGTGATCGGCAACGGAAGCTTCGACACGGGAGCTCGTAGCGAGGAAAGGATAGATGGGGAGATGAAGTTTCCGGCCGAACCCGAGTCTATAAGGGGGAAAACAGACACATCAGAATTATTAAAAGACAATACGGCTTGTAAAACAAAAGGATGATGAGTGCGCGGTGGTGTGTGAGCCATTACTTTGCGTAGGGGACAAGAGCTGACTCGGTGCCGGCCCCCCCCACAGTACAAACACAACCCCTCAGTCATTCTCCTCTGCCTCTCTTGGGTGGACAGGCGTGATGAGCTCATGTCCATCGGTTCGGGGTTCGCCCCCTCGCGCGGTTCAGGTCGGGGTGCTTGGCTGATGCCGGCGCGGTTCCGTAGTTCGGACCCCCACCCCGATGCTCTCGCGGGGGTGTGACGCCGTTGGCCGCGGAGGTGCTGGTCCAACTTGATAGCCAGGTTGATGCACTCATTCAGTTCCATACCAGTATCGCGGCACGAGAGTTCCAGGTGGATTTCTGGTTGCAGTCCTTCTCGAAACCTGGCTAACAAGCTTTTTTCACACCACCCGCTTTCCGCGGCTAGGATACGGAACTTGACCGCATAGTCGGCCACAGTGTTGGCCCCTTGCTTCAGCCTAAGCAATTGTTGTTCTCCCGACCTGCCGTGATCGGGATGGTCAAAAACCGCGCGAAAGGCGTGGATGAACCGGTCGTACCTGGTGGTAATGTCCCCCCCCCCGCACTCCACACTGCTGCGGCCCAGTCCATGGCTGGCCCTGTGAGTTGCTGAGTGATGAAGCTGATCTTCTTTTGTTCAGCAAGCTCTGGAAAATCAGCGAGGTAGAGCTCACAGGCCATGAGGAACCGCTTGCATCCTTCCGGATTCCCCGCGTATCTCTCCGGGGGAGCCGAGCGTGGTGGGGACGGTGCGGCGCGCCGAGGCGTAGGAGAAGAGGGAGGTCGGGCGATCGCGAGCTGACTCACGCTACAGGCGAGGTCGTGAACCGCTCTCGCCAGGCCGTCGATCTCCCGTTGCTGGTACCGGAGGTACTCGTACATTGGGGGGTCGTCTTCGGGCAGGGGGATCCCTGCTGCGTCCTGTGAGGTCCGTTCATCTGTCATGTTCCTTCAAGCACTGGAGGCGGACGCAAACGCAGGGTGTTCAAGCACTTGTCTTTATTTAATATATAAACATCAAACAAAAGAAAACAAACAAAATAACACTCCCCAGGCTGGGTATGGCGCAGGCAGGCTGGTAGTGACGAAGTGGGTCTTTACTTTAGACCACAGTTCCACTGGCAAAATTAACGTGAACGGAGTATGGCTGGGCTTCCCTCAGCCGTGACCTTGACCTAGGTCTATTATCCAGCCTCGCTCTGCTGATATACCTCAGTCCTGGGGGGAGAGAAGAAACGAACAGGTTTGTTAGGCTCTGTGACATGTACAAACAATGAGTGCACGACGGTGAACGGACAAGTGTGTACGGGTTCGGCCGACCTAAATAGAGACACACAGGGAGGACACAGGTGATCTTAATTTGATTTAAACATTGATAACAAGTACACACGTAGACACACTAGGGGGGGACAAAGCGCCGGCTCAGTAATCCGGTGAACCCGATCTCTCTCTCCCGGACTGAGGTGGCACAGATGTGACAATCGGTTCTGAAAAGTTCAAATCAGTGATGGATGTGGCGGAAATACAGTATGCGCCTGAATATACAGTACTGAAAAGAAAAAGACAAACAGCCCTGTTGTCATCTGTGGATTTATTTCCAAAGAAAAATACAGTACACACTAAGAAACATACACACTATTAGCGTGTTGATTTACCACAGTATGCGTAATGTAAGTGTTTGAAGTGTGTATGCACTCTCTGCTGTTCATTTACGCAGATTCTCAACCCGGATTTCCCAGGAGAAAGACTCTTGCGTGATGCAGACACAAAGATTCCTGGCGGATCTTCACAGCCGATCAGGTGATCACTTCATCCGGTGGTCTAAGATCGAGGGAATGCAACCTTTCAAACCTCTGTCCTAATTCACGACCACTGGGGTGTTTAAGACAAACTGGAACTTTTGATTATTCAAAGTGATAGAACACAGTTATTAGAGTAAAAACTCTATATACTCTATATACCTCTGATACACTAATGCTCTTGGCCCAGTGTTTCATTATTGCTTGGATACCATCAAGGAAGAGTTTTCTAAGCACTCTGGAGCCATGACCGGGCTACCTGCTTCACGTCTGAAATGCTAAACTCCTTTAATGGTCCAAACATTTTGAAATTCAGATACAGATTAATTTATTGTTAAGGCACAAGTTGGAAGCAGTACTTATAACAGTACTTATAACATAGTAATAAAACTAAAATTTAAACATTTAAACAATAATAAATGGACTTTTTTTTTTATCAGGGGATAACTCCCTTGTGTATATACAGTACCGTATTAATGTTTTATTTTTAGGATCAAACAATAATACAAATAAAAGCTGCGTACCATATAAATAATGACCTAAATACAGTAACTGCCAAAACAGGTTGGTGACAAATACAAGCACAACTTTGTACTGTATCAGTCCCAAACTTTTATATCAACATATCCCTGCCTCAAGTATTCGGATTTGCTCATTTTTACCATAAAAGTCCCCAAATTTCAAAAATCATGACCAGGAAAGTACGCACTGCTACAAAAATAGAGCCTAAGCACTTTAAACTGTGCTCCATTCAAATCTTTTCTGCAGTCACTATCCCAAACCTTGGCAAAAAAATAATGATCTCCCACTAACAGCAATCTGTTAATTAAGATCTGCTCCACGTCATCTCACGTCACCAATGACTTGGCTGCACGCAGTATGCCATCGACAGTTCTGTTCAAATCTGTTCACCCATTTGAATGCCATCTGCTCCACTACAACTCCATTACATATTCAGGGCCATCAAGACATACAAGATTCCTCATCTTTCCAGTGGAGCACATCTCATGGAAATCATGATCGCAGTAGTGTATAAAAAATGTAAAAAATAAAATAAAATAAAATAAAAAAACAGCTACGGAATCCTTATTTTAATTTCAACATGGTACTGTAGCAACCGTTTACAAGACAAGACTTTTACAAAGATTAGCCTGCTTATAATGATTCTTCCTATTTGTAACTCTGTTGCGCCACTTGAGAGCTTTGCATCTTTTAAACCTTTACAGAAATCTGAAAAAATGGAAAGTACAGTAAATAAAATGGTTTCCATAATTTTTCATTTTAATTTCTTCATTTCTTTTCATAAAGTAAAGGTATCAAAATGTTTGTAAGTGTTTATTCTTTTATTAAAGTGACAGTATATTGTCAGAAAATGTCAGCAATTCACCAGGTAAAGTGGTTTCCAAAGCTACCTCATAAATATGACTGCCATTCAAAACAGTTTACGATAGCTTTGGAAGAAATACAGAATTTCACATTCAGAATTGTTGATGCACAAATTATATGTTCTTCACACTTGATTCTTAATGGTGATAAAAAATTAAAGCACTAATTAGATTCCAATGTTGTGGTTTTAAACATGACTTTAATGCCAAAGTATTTTGTGATAGGAGATTTTATACTGTACACTACTGTGTCTCATGCCTTGGCCTCATTTCTTCATATTTTGTTCCCAAGGAGCTTGACTTTTTTGTATTTTAACTGAAGGACTTTCTTTTTTTTTTTTTTTTTTTTTTGACATTTTTGCCAAGTTTTTGTCTCTCATTTTCAGTCCAGTCCCTCTACCTGAACAGTTGAATCTGACAGTAACCTATGAATCAAGCAAAAAAAAAAAAAAAAAAAAATTCACGAACCAGTGAGAAACAGGTGAAGATGATGACAGATGATCAGGTTGGTTATTAGTATACTGGTGATGCTAAATGCTGAGTGGAACAGACGAGAGGGGAAATGAGGTTGCTAAACAAGTAAAGCGTGTTCCATCTATTTCATTTATCCTATATCTTTTTAATTTTAATTTACATTGCAGCAATGTTTTTAGATGTCAAAACTGCAACACAAACATTGTTATGGTTGTAGGAGGGAAAACTCCATCCTCTCACACTGATGGTGATTTGTGTCAACTTGGGGCGTATGGAGGAGGAACTGGAGGCGTCTTGAGAAACCGTTGTCTTGATCACACCGGTCATTAGCCTAGAATGCTTTTTTCATCATCTTTGACAAAATCCATTAATCTGTCTATTATCTTTTTATACATAAATTTCAGTGGATGTATCTACTGCGAAAAATGCATTACTGCTTAAATGATTAACACCACAGATTATCTATCTGTCTATAATTTTTAGAGCTTTATTTTCTCTAATGGAAAAAAAATGCCGTTTAGCAGAAATGTACAGTAGGTTTTTGAAACGGGTATTAATGCAGAAACAGGGTCCATGACTGATATGTGAAAATGAGGATTACAGACTTTTCTGACACCCAAGACAAACAAACAAACAAACAAACAAAAAACGCATACAGGAGTTGTATTGATTATAGCAACACGATCAATTTATATCAGCTGTGTGTTGTGTGTGTTTTTCTGTCTCCATAAAGCATATTAATGGAAATTTAATAAAGTAATATGAAGTGTTTATAATTGTAATGACTTGCAATACTTCCTTTGTACAATTTAATTTTTGGAAAAATCTTAAACATTTTCCCACTACTCATGTGCTGTGTCCAAAAACTACTGTACAGTACATCCAAAAAATTCTGTTCTAAAGATTTTGGCATAGAACTGATTAATATTTTATTCATAAAATCCACAGTTAACAATATGTTTTTTCCCCCTTAAATACAATATACTATATGTAGATATGTATGGATATTCCATTATTAGCTGGCAGTGGGGCTACTCATTCATGTGTCAGAATATATGTACCTGTGTCCTTTGCACGTTCAAAAATTACATACATTGAATTGGACATCTGAGATTTTTATTAATTTCAAATATAATTAATTTTATTACTTTTTATTGTTTGGATATGTGGATATATACATACATAAACTCATTCATTAATTTCCTGTAATATTTCATTGCATACAAGCTGTAGTTCCGCATTTTCTCTACCTGGTGGCAGCAGAGGTTTTTGCAAGGATTTTTAGATTTTCAGAGTCTGATACACTCATGTAGGAGGAATGCACATTGTTTTTATCATGTACAGATTTGTGTACTGTTTAATTATTTGTGACTTTTTAGTAGGATGCATTTAGGAAATTAAGGCCTCTAGCCAGAAAAACTTGTAGTCTTTGTAAGAATGACAAATAGATGCAAATGGTATTTAATTCTTAATAATTAACAATTGTAACAATAATTAACAATATGTGTGATTTGAACAATATGGTTGAAAATCCACATCTAGCCTGTAGGTCAACATGCAGGAATACCATTCCTCTCAGGCAAACCCAATGTTTTCACACTAGTAAGCACCAGTACATCTAGCACCAACCATCTCTCTTACATGAGTTAAGAGTGCTGGACTTACTAGTGCTTCTTGCCTGAGCTGATATAAAGCAAGAAAAATTGGGTCCATGGTCAGAATCTTGCGTAATGGAAACAAACTTCTGTTTTCAGCAAACTTCTTCTTGTCCTAGGCACTGCACTTTCAGATTTGGCCATCATTGTTGTCTAAAATCACACAATGAAGAAAGAATATGTTGTACATTTAAAACATTTGGCAGACACCCTTATTCAGAGTGATTCGCATTAATCTTATTCATACAACTGAACAGTTGAGGGTCAAGTGCCTTTCTCAATGGCAGGTTGGCAGTGATCGGATTTGATCAGTAGTTCAATGTTTTAACCACTGAGCTACCTCTCCCCACTTGCACTTGGAATTTTTTTGCCTGTATCTGTTTAGATCAGGGGTCTCAAACTCAGTTCCTGGAGGGCCGCAGCCCCACAGAGTTTTGTTCCAACCCTGCTCCAACATACATACCATGTAGTTTTCAAATAAGCCTTAATGACTTGTTTAGTTGGATCAGGTGTTCTTAATTATGGTTGGAACAAATCTCTGTGGGGCTGCGGCCCTCCAGGAAAAGAGTTTGAGACCCCTGGTTTAGATCTTACATAAGATGGTTTGCTCATGGTTAGCTACCTTTGTCTTGTTTAGCTACTGTAGGTTAGCAGCTAGGGCTGGGCGATATGCCCTATAAATGAAATCTCGATTTTTTTAAAGACCAAATTCGATTTTCGATTTTACATTTTTTTTGCTTAAAATAAATAATAATAATAACAATAATAAAACAGACAGTATAGTTTTTTTTATTATTTACTTAAGCAAAGCAATACAACCAAACATTACCTGCTTATTTGGATTAAAAGTATATATATTAAATCACTTAAACAATTTTGCAAACCACATGCAACTTACATGCTGAATAAAATCAAACAGGAGCCTGACAGCATTTTTTAAAACTGTATATATGGGTATAATGTCTTTAGCGATATAACACGACAACATCAGTAATATCTTTCCATCGAGGCTCCTCTTATCATATGGGATACAGGGGGGAAATGTGCTCGCTGTTTTCTCCTGGCTTTTGGCCGGTGTTTTCGCGCTGCCGCTTGTCTTGTTTAGCTCGCAGCGGCAAACACGACGCCGATTCAACAGCGTGGCTCTGTTTGAGGTGCGCGAGGACATTGACAGTCGTGCTCGAGTAAATTAGCTTCTTTTAGTTGCTACAAACTTCAGACAAATTTTTACACCGGGCTTTGGCTTGTTCAATGTGTAAAGTTGCGAACCCGAATAATTTCTGTTGGAAACGAGCTCCTTGGTTTCATCAGAACGCGCTGTCATGTTGTATCTCGTATTTCCCACGTGTGAGTCACAGAGGGGGCGTGGCAGAACTACAGAAGCTCGCGGTGCCGTACCAAAGTGAAACTGTAAAATCGATTTAAAACTCTCACAGGTGAGCGGTTAATTAGGCGCGCCGTCATGTGGTCGGACAATCTTGCCTCTTAATTATTCTGCCATTGGTGCAATTACAATTTATCTAATATTTTAATTTTAAAAAATCGCGATACCTTGATTTAAGAAAAAAATTAAATCGTCTTAAAACGTAAATTCGAATTAATCGAAAAAAATCGCCCAGCCCTTTTAGCAGCAAAACCAGACCAGCTACAAGTAGTTTGACCAGTGAAAGTGTCCAAAATCCCATCCAGAACCTGTAATTTGACAAAGGGCACAGGTTATTTTTCTCATACTACCCCCAATCTATCTCTATCTATCTACATTTATCAGCCATAACATTAAATACATTTAAAGGTGAAGTGACATTGGCACAATGGCACCTGTCAATGAGTGTTATATGTTGGGCAACGAGTGAATAGTCAGTTCTCAAAGTTCATGAGGTCTCAAGTTAGACCCATGAACAAGCTTTCATAAGTGCCAAATTGGTATGGTTAGATAATTGGGTCAGAACATCCCTAATGTATGTGGGGAGTGAAGGCTCTGGTCCAATCCTATAGGGAACTACTGTAGCACAAACTGCTGAAAAGGTGTGTGATGGCTCTGATAGAAAGGTCTCGGAACATACAATGTACCTCAGCTTCCTGTGTATGGGGTTGTACAGCTGTAGACTGGTCAGGGACCATGCTTACTCCCGTCCATCACCAAATCCGATTTATTGAATAAACAGAGTCCATCACCATCAGAATTATTCCATAAAAAAATGTAAGAAGGTAGCCTGGTCTGATGAGTGACATTTGCATCGTGTGGACAGCTGTGTGTGTTGCTTACCTCTAGAAAAGATGGCACCAGGATGGACTATGGGCAGATAGCAAGCGAACAGCTGCAATATAATGTTTTGGGCAATGCTGATGGGAAACCTTAGGTCTTGGTATTCATGTGTGTATTACTTTCCACACATTGCACCTACCTTACCATCGCTGCAGACCAAGAACACCTCTTCATGGCAATGTTATGCCTTAATGATGGTGTTGTGTTTCAAACATTGTTCAAGGAAGGTTGGATGGTTGGATGAAAATGGTTCATGTTCAAGCTGTTGCCTCCAATTTCCCCAGATCTCAATCTTACTGGGCATCTCTGAGATATGCTGGACAAGCAGATACGATCCATGGAAGCCAGAGAGACAGACAGGTAAACAGACAGAGGATGCTTTCAACTAGTCATGATTGCTTCGTACCATGCCTGAGTACAATTTCTCCCACGTCCTCACTCCCCGGCTGGCCAGCTTTTACATTGACAATCTTGTTCTGTAACTAAATACGGTTACACTTGCACAGTTACATTCTCCAATACAGCAGCGGACACTGAGCATTATTGGCAGCTGGTTTGATTTGTACTGCGCTCAGGAAGGATTGCTCACCCCTCCTCGCTCCATCACGGACCAACGTACACAAGTTTTTCATGCAGTATTCTCGGACGCACTTGTGTATTTATACCCTCTGATACAGCTTGTGACAGTATGCACCTACTTGGTTTAAGAGCCAGAATTAAACACAAACTGCATTGGTGTGCTATGCCTATTATCATTTATACATCAAGTGCGCTTCGCATGCCGTCCAACTGTATCAGCTATGGATTTTTAGGTTATATTGCGGTGGGCTACGCAAACACTGATATTTCGGGGGATACCAACGGCATACCTCGGGTATTATTTTCTTCCATATCTGATTCAAGAACTCTGTTCTGATACCACCTAGTCTAGCGGATTCAGGCATGGTTCCTGAGCGTGGTACGATCGTGTTCTCACTGATCAAAATGAACCAGACTTTGGGGTCAAGTAGTCTCAGAAATGATTCAGCGGCCCTAATGTGAAAATGCCCTTGGAATCAAATCGTACCCGAGTGCACCGCAAGTGGTATGCTGATCCAGACGGTACAGAATGTTCACACTATTTAAATGTACTGGAGAACTGAAGTCTATAGTGTGGAAGGAGAGAGAGACAGAGGGAGACAGAGACATGGGGGGATCAAAACACCTTTTCAGACAGACCAGACAGAGGGACCAACCAGCGCGCGCGCGTGTGTGTGTGTGTGAGAGAGAGAGAGAGAGAGAGAGAGCGTGTTGGTGTGTGTGAGAGAGAGAGGGAGAAAGAGAGAGCCAGTGTGTGTGTGTGTGCGTGCGTGAGTGTGTGTGTGTGTGAGTGTGTGTGGCGTCTGTCTGCCTCTCCACATCTTCACCGAGGCATGAGAGGTGGATTTTTTTTTTATAAAGCAGGGATTCTAGTCGTATCGCAATAAGGAGGAGGAAGGAGAATCACTAAACAAATCGAGGATAAAAACATGGCAGTATTATAGCACGAAGAAGGTGTGTCAGCGATTAGCGATAGCATCATCAGTGTCGCGAGAAAAAAAAATCCATCTCTTCATCTTCATCATTCCCATGGGTTGATCGATCCTATGGTATCGAAAAAAAAGACCGCATTCATACACATCCACGGATTAAATATCGGACGATATTTTTCCATTGAAAAAAAAAAAAAAGAAACAGAAAACGTCGGTTTGAGCTCACGACGTTTGGGTTAAATTTCGAGCCGAGCTCGAACCCGAAGCCAGTGAGTATTTCACCCTGACTGTTCGTGGTGTGTCGTCTGTGTTTTGCGTGTGTGTGTGGTTTTTTATTATATATATCTCTTTTATTCTCCGTGCCTTTTAACTGTTCACTGACACAAAATGAAATTTCCTTAAACACCTTTTAATATTCAACAAGTATCTCGCGCTCTCTCTCTCTCTCTCTCTCTCTCTTTAATCTTTTTTTTTTAATCCTGTCATGTTGGTAACATATTTTTCGCGCCAGAATAGTGTCTCGTGCTCCTTCAGGTGAACCACCACTGCACCAAATTAGCCTAGTTAGCCTCATGTCATGTCGTACGTCGGGTTAAAACACAAGAAAACACCTAGAACATGACTGGAATTCTGTCAGAAATAAAAAGGTTCGTATTCTGGAGGTTAAATTGCCTCTTTGAGATTTATATATATATATATATATATATATATATATATATATATTGCTATAGGAAATGTCCTTATAGTGTCAACTAGTGCCATTTCTGGCAGGCTGAGGGATGAGTAAGCCAGGGGAAGAAGGGAGGGGGGTGGGGGGTAATGGGAGACTACAGAATAAAAAATATGAACGAGCGAGACTATAAAGGGAACATATTGAAAGCTAGTGACTTGTCATTACAACATGAGATGGGAAGCGATGAGTCGTCTGGTCTTATATTTTAAGGTCAGGTGAATAACTTAAAAGCTGAACGCTCTTCAAAAGAGTGTTTCGTCTTCAGCATCCTGTCTGCTTTTCACACAGAATTTTTTTTTGTCTCTTAGTTTTTAATAAAAAATTTTTTATACATACATATATAATGGATACTGGTGTACAATCAAATACTGCGCTCACGCTCAGGTGCCAACATATAATACCACCTGACACCATGTGACGCAAACGGAGTATACGTCGTCGCACTAACAAACAGACGATACAGAACGAGAGTGATCTGGTCATAGCTCATGATAAATGGCAGAACGAAGTGACAGGAGGAGCTAAAGCATCTAAAGCAATCTACCCGGTTACAAGATAATATGTCTTAAAAATAAAACTCAACATGAGGAAAGAGTTGTTAGCAGCAACATATGTCTATGTCTGTGAACAAGCTCGGAAGAGTTCAGAAAAATCTTACCTGGTATGTTATTGATGAGCCCCATATTTGACTGGTACCGTTCTTGCCATTGCACTGGTTTGATAAAACAATAATTTACTTTGTTTGGAAATTGCCGTTCAATATGGCGGATGAGGAAATTGATGGCGTTTAATGGAAGTGTCATTCATGGTTAGGTATGATGCTGCCGGTTCAGGAATTTAGATCATTGTCTTATGGATCATAAGGACCATTGGGTTAAACGAAAGGGCTTACTGCTTCCGGTCAAATGTACAACATGTTCAAACCACACTTTTCACTTGTGGAAAAACAAACAAACAAATAAACAAAAAAAGCATCTTTTCTTTCCTGAAAATGAACTTTGTCCAAGCTAACAAACGTAGCTAAGCTACTGGCTTCTTGAAGTAAGACAAGCTAGCTGACATTATAAAGAATGAATGTACATTCATTGAAGTAAAACTCATAAACTCACACTCATAAAATTGAAGAAATTAAGAAATCATAATTATCGGTATTATAAGCAAGGATGCAAATCACCAGGGATCACCTAATATGATATTATCACGATACCTAGATGGCAATTCAATTAGTATTGCGATTCTGTATCATGATTTTATAAATGTTCCGATTCTACAGCCGTGGCCAAATGTTTTGAGAATGACACAAGTGTTAATTTGCAATGGAAGTCTGCTGCTTCAGTGTTTTTAGTTCTTTTTGTCAGATGTTATTATATACTGAAGTATACTTACAAGCATTTCATAAGATATAAAGTCTTTTATTGACTATTCATTAAGTTCATGCAAAGAGTTAATATTTGTAGTGTTGATCCTTCTTTTTTAAGACCTCTGCCATCCTGACCAATGGCCGCCCATTCTTGCATAATCACGAAGTGGCTCGGGAAACAAAACAAAATTTTGAGCCCATGGCCAAGAAACTCATCATTAATCCCATTGAGAACTTGTGGTCAATCCTCAAGAGGTGGGTGGACAAACAAAACCCCACAAATTCCTACAAACTTCAAGCACTGATTATGCAAGAATGGGCTCCCATCAGTGAAGCAGCAGACTTTGTGAAAATTTATATTTGTGTCATTCTCAAAACCTTTCGCCACAGCTACATAGATTTTTTGTTGTTGTTACAATTCTAAACAAACTTATCAAATAGTTTACTCCTATGTGTATAGTTGATAGCACCACCTGCAGGAATATAGCAGAATACAAACAAAGTCTAGTATTCACAGGATATGCTGTGGATTCACCGCAACCCTGACCAGGACAATGGCTTTGCAAAAATGAATGTAGGACTGGTTGTTACCCTGGAACTACAAGTGCTTGTGGAATTTCATTTTGGATGCAGTTAACCAATCTCATAATTAGCAAGTAGCTACAGTAAGTGAGTTGTAGTAAGTATTTAGTAAGTATTTTCTTTATCAAGAAAAGCTACAACCATGAACGTCATAAGTCACAGTACAGTAAGTCACTTACATTTGCAAAGAAGAAACATCACAACAGAGCATTTTATTTAACAAAAAAATTCAAGTTAAAGCTTCAATGACACAAACACAACGTTGCAAATGCAAACCTCAAAACAACACCTTACCTAAACAGTTACCTTTAACTGGAGCATTTATGGTGATTGAGAATTTTAATCAGAGACACAACAGCGTTAGACACAAATCGTTTGTATCTCATGTCACGCAGCTCTTAGCGTTGTAATGTTCCTGTATACGTTCTGTTCCATTTTCTCTCAGGAATATTACCCAAAGATTCATCTTAGCTCCCAAATTACGCTACTGTTATTTGGTGTTTGCACAGCGTCCAAACCGATTTCACAGAACAGACCTCATATAAGTTAAGTGCATTTTTTAATTTATTTTATATTTAATACCCATTTCCTAGCATCAACAGCATGTTCCCTTGTGGTCATGTGGTAAACATGTGGTTCTCTCACACCAGAGTTCAAGTGACGTCGTTTTGATATACAGTATATTGTTTTGAGGTCATTTTTGCAACATTGAGTTGGGTCTGTATGAAGCAAAGAAAACAACTAAGAAGGTTTCAATACATTATCATCATGAATTTAAACACTTGGTGAAGTTTCATGGTAAAAAAATCAACAGTAAAACCTTATCTTTGTTTAATATTGAAACATATAAAGAGCATTTCCGTACACACACAATGTGATGAGAGGCCTAAACAGCTGTGTGGCTACAAGAAAACCGCTTGTTTATGAGATTTATCAGAACAAAGGCTTAAATTTGCTAGAGAGCATAAAGATTCGACTTTGGAGCAATGAAACAACGCCATGTGGTCCGATCGGTCCACACTGAGCCTATTCCAGAGTAAGGAGAACGTCTGGGTAAGAAGGGAAGCGCATGAAGCGATGCACCCATCATGCATAGTGACCACTGTACAAGCTTCTGGAGTTGCTCAAGTTCCTCAGGTCTAAGCTCAGCAATGTCATGTGGCAATGAAATGAAGTCAGCTGACGACCTGAATGTACTGAATGACCAGGTTATCACATCATATACCCCATGCCATCTTCCTTGATGGCATGGGGTATATTTAGGGTTGGGTACCTATATAACCGGTATGTACCGGACCGAAACAGAACGCGAATTTCGGTGCCACTTAAATGCCTGAACTGTCGATTGAAATATTTGTTCTCTGGGGCTATGATGACACAGTTATAATAAGCATTAGATTAATCAACACACATGTTCGCTAGTACAATTTAAATACTGCATTCATGGAGTGTCAGAAATGATCGGAAAAATAAATAATTTCCTTAATTAGAAAACTCTTGAGGACTTCGGAAAGCTTTGATAATACAAATCCAAAACATTGATGCAGTAATGCTACTGTCCATTTTTTATTTTGTAGATTAAAAGTTTATTAGATTAGATAAAAAAAATTAAAAGCACAAATCATCAGGGAATGAGACCGTCCGACATGCGCGTGAACGCATCTTGCGTTACACTTGCTCTGACGGCAGCAGGTGATCTACCGCTATCTTAACTTGCTAAATTAACTTTCGTTAAAATGCCTAAGACTAAACGGTCGAAAGTGTGGCTATATTTCACAAGAAAGGATTCCGACACCGCCACGTGCAGCAAATATTCTACAGCAGTTGCGTGTAAAGGGGGAAACACGTCAAATCTAATGAAACATTTGAGGACACACGGAATAAACGTAAAAGCAGAGGCATATGCGCCGTGTTTGACAGCGTGCGGACAACAGCAGGCACTATCGGTGTGGATGAGCCCAGCCCCAGTCATACCAACCGTAGCAAAAAGGAGTCCACCGATTATGATGACGACAGCAGCCTTTCCGCAGGTTAGTAGTAGGCTAATGTAATGTTAATTGCAAAATGCAAATCTTGCATTCATGCTAACAAATGGTCAAACGATTTGTAAAATACTAATGTAACATGGATTCTGTTTATAATTATGGTTTTCCAGCTAGTACTTAAACTTTTAATATATAGTTAAATTTTAAGCATTTAATTTTTTGTTCAATAAAAATGTATTCTTGAGTCATCATTTTGTGGCTTTTACAAAGTATCGGTTCAGGCACAGTTTTGGCACCAGTACCGGTTTAAAAGTATCGATTTGGCACCGGTATCGAAAAAAAACACAAACGATACCCAACCCTAGGTATATTTCAGGACTCGGAGTGTGAAAGAGTGCTTCTGGGAGCATGAGGAATCATTTTCACACATGACCTAGACACTACATTGTGTGCTGTAATCAAAGATAAGAATGATTTAATGAAATCTTATTGGGTAACTTTTTTTTTGGCCAAGCGGTGTATATACAGTACTGTACGTGAAAGTCTGTACTTACTAATATGAAGATTTTTCAAAAAAGAATTTTGCCTGAGAGAAAAAAAAAATGAAAAGCAGTGCACTCTTTCCTGTTTTAGACCTTATTTCTTCCGTCCTCTGTTCATCCTTCCAGCAGTGACTTGCTTCACAGAGACCACATTTACACCACTTGAGATTTCTCCACAATTTAAATAACTTATAGCTCTGGCTGAAGGCCTAGTGTGAGTGAATCAGCCTTATTTAAACCATAAGGTGTGTTTTCTACATATAACTCCTCACATCAGACATGGATATTGTTATTTAGTTAAAAACAAATATATACTGTAGATATATACATTTTCATGGTACAGTAGATAGTGTCCCAACATACTATATCCCGCCCCTTGATCTTGCCTCACCTTTGGCATTTTGTTGGGACTTTCCACAGAATCCTTTAATGGACTGGCAGACTGCCATCTTGTGCCAGTCCTTGGGGAACGTCCTTCCTTAATGGAGTTAAGATCCTCTGATAATTCTACAAGAGACATGCTGAGCTTGTGTTTTTTTTTTTTCTTGATAGCATGATTTCTTTGACAGGCTAGGACTGTTTGCCTGCAGTCCTTGCCTGTTCTACAGTATATAATATTATTCCTTTTCAAGACACTTCTACAGACCCAGGGTTCTGGCCACCTCTGTATTTGTGATACAATGGTATCCAAAACTATTGAGACAAAAGTGAAATTCAATGTTGAAATAACAGTCTCAATTTGTGACAATAAAGAGAATAAGAATAAGTTGTTATTTTATGCAGTGAAATTGCTCTACAACAATCAGTTTTTCGTATGACCTGTTATTCTTGAGAACCTGCTGGATCCAGCTGGGCATAGAGTCAAAAAGACGTCTGCAGTACTCTGGTGTCACTCACTGAATCCATGCCTGCTTGATTGCTTCCTGAAGATCAAGTATAGTATAAAAGGCAGTTTCTTGCCTGCTACGGGCTTCTTCACCATTGTTCAACAGTTATCTATTAGGTTTAGGTCTGGTGAGGACCCATGTACCACTGTTACATAGTTTTCACTAGTTTTTTCAATTAATTAGCCAGATATTGTAGGTTAGAAATAATTAGTCTAAAGTGAAATCGCCTGTTTTGTGAGAACTATAATACATGGCATTATTTTGTCTTAATTCTTTTGGCCACATCTGCGTTTTGTTGCAAGTTGTTGCCTTATATCCTTGCTGTGCACAGAATGGAGGTGTGTGTGATGAAGAATAATTAGTGGTGGTATTGAAAAACATGTTGGAAGGGGAAATTTCTGGGGAAATTAAGCATCTCAGATGTTGGTTGGTCTGCAGAAAAATAATACTCATCCTTAAAAAGTAAAGCCATAACTCTATTAGAATAGGCACAACATGCTATTTGCACTGTTCATTCATCTCAACAGTAATAGTTGTGTTAAATAATTTTAGACAGCCGTGTTAACAAGAATCAAATTTACCTGTAGTGTACGATTGAGTGTGTGCTTGTGTCCTGCAAAGGCTTGGCTCCCCATCCAGTGTGTCCCCTTCCTTGTGCCCTGAGTTCCCCATCCAGTGTCTCCCCTTCCTTGTGCCCGGAGTTCCCCATCCAGTGTGTCTCCTGCCTTGTGCCTTGAGTTCCCCATCCAGTGTGCCCCCTGCCTCCAGGCATCATGAGGACAACGTTTATTCTGTAACAAAGCTCTGAAATCGTGAGGCCTTTCAAAAATGCCATTGTATCCACAATGAAACCAAACCCAGGATAATTTGTATGAAACATCCATCAGACAAGTCTTCATGTAATACCTTGCTTTTATACAATTATAATTATCTTTGATTCAGTAATGCTGTTGTACGAACTGTGTAACAAAACAACAAAAAATTTCTTCAGACATAAAACCATAAATTCCCATCTCTTACTTTTTCCTCCATTGATACCCACCACATCCACATTCTCCTGTATATTATTTAATGACTCCTACCATAAGCTCTTCAGCTACAAAGCAGAATTATCCTGGGTTCTGAGAGTTATCAGTTCACAGTACTTCTTTTACTCTCTGTAGCATTTGGCTACAGCTTTGGTCCAGACTGGTACTTTAGTCTTCACAAAATAAGCCTTTGGATACATTAAATGGCCAAAGGTGGTGTGGAGACCTAATCATCACACCTATAAGAAAGGCTTTCTTAAAGTGAGGCCACAAAGTGAGGTCCTTGACTTGACCTGATTTGAAGACCTGGTTTGCCACGATTAGAGTGGAGTGGAAACACACTCAGGTGGCCAGAACTCTGACAACTCTTCACCCTGACTAACCACCTTTGGGATGATTTGCAATGCCAACTTCACACCAAATCTTGCTTGGTACTTCTGTAATAGAACGTTCTGCGTGACCAACGGTCAGATGTCCACGTACTTTTGGCCAAAACGAACGTCTCAAAATCTATTACCAGACCCATGGTAAATTCTCTGCCCGGAACATTCCTTATTACACCATCGAGCAGCTTTCCCCTCTTTTAGAACTGTACTCCTGTCCAGATCCTTCAGGAGGCCATTAATAGATTGAAACCCAAAATTATTTTCCCTGTAATGAAGCACAAGCTGCAAGTGATCAATATTTTATCCTATTTAGTTTTATGACAAAATGTCAACAAGCAAATGTCAACAGCCTCGTGTCCCCATGAAGAACAAGGAACGAGGAACGTCATGAGAATCTGAGCATGTTAAACTATTGCCTGCACCTTCAGGGTCACAAGGTTACTTGGTGGCACTGGCAGGATTTCTTCCATTTTGTAACTTACTTTACAGTCTAATTCATGTCTTTATTATTAACAGATGAAGAAAGGTTTATGCTTCAAGAGACAAGATAAAAAATGAACGAATTAAATAACGAGTCAGGAAGACGCGGCACTTGGTGCTGTTTTCATGCTTGGGAACGATGCTGTGGTTTTCCACACGTGTGTTTGTTTAGCAGGATAAAATGATAGCTGACATGATTTCAGTATAATGTCATTTAAAGCCTGAGGACAGACACTCACACGCACACACACATACATACATACACATTGTAAAGACACCCCCCGCCCCCTTCTCTCTACTGGCTCGGTCCCTCTGTGCTGCAGGCGAGTGACGTCATATTGGAGGATTTTTTTCCCTCATAATGTAACACTTTACACTAATGGAGCACTGATTTAGTCTAGTCTGGACTTAATAATATTTTAAATTTTATTTTCAGAATCCTCTCGTCTGTTCATTTATTTTTCTCCTCACTTATGTCCTAGTTTGTTCTGGGTTTTTTGTTGTTGTTTGTATTCTGTATTCCATTGTGTTCTTTTGATTTATTCTATAGCATTTGGGTCTAGTGTGTGTAGCCCTAAAAACCCAGAGCATTTTAACCTTTTTTTTTTTTTGCATTACTATGTTTTATATATATAAATAGCACTCAGGGTTGAGTGACGGTTCCTTTTTTTAGCACAACCTAGGTAACATCATGAATTGAATTTCATTTTAACCAACTATAAAACATGACAGGTAAAAAAAAAAAAATAAATGGATCACATACTCAAAGAATTAGCTCAGATGCACATAATATAATCACACGTCTTTATGGTTGTTTCCGGTAATACGGGCGAATGGCGAGTGAGACATCGAAGACGTCATTCCTGTATTCTAATAGCGGTAAAATTTACATGTTTTAAAAATAATTATAACTTTGGTTCTACCTGGCATATTCGAAAATCCCAAATGTGCATTCCGATCTAAAGGTCTAAAGCCTCCCCTGTTCTAACACTACCACCAGGACTTCCATAAAAGCTGTTGTTTTTTGTTGATCATTGATCAATCTTGTGTTGTAAGGGTTAATTCTGTTTTTTGTTTTTTTTTTTAAACCCAGTCTTTTTCATCTTCCATCCTATTCTGTTTCGTTCTCTTTTTTTGTTCTTTTCTCTTCCATTATGTTCTATTGTTTTCTGTTCTGTTCTTTTTTTATTTGACTCTTAAAAAAAATCAACACTTATCTTCTTTTATGGTCTAATCAATTCAATTCTATTGATCTCTGTTCTATTGTATTCTTTTCTGCTCTATTGTGTTACAGTCTGTTCCTTTTTTTTCTTTCTTCTTTGCTCAGTTCTAATCTTTTCCCTTATTTTCTCTTATTGGATCTGTTTGATAGTGTTCTGGTTTGTTTTTATAATAAACTATTATAATTGTTTTGAATCCGTCTTTTTCTGTTCTTATGTATTTTTGTTTCATTAGATGCCCCTGTAATCTAATCCAGTCCAGTCTAGTCCATAGGTGGCACCAGGGAGGGGCTTCGAGGTGCTGTCGATACGTCAAAATGTCTATGGTTTATTTAGAATGTTTCATTTTGGACTATACTGTCCGGCCAAAAAAAAAATTCACCATCTGGATATAACTAAGTAACATAACATAATACCTAAAAAAAACATAAAGTAATATAAATATAACTAATATATAGTATATAGATGCCTACCATAGGATAATTACTGCAGCGATTAATCTGGCTGAGCTGGGAACAAGTTATGTAACCCTACCTGATGCAGAGAACTGAAGCAAAGAAAACAACAAAGGAGCATACTGAAACTACTAAAATTGGAATAAGATATAAAGAAAATAAATACATAATTAAACCTGGAAGGATAGTGGTGATTGGCACCCTGTCCAGGGTGTACCCTGCCATGTGCCCAGGCTCCAGGCCCCCCGTGACCCTGAATACAGGATTAAGCGGTATAGATGATGAGTGAGTGAGTGAGTGAGGATAGTGGTGAACAATCATCTTCAAGGAAGAATCATGGTCAGAAAAAAATGCTGAATGAGCGTGATGGGAGATCAATCAAATTGTAAAAAAAAAAAATAATAATAATAGCAACAGTAGAACTCACGGCCAGGTTTAATAGTGAACGTAGGAGCATTGGCTAAGCGAACTGAAGGGATTGGGACTAAACAGATGTGTAGCCTCATATATCAGTGAGACTAATCGGGGGAAAATGGGCTTCAGTTTACTAGGGAGCATAAAGAATGGACTGTGCAGCATTGGAAAAATATCATGAGGTCCAACGAATCCAGATTTACCCCGTTCCAGAGTGAGGGGTGCAGGGTGTACCCCGGCTCGTGCCCAAAGTCTGCATAGGGATAGTCTGCAGGCTTCCCATGACCCTGTACAGGATAAGCGGTATAAAGAGTGAGTAAATACTTTGGCAATCCGAATGGTAATATTTGTCATGTCAATGAAGCACCTTTGAATCTTGAATTTTGAATGGATGAAAACATTATAATACAAATTAGAACTAAAAACATAAAAGCCAACACTGGGAGGGCTGGAACAGCATTAGCAAAGCATTAACGGTATTATAATGGATCATGAACGCATCGTTTAGATTTGATAGTAATAGTCCAATAATAAGTGCATGATTTTTCTCCTCATTTGGTGGTTATGCTCACTCGTACAGTATATCTTTAGGTCTCAGAAAACAGAACCCTGTTGTAGGGTGAATGCATGCTCATACCAGGTGACCTCCGCATGCACAGGCTCGCAGACGATTGGCTAGTGTAACTGTGATCGAAAAGGGAGAGAAGTTATGCCCCACCTACCCAGAAAATGCAGCCAATTTGACTCGCTCGACTCCCTGTGACATGTCCATGATCTCTGAATGACAGAGCAGACGCTTTTCTGCTGCACCACTTGAGAGCCCTGCCTCCTATCCCGCTCTGTTCTCCTCTAAAACGTTATGCTGCATTGAGCATACTCAGCGAGAGAGACAGAGAGAGAGAGAGGGGGAATCTGGAGCTTGTGGAGAGATGATCATGGAGGATCATGAAGGAACGTATGAGAGAGTGGTGGGGGGGTGCAGGGGGGGCAACGTTGTCACTGCATGGAAGTGGGAGGGGACTGCAGTATTCTGCATGGCTGCAACACCGCCGTCGTCCTGTGGGTGGCGCCTCTAGAGGACGAAAAAGAGAGAAAGGTAGAGGGCATGCAGGGGGAGGGAGATGCGGAACGAGTGCGAGTTTGAGCCTGAGGCGTTCTCTACATGCAGCGGTGAAACACACTGCTGTGGGCGAAAAAACTAACAAACAAACAAAAAAAAAATCTCTAACGCCCTCTTTTCCGCTGCCCTTCTTTCGCTCTCCACCTATATCACCTTTACTGCTCTCTTTCTATCTCACACCCTCTTTGTAACTCCATCTCATTCGTCCCTTTCTCCTTCCGCACTTCCTGTCTTCTCCATACCCGAGTCCATCCTCTCCTGCTTTCATAGATTCTTCTGTTCCTCTTTTTTTTTCCGATTTCCATTCCATATTCCATTCCCTTGTGTTTGTGTCCTGATTCATCTGTCCATCAATTTCTCTATTCATCTGTTCATTCCGCAGTCTCTCCCACTACACCTCCATTGCTTTTCCATAACTCCTTCTTTTTTTATCTCTCTTCTTCTTTACCTCCACCTGTTATCTTCCAATTTTCCTTCTTCCCCATTAAAGTTTTTATTCCTGTCTATCTCTCAGAATCTCTTTCTCTTTGTCTTTCTCCCCCATTCACCTCTCTCTCTCTCTCTCTCTCTATTTCTCTACACACCTTCCACAGACATCTCTCCCTCCATCATTCTCTCTCTCTTCTCTTTCTCAGTGTTGGTGTGATCGCACCCCTTATTTACTCTCTCTGTTTTTTTTTTCCTGTCTGATATTCTCTCGCTCCCACATCCTTCACACCGTACATGTAAATTCTTGCCTTTTTGCTCTTCCTCGTTGGTCTTTCTCCCTCCTCCACGTCCTCCTCCTTCTCACGTCATCTCTCTGCGCTATTCTCGCCCTTCCTCTCCTCCCTCCGCACTGCTCCCCTTTAATCCCCCCATCTCTCTTTCCATTTTTGACATCGTTCAGTCTTTCTTTCCTTCTCTTCATTTCCCTTATCCCCCTCTCTCTTTTTATTTTTCCCGTTTTCCCTCCTCCCACTAGCTGCTGTGTCCACTAATGTAAATTCGGTGCAGATCTCTCTCTCTCTCTCTGTCTATCTATCATTTTCTTGCACTTCACTGATAACTAGTGTTTGCCTCTCTTTTTACTGACACACACACCACACACACACCCACAGTAGTGCAGTGGTAGAGGACATGGTGAATGTCATCTCTGTTGTAAATGCTCGCTAATGAAACTCCTTCCTCCGTCTCTCATACACACACACACTCTCTCTCCTCGTCTCCTATCCTATCGGTTCCTTTTTCATTCTTCTCTTGATTCCTTTCACAACCACCTCTGCCGCACATCCAAGTGGTCTGTTAAGTCATGTATCCAGTCCATCCATCATAAAGAGGTACAGTTCGAGACTAACACTCATCTTTTTCCACATACATTTACTTAGTCATCTTTTACACCTCGTCTAGGTCTGGATTTCTGCAAGGTGATTATTATAACACCTCCCATAAGGTGTTTACTATAAAATCCAACAGTGGCGCGTGACCACACATTTTGTTGGTGGCATAAATAACAACACCAATATATAATAATAATACAAATATTTGCACATAACATAGAAATGTCCATAAAAAAAACCTACCAAGAGGCTTGAAACTAGCCAAAGAAATTCAGCGTAGATAAAGGAAGAGTGTATTTCTTCTCCCTCTCAGCCTCGGCGGGAACAAACAAACACACTCTGTAATTCCCCTTTCATTTGGGCAAAAAGAAATGGATCATTGACGTACAGTTGTCATTTACAATTTGTTTTAAGTATGATTATTTGCTATAAAACAAGATAAAGAGACCTTTGTTTTGTTCAATGCTTCTTCAGACATTGAATATGTTTCTAAAGCCAGCATGGTGCAGCATGATTCCATCCCCAGTGGGCTTCACATTTTTTGAATGCTAATATCCCCACGATGATACATGATTTAAACAGGCGACCAAATGAACAAGACATTGGGTTATCCAAGAAAAAGTAATATTTTATAAAAATTGGTTATGCAAAATACAGCAGTATCTCGGCATACGAATTTAATCCGTTCTTGAGGTGAGATTTCGTAATGCGAAACTAATTTTCCCATAGGAAATAATGTAAATGCGGATAATTCGTTCCAGCCACCCAAAAATATTACCAGTATTACCAATTTCCAACACTATAATCATTTTTTTGCATCTAAAAACAATCAAATCATTTACAAAAGACATGTAAATGAAATAAAATGTGAAATTAATAGACATTAAATCTTACTTAACCTTAATTTATCATTTCTCTTGGATTCCTCAAAACTCAAAGTGTCTCCATTTTATTTTATTTTATATTTTTATTTTTATTTATTTTATTTTTGCTGCCATGCTCATAACCCATGGTGCTATGTCTTCACTAAATATTGCACAAATATGTAAACTCACTTCTCTTGACTTTCCACTGATGTAAACAAGATTTGTGCAGCTGGCAGAAGGGCTCAAATCCCCGTCCTTCCGGTCAGTAACCCAGTAAACCACCACTGCCCCTAACACAGTAATCACATCAACAAAAAGGGGCAAATTAGGCAATTGCAGCTGGACTTTATAAATTTGGTTACCATTCTGCTTGCATTTACCTTGACATCATAGACTTTTTTTTTTTTTTTTTTGGATTTTTCCCCGATTTTCTCCCTAATTTAGTCGTGTCCAATTCCTCCCCGTCACTAGGGGGCTCCCACATTAAGGCTACTACTACCACTCAGCCGGGAGGGCCGAAGACTATCACGTGTTTCCTCCGAACCACGTGACGCCAGCCGACCGCATCTTTTCGAACTGCTCGCTCGCGCACCGTTGGGGGCGGCGTAACACACTCGGAGGACAGCGCTATCCGCTCCCTCCGTTGCGCGAGCTCACAGACGCCCCTGACTGGCTGTAGAGCCGTGATTAATGTGGGAGCACTAAGTACCTCTCATCCCTCCCCTCTGAGAGAGCTCGGCCAATCAGCTCTCTCTAGACCTCCGGCTGCGAGAGGTTATAGCACCACCCGGGATTCGAACTAGCGATCTCCGGATGATAGGGCGAGCGCTTTAACCACTGCGCCACTCGGAGGCCCGACATCATAGACTTTTGATTATAGTTTTAGGAAAAATCGCAACCTAGCATCAGGAGCTATGGGGGCTATAAAGGATAGGTTCTCTATAGAACATTTTGGAAAGTTAAAACCATTTACCACTTTATTCTAGGCTCATATTAGTCATGGTAGTTCTATTCCCAGCTTTTAATTCTTGTCAAGGCTTTATACGATGCTTCGTCCAAATAACAAACATGATAAACAGAAAAGTCCATCCATCCATTTTCTATAGCACATATCTTTGTTGGGTCAAAGTCTATTCCAGGGAGCTTAGGGCACAAGGTGAGGTGATGGGTCCCAGCTGGTAAATCATACACAACAGGCAATTTAAAATGTCAGCCGGCCTTCCCCCGATGTGTTTGGACAGATAGAATAAACCATAGTACAAATAGGCATCCCACCAAGCATATGATAATATGCAAACTCCTAACACACAGACCTCAGTTGAGATCTAAACCCCCTCACACTGGAGGTGCAAGGCCACTGTACTAACCACTAAGCCACCTCATAGCCTAGCATCTATATTCAAATTTGTACTTCAAGTGGACAACGCTTTATTTGCCCTAGATGGCGCCATCGGGACTCTGCATGCACAGGCTACATGAATCTCTAACCTGGGTTGAAAAGAAATCATACACAGCCTCGTTCATGTTATTTGGTGATGTCGGTGTCCTTTCCATCAAATCCTGAAATATTCCTCAGTATGTCGACTCGCGTTTGTCAAATCTTATGTGAACGCTAAAAATTAAACCACCTATTGATGTCCTTTTATATTTGTTCGGTAGGATACGCTTATGCTTGGCTAGCAGTCATGCCCATGAAAACAAGACATGCTGGACAGACCTTATATCAGAAGCGTCCTACCTCCCTTGCGTTTGGCCGTCCCAATCGATCCGTTATTCAAGTTCGCAAACGTTTGGCGTGGACCCAGAGATGGAAAGAAGTCTGAAAGAAGGGAATGAAAACCGGACAGGATAAATGAAGACGAGGACAGGATGATGGCGGGAAGGAGCAAGAGTTGAGTTGACATGAGCAAATGGATGCAAGAGAGAGAGAGAGAGTGCAGAGAGAGCGGTGGAGAAAGTGAAGCATGTGGGAAAGGATCCTGAATGTGGAACCTAAGAGAAGGAGAGAGAGTGAGAGAGAGAGACAGAGAGAGAGAGAGTGAGAAGTTAACATATTAGTTTGCATATGGGCAAACAGGAATCACAGAGGTACCACAGTCGGCACTGCAGTGGCCGAGAGGGAGGGAGAGAGCAGAGGATGAAATGATCGAGCAACTCCAGCTTTTACTGCAGCAAAAAACTCATTCACCCCTGCACCCCAAACCCACCCCACCTCCTGCTAGTGACGTTAGCACTGGAACGCTTTACTGCCGAACACATCTCTCTCTTTCTCGCTCTCTCTCACTCTCCCCTCGCTTTTTTATTCACTTTACCGAATGACATTGTAATTCTGAACAGCTCTTGCTACCTACAGTACTCTCCGGACAAAACAACTACAGTGCAGACTTACGTTAAATGCCAGTAGATTCGCATGCTTCATACCACAGTGCTGTTAAAACCTCGATTTTAATTGGTCAAATGGTGTTGATAAATTTTCTATAATAGCTGCTTATTTAGTTCCTTCTGTAATTGTAACGTTAAATGTGGCAGTTGTGATGTTATAGTTTATGTTGTAATGCTGAACTTGGAGACTGAGCAATCCGACTTTAACTAAGAGTAAGCTGTAACTGTAGCGTGGGTAAACACACAGCTAAGAAAAATGGGGATTGGGTCGCAGTGGTTAAGTATGCGTGACGAGGCAAGACTTCACAAGGACAAAAAGCGTGATGGGGTTGTAACATAGACAAATAAATCATGGGCTGAAAAGAGAATAGGTAAGTGTAATCACACCAATATCAGGATGAGGGGTGGAGCTCTGACAGAAAAAAATTAATAAAGTGCATATGTTCGAATAATTGCATTACGCAAACAAAAGAGCTATGGAGTCAGAGGGAAAGCAGACACTGGTTTCTCTCGCGAATAAGGAAAGCAGCATTTTTTGTTTCTTTGTTGTACTGGAAAAAAAGACTGGTACGGGACCAGCTATTACTTAGGTTCCGCAACATTGAAAGTAATTATAAATGGATAAAAATAATCATTAGCACATAAAATATTGCAAGCACTCCAGGACAGGTACGGTGTCAAATCGCACCACACTGTCATTATTTCCCTATAAACTGTTTTATTCCTTATTGCAAATATTGTAACATCTTTAATGTATGTAAGTATCCTGCCTGGCTATTAAAAAAAAGGTAGCCATTTCAGAAGGGTTGGATTATTTGGCTAGATCAAGGAAAGAAAACAGCTAAGGAGATTTGAAGTTACTAGAACTAGGTTAAGAACCCTTCAACACATTATCAAAACCTGAAACGAAGGGAAAAACCTTCAGTTTGGTAAGGAGCATAAAGATTGGACTTTGGAGCAATGGAAAAATGTTATGTGGTCTGATGAGTCCAGGTTGACCCTATACCAGAGCGATGGGCGTGTCAGGGTAACAAGGGAAGCAAATAATGTGATGCGAAGTGGCCACTGTACAAGCGTTTGGAGGCAGTGTTATGACCTGGGGTTGCTTCAGTTGGTCAGCAACGTTATGTGGCAATAAATCAAATTGAGCTGATGACCTGAAGGTACTGAATGACCAGGTTATCACATACAGCAAGTGGTCTTTTACTTCCCTGATGGCGCGGACATATTCCAGGACTCAACTTGTGAAAGAGTCTTGGAGAAAGAAATCTTTGAGTGTGCAATGCTTTTTTTAAAAATTTTTTTGGCCAGGCAGTATATGTATATATATGTGTGTATGTATGTATGTATATTATATTTCTCTTTCATGGTACTCTAACAAAGTAGTCTGACGTTTAACGCCTGCATTGCTCTGGTACCTCTGATCAGCGTTGTGCAGTACACTAGGTTTCCTTCCTTGCATTTTTATTTTCAGCAGAGGACTATGAGTGACATCACAGTAGTGATGGCAATCATTTTGGGGAATGACATCATGTTATAGTCACGCTACGGAGCTCCAAGACTCTTATGCGGATGTTTTGGCTCTCAAAGCCTTTGCAGTCACAGCAGAATTAGAGCACAAAGCAAACCAATGAATTAACACACACTCTCTCTCTCTCACACACACACACACACACCTCTGTGACAGACAGACAGACATCAATAAACAATGCACTGTTATAAAATCTTAAATGAATGTGGTCTTCAGTTTCTCCTTCATTCTCCTAAAGGTTCTACAGTGAAAAACTACAGCAAAGCATCAGAGAAAGAAAAAAGACAGACGAATGATGGAAAGATGAATAAGCACAGATTGATATTTCAATAAATTGGCTACATAGAAAGACAAAAAAAGACAGATCGATGGACAGATCTACAGACAAACAAATAGACAGAAAGAATGGTAGACAGATAGACAGATTTCTAGATAGACAGCTAAAGACAGGCAGACATATGGAACAGTCTGCAGATAGAGAGAGTTGCAAAGATGGAATGATGAGCTGACAGAAAGACGGAATCAGGTGGAAATGGATACAGGTGGAGATAGACAGGTGTATGAACAGAAAGATGGAATGATCAGTACAGAGACAGGGAGACAGACGGCTACAGATAGAAGATTGAGAAATGGAATGATGCGCTGACAAAGACAGAGTCAGGTAGAGGTGGAGACAGACAGGTATACGGACAGAAGGATGGACTGATCGGCCAGAGACAGACAGATCTGCAGACAGGCAGGGAACGGTCTGCTGATAGACAAAGAGAGTTGCAAAGATACAGTAGATATACAGAACGATGGAAAGACTGACAGATGGAATGATGCGCTGACAGAAAGACAGAGTCAGATGAAGACAGACAGAAGGATGGAATGATCAACGCACACAGACTGAGACGGAGGCAGATATACGACAGAAGGATGGAATGATCAAGACAGACACAGACAGTATGAAGGATCTAAAGACAGACAGCTACAGACAGGGAGACAGATGGAACAGCCCGCAGATAGAGATAGAGAGATGCAAAGAAACAGGAGATATGCCGAACGATGGAAACATTGACAGAGGGAAGGATGCGCTGACAGAAAGAAGGAGTCAGGCAGAAAGATGGAATGATCAGCGTGCGCAGACTGAGACGGATACAGATATACGACAGAAGGATGGAATGATCAAGACAGTATCACAGACAGTATGAAGGATCTACAGACAGACAGGGACAAATATGTGTACAGAAAGACGCATAGAGAGACGGATCTCTAAAAACAGACAGACAAAATAGTATACTAAATAAACTCTCTGTCTCTGTCTCTCTGTGTGTGTACATGTCTCTCATCCTCCGCAGACTCCTCCCTCTCCTCCCGGTTTTCTCACCTCCCCCACCCCTCCTCTCTATGCTCAGCTCGGTGTGCGTGTCGTCGTTCCGAGGGCGCAAGGCGGGCAACCAGTCGTCCAACAAGGCATGCGGGAGCGCCGACATGCCGTGCCCGGCGGACAGCGAGCGCATCGTCATCAACTGCGGCGGCGTGCGGCACGAGACTTACCGCAGCACGCTGCGCACGCTGCCCGGCACGCGCCTCGCCTGGCTCACCGAGCCCGACGCGCCCGGCAACTTCGACTACGACGCGGCGGCCGACGAGTTCTTCTTCGACCGGCACCCGGCGGTGTTCGCCTTCGTGCTCAACTACTACCGCACCGGGAAGCTGCACTGCCCGGGGGACGTGTGCGGCCCGCTCTTCGAGGAGGAGCTCGCCTTCTGGGGCATCGACGAGACCGACGTGGAGGCGTGCTGCTGGATGAACTACCGGCAGCACCGCGACGCCGAGGAGGCGCTCGACAGCTTCGAGACGCCCGAGCCGGACCCGCCGGACGATGACGCGGCGCTCGCGGGGGGACCGGACGGAGACCTGCGGCGTCTCTGCCTGCACGAGGACGGCCGCAAAGTGGGCTGGTGGCGCGTGTGGCAGCCGAAAATCTGGGCGCTTTTCGAGGACCCGTACTCGTCTAAACACGCACGGGTGAGTGTTCACGGAAAGTCACGCGCGACGCCGCATATCTGGTCTGGTTTTGTTTGTTTGTTTGTTTGTTTGTTTTTCCCACCGCAATGCATATCCGCCTGCTTTCATGTTTAACATTCCATCTTAAACGAAGTGCACGTGTGTGTTTGCGCGCGCGCCCAGGTGATATCTACGCTGCAGGTGTAAACGCGCGTGTCCATGTTTATTGCTTAATTAACACAATTACTTACAGATCAATGACTCCACTCACTAACCAAAACGTTACCAGAATTGTTGCTGTTTACGTAATCAGTGATACATTTCAACATCAAAAGCTGTTGTAAAATAATAGTCTGATCTTGTTCTTTACAGGTGTTTGAAAACAATAATGTAATTTTTTTTCTTCTTCTGGTTTTGTTCCTAGTGGACATGATGAGTGATACAATTAAACATCAAAGCTGATATTAATTAATGATCTGATCATGTTCTTTATAGTTGTTTGAAAACATTAAAGTTCAAATCTCCATCCTAGGTGCTTAAATAGACAGATGAATACTGTAAACAAATAAAACTGTCGTCACATTTGAGCACATAAACAACCTTTTTGAGATGATCATGCGTTATGGTGCAGCAAGGATCAGGACAGTGTTGTTCCTCGTGATTTTGTGGATTGCGATTGATTGTGAATTGGTGTAATCGATTTAGAATTAAATGAATGACGTGACACTGGATATGTTAATTTTTATGGCGCTAATAAGGACTTCTCGTGTTGCCACTTGCTTCTGCTCACTTGTCATAT
Source organism: Clarias fuscus (assembly GCA_030347435.1). Lineage (NCBI taxonomy): Eukaryota > Metazoa > Chordata > Actinopteri > Siluriformes > Clariidae > Clarias > Clarias fuscus. Next base: position 4,014,317 of record CM059207.1, on the reverse strand, counting down.
CATGACGGGTTGTAGGTTTTTAGTTGTAGGCGTTAGGGCGGGTCTGGGGGAGTTCAGTGTTTAAAGCATTGGGCTTGTGATCAGAAGGTCCCAGGTTCAAAACCAAGTAGCATCAAGTTGCCACTGTTGGACACAAGGCTCTAAACAACTGAACTGCTCAGATGTGTAATGACATTAAAATGTAAGTCGCTATGGTGTTTGCTAAATGTCGTAAATGTAGGGGTTATCTTACATTCTGTATGAGCATGAAAAAAATTCATAAAGAAAAAAGATGATGATTCTGAGGAGTCGATAACAAAGTTGCTCACATTCTTAGTCAGTCCTCAGGCTTAACTCCAAACTTTAAAAAGTTACGAGATCGGACCAGGGTTCGGACAAAAGTGACGCACGTTATATCCAGAGGTATCAAGTTGATAAAACTACCCAAATGTGCAAGAAGCGATTAGAGACACATAGTTAACTATAACAAGTTGTCATTATTTATTTGTTTCATTCTTTTCTGATAGGTCTAGACCCATTTTTACTGCTTTTATTAACGTAAACAGAATTCTAATCAATTTTAAATTGAAGTGTAAAACATCAGAGTCATAACCCGGTCGACCAGAGGCTTCTGAAAGATTTCTTTGTGCTGTTTGAAGATCTGTTAAGATGGGACAACCCTCTCATTGTACGCCTAGACGGGTTTTTCCTTTTAAAGCCGCTAAAGGAAAGTCGGCATATGTTAATAACATATTAATAGTTAATAGCTTAACCTGACTTCATTACTTCAAAATGGAACACGCTGTGGTGCGAGTACTTCTTGCATGTCTGTTTAGACCAAAAAAAGCCCCAAGAGCACCAAGTTCTGCTTCAACTTGGATGTTTTCGTTAATGCAGCCAGTTGCGTGAGGCTGATTCCGCACAACGACGCCCCCTAAATTCAATCTCCGTCCAGGCTGATATTTTTCAGACACTGAAATGAGCATGTTTTTTTTTTTTTTTTTTTTTTCCATCAGAATCTTTCATCTTTAAAAATCGGCATATCACGGTCCAAACTAAATCTAGACAATCCTAAAAAAAATTTTTTTTAAAAACCCACACCGGGATCTGCACCGGAGGAACACGTCTCCGTCGTGGTTATGTCATTCACAGGTCAATACTCGCTCCTGCGGCTTCCGCCTGGGAGATTTACAACTCGACGCAGAACACAAAGACGCCCGCGGTTACACGCGCGTGATCAGTCTGTGTGAGTGTGGGACTACATGCAGCGCTGTAACCTAGTTAAAGCATCCTAAAACCTAGTGAGAAAAAAACACGAGACGCTTGGACGGTGGAGAGGTAGGTCAAGGTTGAAAGAGTCGGAGGGAGATTTAAAGCCGGACGGCTGGATTAACCGTGCGGACGGGCAGTAAAGACGTTTACGAGCAGAGCAATGATCAGCCGTGTCGTTCACGCCAGCCAGCACCGACCTTCCCGCTCTGTCTCTCCCTCACACACACACACACACATACATGCTGATTTTACTGCAGTGAAAAGAGAGAGTGTGAGGGAGAGACAGAGTGAGAGCTACAGATCAGGAGAGAGTGAGGGCTGAAGGAGGACCAGGGCAAGAGGAGAAGCGATTGCTCATCTCATCACGTCCAGCTACAAGCAGTCCGCTCTACCTTCCAGCATCGTGTACCGACTGATCGGGTATTGATTATGCGCCGTGTGTCTCTCAGCGGCAGCCAAATCTCTCTCTCTCTCTCTCTCTCTCTCTCTCTCTCACACACACACACACTAAGACATGCATACAAATAAAGTCGACTCTACTGCTGACTCCACTGTAACTGATCCTCCACTGCAACACACACACATGCACACTGATACTTCTGAAGGTTATGATAACCGAGTTTTTAATTCTCTGCTGTCAATATTTATAATACACAAGAATTTGCTGCAAATAACAGCAAGAATCGAGTGAAATCTGGGACGCATGTGTGTGTATATGTGTGTGTATATGTGTGTGTATATGTGTGTGTATATGTGTGTGTGTATGTGTGTGTGTGTGTATGTGTGTGTGTGTGTGTGTGTGTGTGTGTGTGTGCATGTGCCACACAGATACCTTCTCTCATTTCAGACACTGTTTACAATCATATCAGATTGAAAAGTGATCCAGGTTCGATCTTACTCCTGTACATCTTTCATGAAAACACAGGGGGAAAAAAAGAAGACTAAACTCATAAGTATTAAACTGTAATATGTTATCAATTATGACCGAGTCGCATCCCACAGAGACAGGAGCAGCTTGACGAAATGTGAAGTGGGCATGTTCGAAGCACACAATTTTTACATTAACACAGCTAATACAGGCTGATTGCTTAAGCATTTGCTATTAAGCGTCAGTAGGTCACATGACCATAACGTTTGCATGCTACATTTGGAAAAATTCATCTGTTTTAAAAAAAAATTTCTCCAGATCTATTTGCCCTCGTTGTGTTTTATTTTGATTTTTAAATCAGTGTTTAACAAAGCGATCCCTCTGTCTCTCTCTCTCTCTCACACACACACTCACACACTAAGTGTATTTACACATGCTGAACACGCTGTTATCTTTACACTTTATTAAACTTGTGAAACACTTGATCATAGTTGTGTGTTCGCACCTCTCGGTGAAGGTCGCGTCCGTGCGTCCTCCGTGTTCGGTGTTTGCTGATGAGCAGCTCTGAGGCAGATGGAAATGCATCTCGGCGGTCAGTTTTTGGCCCGAACATTGCTTCCATCAACAGTTCTCATTTCAGCTCGACAACGGCGGACTTCCTGGACTTTATATATAGCAGGCATATTAGCCACATCACTTTGGGCAGGGTTTTGAGTGACACTAGGTTTTTTTTTTTTTCTTTTCTTTTCTTTTTTTTGTCAAGGACATTTTAGCATACCCAGGCAAAGCTACACGGTTGAAACGAACACACACACACGCACAAAACATTTTCATATGCAGCAGGAGAAACGTGAGGCGACCAGGACTGGTAAAGCTGTGGCGTGATCGGTTCATTAGGAAAAGAAGAGCCGATTAGAGATCAGTCGCGCTTCATTATAGGAGGGAGGAAGAGAGCTGATCTGGGATCAGCCACACTTTAATATACACCATATTCTTTGTTTAGGAAAAGCAGAATCAGCGATTCTTAAAGTGAGATCAGATCAGGGAAAGCACGAATTGAGTACACTATGTTTATAATAGAAAAAAGAAAGAAGCTTAGATATAAACCAATTTTTTCATCACAAGGTGTGAACTGATCAGAGATCAGGCGTGCTTGATTATACCCCATGCTTTCATTCTTATCCCAACACATGAGGTCAGTCATATTATTATTACTTATATATTATATTCTTAAAGTTATATGCTTGTACGTATCATGTATATTATATATAAGAAGAGCTTGTCAGAGATCAGCTAATTGGGGAAAGATAACGAAGTGATCAAAGATAATTCATGCCTGATTATACCCTGTTCTTTCATTCTCTGAAGAAAGAAGAGCTTATCCAGGAACAGCTTATCCAGAGATCAGTTCATTAGCAAACTAGAGGAGCTGTTCAGAGATCAGCTAAGTGGGAAAAGCCTATGAATCGAACAGAAATTAGTAATGCTTGATTATACAAAGAAGAACTGATTCAGGAACAGTTCTAGAACAGTCAGAAGAGTCAAACAGAGATCAGTGAATTGGGCAAAGGTATTGAAGTGATTAGAGATCAGTCATGCTTGATTGAGTCATTCTCATTCTCTGACTAAAGAAGCGTTGATTCAAGAGCACAGGGTGAGATCTGTTAAGTAGTTGAACCAACGGAGCTGGTCAGAGTTGAGTTTAGTAAGACACGGTGAGAACAGATCATTGGAAACAAATGAATGAACTGATCAGAGATCATTCCCATGTCATTTAAGAAATAAAGAAATGCTGATCAGAGACCTGTTCTCTCACAAGATGAGATCCGTTTGTTAGGGAAAGCAGTGACGAGTCTTGCTTGATTTTCACCCCGTGGTTTTATTATCCAAAGAAACCAGAGCTGACCAAAGAACAGTCTGAGATGTGAACAATGTTGTACAACAAAGTCAGATTTATTTATTGGGAAAAGGTAATGAAGTGGCATGCTTGATTATAAACCATGCTTTCATTCTCGGAAGATAGAAGAGGACAAGAACTCAGGCATCAGTTCATTAGAAAAAAGTAAAACTGATCAGAGATCAGCCATATTTCATCATCCACATTCATGAATGAAAGCATGGTTTATAATCAAGCATGCCAAGCATGCCACTTTATATATATATAACTTTATATATATAAAAAGAGCTGCCCAAAATCAGTTCTGCCTAATTATTTACCGTACCTTTATTTTAGTCAATACAATAATAAAAAAAAAAATGCACTTATGTCCCATTCAGGCTTTGTTAGAATTAATTATTCCAAGCTAGTTTCCATAAGCAGCTCTTTAAGCACGAGGGAAAACTTGGCAGATGCAAATGGGGCGTCCATCAGTTTCATTACTTCACCGTTGGGAGTTAATTTTAACCGCAAACGACTTTTGGCAGTCTGTGGGGCACAAATATGACTGCTGGCTACGGGACAAGCTGACGTCAGTAAATGTTCGACCGCTGATTTGTTGAACCTCCTGTAGAAATCAGGCGTATTGACAAGATGTGTGGTTTCCTAAACCAAGAACAGTGCGCTGCGTAGGCATGTGAGTGCCTTTGGGTTTGACCCTGGAAGGCAGTGTAATGCATTTAGCATGTGACCTCTGATTCCAGATCAGTGTCTTGTCTCTCTTATGTGTGGAATGGCACCTGAGTGTGTGTGTGTGTGTGTGTGTGTGTGTGTGTGTGTGTGTGTGTGTGTGTGTGTGTGTGTGTGTGTCCTGCTTTCTAATCCAGATTGTGGTTCAGCTCTAATTCTGCTCAACCTGCTGAGATTTTTTTGGGGCCAGTTTTCAGCCTCGAGGCCACACACAAACAGTCATGGCCAATCACGTCACAGCCTGTCCGTTCTGCTCAGTAAGATATCTGGTCATAACGCAGCATGCCTGCTCTCTTCAAAGCATTAGCCAATCAATCTTATTTCCTGTCTTCAGGGCCTCGGCCTATCAGAGCGAGGGCGTGGCCAATCTTTGCGATTTCAAGCAGCTTGTACTGGAGAGAATGCTGGTGTTTCCAACGCCGTTGTGCGAGGTCGAACAAAAAGAAAGTTGTTTATATAACACACACACACACACCTTGGTTGTTATCACTTATTCTAGAAATCAGGAAACTTGCATTTTGCTTTCCCTGACACAGGTGTGTGTGTGTGTGTGTGTGTGTGTGTGTGTGTGTGTATGCATTGGTTTGTGTGTGTTGGCTTCTTTGGGAACCTGATCTGGGGGGGCCTGCAAGGTAATTTCATCTCTGATGTGATTGATATTTCCTGTAGCGATGAGATCATGTACTGCTGAGCAGCATCTCAAAGGCGACATCACGCCCTGCTGTCTGTCTAATCCTGATGATCTCGCTCTCTTTATGTCTCCCACACACACACACATGCACATACACATACACATACACATTCACACACTCTGGGGAAGCAGGAAGCACTGATTACCCTGGTTACCTTTTGATTTACTAAAGACCATTTCTCTTAAATGACTTTAACAAAACGTTCTTGTATGTAGCTTTTACAACGCTGTAAAAATGCTGCATCATCAAACGACAAAAAAAAAAAAAAAAAAAACGGATGACGGAGTAGGTGGGAAGGAAGAACGAGAACAGGACTCACATGGGACTAGGACTTGTTAAGAATTTTAATGATGCTGTTCAAAGTTTGGGATGTGTGTATGTACGTTGTAACGCGAACGTATTCAAAATCTCTAGTGCTAGAACAGAATAGCGAGCAGACTGTTTATCAATCTGATGCCAGCACCACCATGCTTCACACAAGTTTTTTTTGTTCTTGGATGCTCCTCGGATTGCATCGTATTAGAAGTAGTCTTAAAAAAAAGTTTTTTTCAGTTTTGGTGACCGAACCTAAAAAGGTCCATCGGATGCGGAGGTACTATTGTGGTCAGAGTGCTCAAGCTTCACAGCTCAGTATTAATATCTCATTAAAACATCATAAGATGTCGGAACGGCTGAGTGCTCTAAGGGGTCAGACTCAAGGTGTATACCTTCCTGTAGCGAAGATTCTGATGATTCTGAGATTGTGGGTTCAAATCCTAATTCTGACAGAACTTCAGGTTGGTTCCATAGAGCAATGGTTAGCACTCTGGACTCCCAGCAATCCGAAACACAATCTGTGCCGAAAGAGGTTAACCGCGGCCTTGTGCACAACTTCTGAGGCAATGGTGGCTCAATTGGTTTAAGGATGTGGATTACTGGGTTACTGATCGGACGGTCGGTGGTTCAAGCCATAGACTGCCACTGTTGAGAGTCCTTGAGCAAGGCGCTTAACTCTGTCTGCTCCAGGAAAGCTGACCCAAGCTTCTTAACTGGGATAACCATTTCACTGTGCTGCAAGGTACAGTACAGACCAAAAGTTTGGACAGACCTTCTCATTCAAAGAGGTTGCATTTGTATTATGGCAAGAAAAAAGCAGCTAAGTAAAGAAAAACGAGTGGCCATCATTACTTTAAGAAATGAAGGTCAGTCAGTCCGAAAAATTGGGAAAACTTTGAAAGTGTCCCCAAGTGCAGTCACAAAAAACCATGCTACAAAGAAACTGGCTCACATGCGGACCGCCCCAGGAAAGGAAGACCAAGAGTCACCTCTGCTGCGGAGGATAAGTTCATCCGAGTCACCAGCCTCAGAAATCGCGGGTTAACAGCAGCTCAGATCAGAGAGCAGGTCAATGCCACACAGAGTTCTAGCAGCAGACACATCTCTAGAACAACTGTTAAGAGGAGACTGTATGAATCAGGCCTTCATGATAGAATATCTGCTAGGAAACCACTGCTAAGGACAGGCAACAAGCAGAAGAGACTTGTTTGGGCTAAAGAACACAATAAAGAAAACTCTTTGAATGAGAAGGTGTGGTCTGTACTGTACATGTCACAAATAATTTTATCTTAATTTGAAGAAACAGAACAAACGTTAAGCAAAACAATGTGACATAGAAACAACGGATGTAATCTGCAGAACTAAAGAGTAACATGTAAGGTGATGTGGATAAAGGGAGCTTAGTCCTTAGCTACCATTAGTCCAGAGCTACCATGGCACTACCCTGACATAGCCATCATCCAACAATAAGTAGCTACTGATGAAAGCGAGAGTCTTGCACAGTCTTGAGTGAATGGAATATCAGTCACCTTGAAGCAACCATGAGGACCAGTGTCTGTTGCTTGGCAAACTAAAATGGGGTGGGATGGGGTTAGGGTTAAGGGAATAATGGCGGGGAGCTATAGCCCGGATCTACCATGGCTCTACCCTGAGATAACCGACTCCAAGAAGTAGCTCATGACGAGTGAATGGATGTGGACTGGATGGGGTTAGGGTGAAGGTAACAGTGGTAGGTAAAACTGCCAGTGGTAGACTTCCTGTGTTGAGCAGGGTCCTTGATGGCACAAGGAGACAGTCTGATGCCTGAGGTGAAACACAGACACCATGTGACGTCTGTAGTGGTGCCAGGTTATGCAGCAATGTCTGACACAGCGAAGGGTAAAGTGTCTCCTTGCCAGACTTAAGGCCTGATTCAGGCTGGACACTAAAGTCTTCCCTGGCTTTGGATGGCACCGGGGAGGCCGCTGTGTCAGCATCAGGTGCGGATTGGCTGAGGAGACCTCTTCATCATCCTCTGGCATGGGCTTGACCTCCAGTTTGAGATTTTATCAACTGTCTTCACATCTCTGGTCGACATGCCGACTATAACCCCCAACATACACACACGCGCACACACAGAATTAGCCCCGCTATTCATTGGTCTAGGAGACCCCAGAGCTGGTCAAGCCTTCTCCGATCCTCCAGGGGCAGCATTTTATTGACTCACACAACATCTCCTTCTGCTTTAGCTGCCCCCAGTCCTGTATGCGCAAAAGCCGGTCTGCTACTGCCATCTTTTGTTGAAGTCAGAGATTGTTACATGTTTTTTTGCGTTCCACAATTTGCCGCACAGTTCCCTGCCTCATGACCATGTGTGTGGTCGTCACCACGTTATGTCTACTTATGCTTCCATTGTAAAATGTGGTCTGCACTCGCACTAAAACAGATTTTACTGAAACATTAGTTGTTAGCACTGTCGCCTTTCACCTCCAGGGTACGGGTTCGATTCCCGCCTTGGGGTCTGTATGCATGGAGTTTTCATGTTCCCCCCCCCTGTTCTTGGTGGGTTCTCTCCGGTTACTCCAGTTTCCTCAGACAGTCCAAAGACATGCAGATTAAACTTATTGATATTCCTAACTGAGTGCGCGTGTGCGCGCGTGTGCGTGTGTGTATGCAATGGATTGGCACCCCGTCCAGAGTGTACCCTGCCTCGTGCTCTCCTGGGACAGGCTCTGTGTACAAGATAACGCGTTATAGACTATTATAGCGTTTTAAAGCGTTATAGCATAAAATCAAAGTAAGGTCAAAATCAGTCCAAAGAAAGTGTTTACTTTTTAGCATGTTGAAGTGGTAAAAGTGGAGGAGACCGTGTGTGTGTGTGTGTGTGTGTGTGTGTGTGTGTGTGTGTGTGTGTGTGTGTGTGTGTGTGTGTGTGTGTTCTAATCAAAGGACAGAACGAGGGCAGACATTTATTCCCTCGGGTCCTTCATCTTCAACAGTTAAAGGTTCAGACAGCCGTGTACTTGCCGTGGTGGAACGATGGAACAGTGTCAGAGTCGGTTTGGTTAACGCACTGTGCATAAAGTGGGTGCGCGCGCGCGCACACACACACACACACACACACACACACACACAGTTATTAAAATCACAACCACAGTATGTGTCGGGGTGTGCTGTATCTTGAACCGCAAAAACCATTAATGTTGTGCATCAGCTCTCTTTAGGAAAGTGTGTGTGTGTGTGTGTGTGTGTGTGTGTGTGTGTGTGTGTGTGTGTGTGTGTGTGTGTGTGTGTGTGTGAGACCATCTGCTTGTTAAGGCTGGCAGCAGTGAAGTCCATGCAGGGACGATGAATGCTGAATTCATCACTTTGACTTTCTGCTCAGCGGCGTGCAGACACACACACACGCACACACACAAACACACATGCACACATACGCAGACACACGCACACACATACATGCACACATATACATATCATGTGTAAAAACCCTAAGGGTTTTTATTGTCCAGTTTTGTGCGCGAGTGCGCGCGCGCGAGTGTGTGTGTACGTGCCTAAAACTTTCTCTGACTTTCTCTCAGATTAAAACTGAGTGACAGAGGAACAAAGAAGGGACAAAATGAAAGATAAAGTAGAGAGATTCTGACAGGTCGCTGGGCTGTGTGTGTGTGTGTGTGTGTGTGTGCCTCGTGTGTGTGCCTCGTGTGTGCGTTTCAGTTTGCCAAAGACAGAATGAAAGTACAGGGGGATGTGTTGCAAGGACAAAATGCACACAGCATCACTGCAGTGATCTGGAGAGAATACAAAACAGAACTCTCTCTCTCTCCCTCTCACACACACGCGCGCACACACACACACACACACACACACATACACACACAATGAAATGAAAGCGGAAAGACAGAAAGACTAAGCAAGTGACACTTGTCCTATCATGCTGAGGACATTTTGGTTCACATAAAGACCTAAACACACACACACACACACACACACACTTCACAAGTGTGAAAAGAAAGAATGAAGGAAAGGAAGGACAGAAAGTATAAAAAGTATGGAATAAAAGAAGGAAGGACAGAAAAGACAGGAAAGAACAAAATGAAAGGAAAGAAGTGATTGTGAGAACACCGGACACTGTCCTATTATAATCGAGGACATTTAATCTCTTATAGTAGCTGTAATAAAGAGCCGAACACATACACAGACTCGCACACACTCGCACACAGTCGCTCACTCCGCGGTCCCACTCGTGTCCTTCAGTTTCCCGCAGTGTCCTGTGCTCCATCAGGAGATTCGCTCCCGCCCGCCTCACAGGTGTTGCACAATCGACTCGGGCCTCTCTGTGATTGGTCCACGCCACCTGTCCGTCATTATTTCTCATCTGGCTGCTGATTGGACAGAATGTGGACGAGCTCGAGTGGGCGGGGACAAGCACAAGCTCAACTAACACACTAGTCCTGTTTCTGCAGAAGTCTTTTCATCACTTTTTTTCTTTTTTCCATCTTTCTTTAATTTCTGTCCCCTTTCACTCATTTTTTTTTTTCATTTTCTTACTTTTTTCTTCTTTCTCTTTCCTGTCTTTACACCATTCTATTTTTTTGTTTGTTCCCTCCGTTTTTTCCACCTTTCTTATTTACTCCCTTCCATCCTTTCTTCTGTCTTCCTTCCCTTCTTTACTTTCACTTTCACTTGAGCTTCATATTTCTTACCTGACTTCCTTACGTCTGTCTTTCCTTCCATTAGGTTCATTTTCTTTCTTTCTTTCTTTTTTCCATTTTCCCTTCGTGTTTTCTTATTTTGTTCGTACTTCTCTTCACGACGACCTTCCCTTTTCCTCTTTTCCTTTCTTCATTCATTTCTCCCTTACATCTTTCATTCCTTTAGTTTATTTTGGTGTTTCTGTTTTTCTTACTTTTTACCTTCTTTCCTGCATTCACTGTTGTTTTTCTTTTGTTATTGCCTGCATTTCCCCCCCCCCTACATAATTTTACTACTTTTTCTGCTTTTCTTCCTACAACTTTTTCTTTTTTTTCTTTTTCTTTTTCATTTTTCCCTATATTTTTTCCAATCTGTCCATCCTTTCATACGTCATTGTTAATCCTACATTTTTCTTTTTTCTTTCTTTCCATTTTTCCATTCTCTTCTCTTCTTTTGTCTTTCATTTGTATTTGCCATACTTCCTTTTTCTTCTTTTCTTTCTTCTTTTTCTACATTCTTTTCCTTCTATTTTCTCTTTTTCTCTTTTTATTTTCTGTCTAAATTGTATTTATTGTCTATCCCCTACTTTGTTTTATGTTCATCCTTCCCTTATTTTTCCTTCCTTCCCTTAATATTGTCATTATAACTGGATGCTTCCATACATCTGTCATTTTCTGCTCATTTATCTCCTCTAGCTCTTCAAGTGTGTGTGTGTGTGTGTGTGTGTGTGTGTGTGTGTGTGTGTGCGTGTGTGTGTGTGTGTGTGTCGTTCCTGCATAAATGCATGTCCCGATGCGTTAAATACTGCAGTGCAGCTTCTTCACCGTCTCCATGTCAACAGTGACGCTTGCTTTCCGGAGCCAGAGAGAGAGAGACGCTGCCAAACAGAGATCAATCCATTTACATGAGTGACGGGGAGTTCTGTCTCTTAAAGTAACACTGACCTTGATCTAAAAGTACATAATCAATAATTACAACAATAACAACACACACACACACACACACACACACACACACACACACACACACACTGCTACCACTTCAGAGACATTCACTGATATAAATCATTTATATGACAGTATCTGCAGATCACTTTATTATAGCTCACAATAAGTTTAATTGTCTTCCTGCGGCTCGACTGACTGTAATAACAGGAATGAACCACTCGGGGGCGTGCAGCTTTAGGAAAATCATCAGTGACCTGTCGCTGGTGCACAGGCATGGCAAGTTAAATCTGAGTTACTGTTTACCTGTTTACCTGTCTCCTTTCTTTCACCATTTGATTATTTACGCTGTAAGCAACTGAAATAACGAACAGAAATTCTTCCCTTCTCTCTGTCTTCCACTATTTTCCTCTTTGTGTTTTCTTCATTTTTTCTTCATGTCTTCCTTCCTTTTTCCTCTTTTCCTTCCTTCCTTCATTTGTCATTCTTCTTTCTTGCTCCCCCTTTTTTATTTCTTACCACCTTCCTCCCTCCATTCATTGATTTTTTTTTTCAACCTTTTCCTTGTTGCTTTCCTCCGTTACTTTTTCGTTTTTTCGTACATTCCTTTGTTCCTTTTTCTCTTTCACTTTTTGATTTCTCCTTCTTTTCTTTCATTTTTCATCCTCTTTTCATTCCATTATCATCTCTTTCTCTTTTATTCCTTCCTTCTCTCCCTCCTTTCTTGTTTTTTTTTTTTTTGCATTTACATCATTTTATTTTCATACATCCTTTCATCCGTTCCCTTTTTTCTTCCCTTGACTCTTTCTTCCCTTTTTACTCTTTCTTGTTTCCACCCTTTCTTTTTCTTTCCTTCTTTTCTTCCCTTCCTGTCTCTCATTCATTTTTCTTCTATTCTTGGTTCCTTTTTTCTAATCTCCCTTCCTTCTTTTTTCCCCATCCTTCTTTGACTTTCCGTTTTTTCCTACATTCCATTTTATTTTCTTCCTTTTATCTTTTCTACTTGACTGTAAGTCATATAGGATGAAATCCCTAGAATCTATCTATCTATCTATCTATCTATCTATCTATCTATCTATCTATCTATCTATCTATCAGTTGCACAGCTAATGTGTAAATGAAATAAAATCTGTATACAGACTTGTATAATAAGCTCTGCTGTATGATCCCTAACCAATTTCTGCACTCTGATTGTTCAGACTTTTGCTATTTACAGTTCGAACATTCTGCAACTTTTGGAAATCATTCAGGGCAAGTCAAAAAGACTTTTCTTTGAAAGCAAGCAGATCTTGCCGCAGGTCTCTGTTCACACTCCACTGGTCCTCTAGAGCAGCAGAGATGTGTATTTCGTGACTCAGCAAAACGTTTCATCCATGGCGGTGAACTACTAACGCCAACCTGCACATGTGGTGCATCGTGGGTGCTCTGGCATCGGAGCACCTTCCTCTCCGCTCCCAGCGTTACTCGTCAAGCCTCGTCCTGATTCTGACCTGGTTTACTTTGTGGCTTTCACTCTCTTTGGAGCCTCCACAACCTATATAAACATATAACGCAAATATACAGTACAACTATTTAACAATAGAATTTTATATATATATACTTTAAATAAAAAACTAATTTGACAGCATGGTGGTCTTCACTGGCCTCAACATGTTTGTGTGGCATTAAAAATGGATGGATGGTTGGGAGCTTGGATGGACAGTAAAAAAATAAATAAATAAAAAATGAAGAAAAATTGAGCTCCAGTATCAGGTGACACCGGGCCATACAGTTACACCATTTTAATTTCAGCTGTAACCATGACAGGAAGAGGGCAGTGCAAAATCGATTGGCTTCCTCAAGTCTCTGCGCGATGGACCGGAGCCAGAAAGCAACTCAAGTTAAAAGCCTCGAAACCTTGCTCCTGCAGAACCCAGCCTGGGTGTCTTTATTCAATTATTCACTATGTTGATTGAATAATCTTTTGCTCTCCACTAGCCGTGCTGAACAGTAGTTAGAATGGAAGGAAGTTTAAAACCTCGACGTTGACTCCAAGCCACCATTGCTTGCTACACCAAGGTTTCACCCTACATGCAGGTGGTAGAACTTAAAGAAAAAGAAAAAACACTCCCAAGTCAGGGAGTCCTTTTTTGGCTCTTCACCAATTCCGCCAATATGCGATGTCTAGGAAAGTCTTTTTTTGGTCTACAGGAATGTATCTGCTTTAGAGCAGAAGGTTGGTTTTTTTTCTGGATTATGGGACATTTGACATATATGAATGCTGTTTACGAGTCAAGAAAAGGTCCAGATAAATGAAGGTCCCTTGTATCAGGTGCTGTTGAAATGGTGGGCTGCCAACCTGTGACTATGAGCCTTGACCCCCCAAAAATAGTCCAGAATCGGTCCTGCGAGCAAGTATTCTGAAAACACCCTAAAAGTTCGCAGGGACTTTGGCCTACGGCAATGTTAACTTGGCGATGTTACGAATGTTGGACCACCATTGGTAGTGAGGTTGTTCACTCAACGTTGTCCCAATGTCATGTAGGCAATGTTGGTCCAATGTTACTGTATCAAAGTAATTCTAACTTGTAAAAATAATACAACATTGTAATAACCTACATTTACTGCATTTATTTTTTATTTATTACCTAAAATATATTTTAGAAATCTATGAGGTGGTTCTTGTGAACTCCAAGAAATTCATTTGAACCTAAACTGGTCAAGCAGTGACACATAAATGCCACATATTTTGGGTAGAGAGCAACATTTTTCACACAAGAATATACCTTGTTCATTGTACCTTAGTAGTTGGAGAAACTTTTCGGTGGTTAGTACAGTATAGTAACCACCGGGAACCTCTGAGTTAACAGTGTTTCTTGTCTGGTTTTGCTTCTTCATGTGTTTGCTGGTTCTTCGAAAATGTGCCACACAGACCATTAACACCAACCACCTCGTAGATTTTTAAAATATATTTTAGGTAATAAATAAAAACTAAATGCAGTAAATGTAGGTTATTCCAATGCTGTATTATTTTTACAAGTTAGAATTACTTTGATACAGTAACATTGGACCAACATTGCCTACATGACATTGGGACAACGTTGAGTGAACAACCTCAATACCAATGGTGGACCAACATTCGTAACATCGCCAAATTAACATTGGCACAATGTTTTGGTAATAAAAACGTTCCTGGTGAAGCTTCAAGGTTATTCACTCTTTATCACTTATTTTCTATAGTGTGTATTCTGTACAGGGTCACAGGGGGCCTGGAGCCTATCCCCGGGGACTCGGGGCATGAGGTGGGAGACACCCTGTTTGGGGTGCTAGTCCATCACAGGGCACACAAGCCTGAGCACACGCACTAAGATCAATGTGGAAATTTTCCTACCCTGCATGTCTACATGTAGATGTAATGTAAAAAAAAAGTTCTAAACTCAGCTCTAATGCCGTTTCTCAGAATTCAGACAGCTTGTGATCTCTGACGTGAATCCAGCGGATGCTTTGTAACTCTACTCCTCCCATTGTCGGAAACGCTTCCCTTTCAATCAAACGCTCGCTGATGTAATCGTTGCTAGATTTGGCCTGCATGGCTCATTTTTCCTCCACCTCTCCGTTTCTTTGTCTTCATCTTTTGGGTTCGTACTTTGATTTCCAGAAACGGTGATGTTTTCAGGGAAAATCAACTTCCAGGCAAACTGTTAGACTTGTGAGCAAATGCCATCAAGCTTTTTTTTTTTTTTTTTTTTTTTTTCCTCGAGGCAGATGGACGTCAAGATGCATTATAGCTAAGTGGATTATAATGTAATGAAATAGCGCTCCTTACATCGCACTATTTCTGCTGAGAACATTTGTATCACGTAAAGCACGCGTTACCTCGGGCGGTAGCGGAGTAATGATCTTGGCTTTAAAAACGATCTTGGCTCAGAAAAAAAAAGGAGACGTGATGTCATGTACTTATATTTTTTAAAGTAACGAGGCAGGCGTTGCGGTATCGCGCCGGATATAGCGCATTAGAACGAGCGGATTCTGTTTCTTCGGCGTGGAAGGCGAAGAACTTCTGAAAGGCTCGGATAAAGTCAATTTAAGAATGGCTCCATATCCCAATCGATATCGCTCCTCACTTCCAGTCTAATCTCACACACACACATGCTTCCAGTTTAATGCGAATTAGCGGCTAAGTAAAATCGCAGTGCACAAACCTTGACGGCCTTGCGCGCGTAAACCGAGAGGGGTTTCTGTCTGAAAGGCTCAACGTTACAACAATGTGTGTATGACTCACTCACTCGCAAACACACTTTAAGCATGCTGGGTTTCTGGCACCCTACTGTAGCTTTACCTGACGTTATGGAGCCATTTCAGAGAGAGTGAGCGAGAGGGGGGATTAGAAGAGAAGAGAAGTAGATGCGAGAGGGGAAAAGGGGGATCTCGGTTGCAGCAGATTGTAAGTAGGTCAGGCTGAAGATGGAGAGACAGGGATGGAGAGCCCCATGACGGAAACCGTGTACCTTTATGCCTTTACGATGGTGCGCGATTCAGACTGGAGCTCCTCTCACCATCCTGAAATTGGTTCTTTTCTAATAAATGTGTACCAGCAAATGTTTTTATTATTAATAATAATAATAATAATAATAATAATTTCCTGTTATAACTTGACTGTTGGAGCAGTCAGAATTTAGCAACCTTGTGGTGTAAAATCTAAATAATAAATGCTTTAAAAATAAGGCATCACCATTTGCTTACTCAAGAACGAGATGGATGTGTCGTGTGAGATAGTAGGAGAGGGAATGGCAGGTAGGAAACCGAGCCTTAATAGGAGAGAAGAAAAAAGTTCTCAGCTGCTTGACTTATTCGCATGAGTGGTTCCGAATATGTGCGTGTCTAAATTTGGGTCTTTATAGGTGTGTGTGTATAGATGCAGCGCAGGGTTTTTTTTTCCCTTTTCCCCTGCAGTGAGTTTGTCTCCCCGCTCTCTCTGCCTCCACCACATCCTCTTTCTCTCCGTCTGATTTATTATTTATCTCTCAGTGCTTGTTGAGTAAAACCACAGTATGAACATGAACGTGTAAGAAACGATCGCATCCATAGACGCGATCACTTTCCCGTCTCCCCGTCGTTGCTCTTATTGTCTCTGTATTTAGAGCCGGGACGCGATGAATCATGTTCACGTTACAAAGATTAAAGGATGTACTGTACGCGGATGAGTATACGCCGTTTAAGACGACAACCATAACTCTGATGTTTTTTTCCATCGTACTGTTAACAGGATATCTGGCAACTGAAGCACATGGGTCAAATAAAGACATTCGTAAATCCTTAGTGAGTGCCCGGTCACCCTTTTTTCTCATGATCTACAGAGACGCCATGACCGTGTCACGTGTAATTGTATCATTAGGAAAGTATCATTAGGTATCATTAAAAAAAATCATCAAATCATTAAGTATCATTGAAAGCCTTTATGGATTAAAATGTTAAGATTTATATCCATGCGCTGTTGCATTGTTCTAATAAATAAATAGCTGATATGTGGACTCTCTTCTGTTATCTTTTTTGCAAGGAGTCTCCAGTGTCAAAGTCACAAGGTAAAGCTCTTGGGGTAAAAAAAAAACAATAAATAAACAGGAAGCGTTTAGATCCTGTATTAGAATTTAGAGCTTTAGTGATGAATGCCAGCCAGAGGCACATGGACTGAGTCGCTTTGATTGATTACTAGCCTTTAATGCTTTCTGGAAATAAACAACCTCATACCACCTGCACTTTTAATTTCAGTCATCCAATCCACCAAGTCCGAAAAAATCGAACAAGAGGCTGTGCTGAAATTTGATTCCACTCTAGCGAGGCTCTTGGGTGCATCGCATAAGGATACGAGTCGTGTATTAGTAATTTGGTCGTGTAATAAACACAAGTTTGTGCCTTTCTAGTGCTATAACTTCAGCTCTGACTGAGACCGGAGACTCCTTCCAACAAGGCCCTCTTCATTCGGGTTATGTAAAGTGCTTGTGTACGATGTTACCATTGAAACAATAACGTATAAGAATCGATGCATTACTGACTGCAGCTGGAATAACTGTCAGAGCGTCAGGTATAGAAAATTTACAAGAATAAAAACAAGAATTTGAAAGTACAGGTGAAAGAGTAAATATACAGTATACAGAATGAGGCTGAAATCAAGATAGACATGATGTACAGTATTTGACAACCTCAAGGTGACATTGCCTTCTTTCTTCTGTCTTTTTTTTTTCTTCTCTTCTTCTCTGAAGTACGTGGCGTTCGGCTCGCTGCTCTTCATCCTCATCTCCATCTCAACGTTCTGCATGGAGACGCACGAGGCGTTCAACACCATCTACAACCGGACTGAGAACGTGACGGTGGGTAATGTGACGCGTGAGGAGGTCTTCACCGAAGTGGTAACGGACAGCTGGCTGACGTACGTAGAGGGTGTGTGCGTGATATGGTTCACCTTTGAAGTGTTCACACGTGTCGTCTTTTGCCCGGACAAGGCCGAGTTCTTCAAGAGTCTGCTGAACATCATCGACTTTGTGGCCATCCTGCCGTTCTACCTGGAGGTTGGTCTGAGCGGCCTCTCGTCCAAGGCGGCCAAGGACGTGCTTGGCTTTCTCCGCGTGGTCCGATTTGTCCGAATCCTGAGGATCTTCAAGCTCACGCGGCATTTCGTCGGACTCCGAGTCCTAGGCCATACGCTTCGCGCCAGCACCAATGAGTTTCTCCTGCTCATCATCTTCCTCGCACTCGGAGTACTTATATTCGCCACCATGATCTACTATGCCGAGCGTATCGGTGCCAGCCCCGACGACCCCACGGCCAGTATCCACACAAGTTTCAAGAACATCCCCATCGGTTTCTGGTGGGCCGTGGTCACCATGACGACACTGGGGTATGGTGATATGTACCCTCAGACGTGGTCGGGCATGTTGGTTGGTGCTCTGTGTGCCCTGGCTGGTGTGCTCACCATCGCTATGCCTGTGCCCGTCATCGTCAACAACTTCGGCATGTACTATTCCCTGGCCATGGCCAAGCAGAAGCTGCCCAAGAAGAAGAATAAACACATCCCACGAGCCCCACAGCCCGGCTCGCCCAACTACTGCAAGCCTGACGCCCTGGCCATGGCCACCGCCTCGCCTCAGAGGATCCTGGGTAACGTTCTGGGAGGGGTCATGGGATCCGGCGGCCTCACTGCAGACTGTCCTCTAGCTCAGGAGGAGATCATCGAAATAAACAGAGGTGAGGAGTTATCTTTTAAAATGGATCTTTTTTTTTGTCTGATCAGGAAATTTACTTTGGAAATTAACTTCAGGCCACGTCTGATCTATAATTGTGCGGAGGGAAGGGTTTGGCTTCAAGAGGACCTGCGATGTCCCAACCATAAACCTCACCATGTGTGTGTGTGTGTGTGTTTGTTTTTTTAAATTTTTTTTATGAGTACCAGTGTATTTAAGATCACAACAAGTCTGTTTAAGATCCTGAACAACCCGAGAGAGGTTTGATCCTATGTGACTGATAACTATATTACATTGGTTTGTAGCTTCAAAACATGTTGGCTGAAAAACTAAATTGAGAATAAAGGGACAGTGTATAATTGTTGCTTTAATGACACCACCAGCTCCTCATTCATTAGTGTATAAGGGTAGAGGAAATGGAGTTTGTAATTCAATTTTGCCATTTTAATCTGCTGAATCGTTCATTTTTCAGGGTAACCAACAGACACAGGGGAAAACAATGCAGAATATTTAAGCGCACTTAAAGCACACTTAAGTCTTTTTTTTTTTTTTCTTTTTTTTTTTTTTGTCCCTCCATTATAAATTATTTCATATTTACAATCAACTAGTGAGTCCATATGAGCCCAAAGCATTCCATCTGCCGGGCACACACACACACACATAGTCATTCTTTTTCTTTTTTTTCTTCTTTTTTTTTTTGTACACAGCACCACAACTGAAAATCCCAGGAGTCTTTTAGCTCATAGGCATTTCAGAATCAGTCTTACATAAACAGCGCAGTGTTAAAACCAAACCAGGTGCTGTCTGTGGCTCGGTAATGAATCATTCCTAATGGTCAGACATTTTAAGTTCCCCGTAATTTAATTTACAATTACAATTATTTACCTCAAAGTTTTAAACCTCCTCTTTTTTTTCCTTAATAAATTATGTTACAACTTAATTCAGCTTTTATAAATGTATTATAGAACCAGGGGAAACGGGGAATGTTACTGTAGGAATATTCAGCCGGGTTGTGGACCTTCACTTTCTTCATTTATTTCATTCATTTGCTTTTGTTTTATTTTTTATTCAAATGCTTAAAATCACCACAAATGTTGGGGGTTTTCAGTAGTGTCAAGGATAGAAAGGGATAGAAATGCAGAATGAAGAAGCAAAAACACAGTTTTTTCCTTCTGTGTCAAATGTGAAATGTTACATAAAACACGACATAAAAAAAATAAAAAAAAATTAATACAATCATGTAATTTAGGAGCATGAATATACAGGTTTTGGACAATGAAACTGAAACCACAATAATTCATTAGTACAGTGTAGAGCCTCCTTTTGCGGCCAATACATCATCAATTGGTCTTGGGAATGACGGATACAAGTCCTGCACGGTGTCCAGAGGGACTCTGAGCCGTTCTTCTTGCAGAATAGTGTCCAGGTCACTACGTGATGCTGGTGGAGGAAAACGTTTCCTGACTCGCTCCTCCAAAACACCCCATAGTGGTTCAATAATGTTTAGATCATGTGACTGTGCAGGCCATGGGAGATGTTCAACTTCACTTTCATGTTCATCAAACCACTCTGTCACCAGTCTCGCTGTGTGTATTGGTGCATTATCATCCTGATACACGGCACCGCCTTCAGGATACAATGTTTGAACCATCGGGTGCACATGGTCCTCCAGAATGGTTCGGTAGTCCGTGGCAGTGACGCGCCCATCTAGCACAAGTATTGGGTCTACAGTAGGGAATGCCATGATATCGCAGCCCAAACCATCACTGATCCACCCCCATGCTTCACTCTGGGTATGCAACAGTCTGGGTGGTACTTTACACTTCTTTGGGGCGTCTCCACACCGTAACTCTCCCGGATGTAGGAAAGATAGTGAAGGTGGACTCATCAGAGAACAATACATGTTTCACATTGTCCACAGCCCAAGACTTTCGCTGCTGGCACCATTGAAACCGACGTTTGGCATCGGCACGAGTGACCAAAAGTTTGGCTGTAGCAGCCTGGCCATGTACAATTGACCCTGTGGAGCTCCAGATGAACAGTTTTGGTGGAAACAGGAGAGTTGAGGTGCACATTTAATTCTGCTGTGAGTTGGACATCTGTGGTTTTCTGTTTATTGGATACAATCTGGGTTAGCACCCGCACATCCCTTTCAGACGGCTTACTCTTGCGTCCACAGTTACTCCTGTTGGATGTTTATTCGTCCTTCTTGGTTGGATGCTGACATCACCTTGGATACCGTGGCTCTTGATCCATCACAAAGACTTGCTGTCTGGGTCACAGATGCGGCGACGAAATGTGCACCAACAATTTGTCCTCTTTTAAAGCTCCTTTTAAAAAATATTTTCTCTCTCTCTTTATATATATATATATATATATAAAGATCCCCTGCTACTCTAATGCAATTATCCCAGTGTTTCACTAGTGCTTGGACACCATCAGGGTAGAAATTTCTCAGTACTCCGGAGCCATAATCGGACTGGCCGAAATTCTGGCCTCCCAGGAAATCCTTTAAATTCAAATTTCAAAATTCTAATTTTATTTGTCACATAGACAGTCATACACAGTACGATATGCAGTGAAATGCTTAGACGACTGCCCGTGACCTTAAAACAAAGACTATTAATAGGAAATCAATATTAGGAACAAAAACGGAAAGTAAATTAAAAAAATAATAATAAATGTAACTAAGAAGGAATATATTTAACTAAGAAAGAATAAAATAAAATATCTGTATAATACAAAATATAAATTTACAATATAAGAAAGATATAAGAAAAATATAAGAAAAAACCTAGCTGTACAATAGAAAAAGTAGAATTGTGGAAATTTATGTGGGAATGGAGTGAACATAAATAGAATAGAACGGGATGTTCAGGGGTGTGCAAATATGCTGTAAAGTGTCCTATTAAAGTGACTTATGTGCATATGTCCATGAGTGTGCCGTGACCACTAGTGTCAGTGGATGTCCAGAATGTCCAGAGTGAGTGCAGAAACGTGTGGATGTGCAAAGTGGATCAGTACTGTGTGGCGTACTGATTAAGAGACCGTATCGCCTGTGGGAAGAAGAAGTTCATGATCTTTCCTTCATGATCTTCCTGGCCTTGGTCCAGCACCGCTTGCTGTAGATCGAGTGCAGGTCAGGGAGCTCGGTGCGGATGATGCGCTCAACCGATCGCACCACCCTCTGTAGAGCTCGTCGGTCCTGCATGGTGCTGTTCCCGAACCAGGTCGTGATGTTTCCCGTCAGGATGCTCTCTATGGTGCAAGAGTAGAAGTTCCTAAGCACCTTAGAGGGCAGTCTGAAGTCTCTCAGGCGTCTGAGGTGGTAGAGACGCTGCCGGGTCTTTTTCACCACGGTGTTGATGTGACGGGTCCACGCCAGGTCCTGCGTGATGTGAACACGAGGTAACGGAAGCTGTCCGCTCTCTCCACTGGGCTCCTGTTGATGACGGGGGTCTGGTAGTTCCTCTTAATGACCCAAACATATGGAAATGGCTTGAAGCGAGGTCTGAACTGCACAGTGGATGTGGCAATAACTCCCAGCCGAGTTCCTGTAATGTGCGAGTGATGTTGGTGCAAACGATTGTGTGTATCAAGTTATCTGTTGATTTTCAAGGATCAGGGCTTCCACTCTTCATTCACGGACCTACGGCCTTCTTTAAACCGTTTGCAGATGTTTCACTGCAGCTAAGAGTCTCATCACCGTACTGTGCTTGGAGTCTTCTGTAAATTGAAGTCTTCAGAATTGTTCACACTTTCTTCAATTAATTAATAAACTTGCAAGAGGTAATGATGACATTTAAATGAACCCACAGAACACAACATACACAGCATTTTAATGTTCATTAGATACTTTTATTAGTTTGTAATCCTGTAAAAACTGTAAGAAATACAGTTGCTTGAGACAACTCTGACAATAAACATTTGCTTTCAGTAGAGTTCATTAAAATGTCAAATAAAATTAACAGACACAATGAACTCACTAATGAAATCGCAGCCCCGCCATGTTACAGCACGTTGTAAGGAAGTCGCTGTTATAAATGGTCTCTCAGGGGCTCAAACACAACCGCCAGCTGTTTATTTCTGCTGCTAGAAGGTGAGGATTTGATTGGATGTCACAGCAGCCTGGCCACACCTCCTGCTAATACATTAATTGTAACTCCGCCCCTTCGAATGAGGACACTGACTGCAGCTATGATCTAAAAATACAAGGCGTTATAGATACTGTGTATATTGTTATGCTGTGTGTGTGTGTGTGTGTGTGTGTGTGTGTGTGTGTGTGTGGTGAAATAAGTGACATTATTTTTTCCTTCTCTTGTTCTGCATCTTTTTTTCCTGCTGCTGCAGTATGTTTATTCCTCTTTCTTCCTCTCTTGTCTTCTTCCTCTGCCTTTTCTCTCCTCCTCCATCACTGCCTTCTTGCCTCTCACCCCTCCGTCCTTTACATTTCTCTTTTCCGCATCCTTCTTTTGCTTTCTTTCTCTTTTCCTCCACCACATATTCTTTCTCTCGCCTTTGCCTTTTCTTTCGCTTTCTCTCCCTCATCGCGTTTCTTTCTTCTTACCTCCCACCTTCGTGTCAAATTCGTTCTCTCCGACATTCTTTCTCTCCTATCCTCTCTTTCATCCTCTCACCTTCTGCTTCTCTTCCTCGCTCTTTCTTTCTCTCCACTATATTCTCCTTCTTATTTCCCCTGCTCTCTCCTCTCTCGATGTCTTTTATCATTTCTAAAAAATCCTCCTTCCTCTGTCATCTGCCTTCTCTTTCTCATTCCCTTTTCATATGGTTTCCCTTTCCCTTTCTTGCTTCTTCTGTCGTTTTACCTCCTGTCCTTTTTCTTTCTCATCCTCCCAATCTTCATCATTCTCTTTGTCTATTTCTCTAATTTTTTTCTTCACATCCTCTAACCTTCCTAATTCTTATTCCATGTACCTCTCTTTCTCTCGCTTTTTGCTCACTTTCATTCCTCTTTCTTTCTTTTGTTTCCACTCTTGTTCCCCCCCTCCCTCTCTCTCTCTCTCTCTCTCTCCTCCTGTCTTTCTCTTGGTCAGACTCGAAGCAGAACGGCGACGCGGCGAGCGCGGCGCTGGCCAACGAGGACTGTCCCACCATAGACCAGGTGCTGAGTCCAGATGAGCGCAGTCCGGTGGGTCGAACACGCGAGCGCTACCAGCAGGACCGAGCCTGCTTCCTGCTCAACACGCGCGACTTCAGGCCCGCAGAATCGAACGTCCGGAAAGGTACGCGAGTACGCACGCACAAAACCCTCATTCACTTTCCTTTACTTATATATGTAAAGCTAAACGCAGGGTTCAGTTTACTTCAGAATAAATGAAAACATACATTTTAACATACAGTCAAACACCTACCGTATTTCCTGGACTATAAGTCGCCCCAGAGTTTAATTCCAGCTTAGTAATGAGGTCATGATATCTAAAATCATTTTCAAGCATTGCAAACACCAGTAAGGTCTCGTGTGAAACAAAAAGCATGCTTAGAAATATCCGTAGGACAAATTGATAACCCTTTGGGCGAGCAGATTTCATGGCCAGGATAAAAAGCTTCGTTTCAGCTGCTCACGTCAAGGGGTCGCCACAGCAGACCATCAACTTGGCACAAGGTTTTTGCGCCGGATTCCCCTCCTGACGCAACTCTTCCATTTTTTTTTTTAACCAGGCTTGGGACCGGCACTGCTGTTTGACTTAGTTTGTATTCGCCTGGCAGACACGAAGGTTCCTTAAGCCAAAAAAAAAAAATTTACTTTTGCAACTTTGATTTTAGACATTGGTGTTAGCGTTGTTTAAATAAAAGGCGATTTACACTGATGCTAAACACCTGTAGAAATACTTACGAGTGGAAAAAGTCAAGCATTGAGTCTGAGATTTTATAATGTCTTACGTGATTATATGTACATAAAGTCTAACCTCAGTCTGAATTAACTAGCTGACAATATGTTTCAACCCTAGCCTAGCCACCACTTTTTAACCCAGATGAAGGTTTATGGGAAACCAAAACATAGGACCGGACAACACACTCGGCTAGCTAATTAAGCAGCTAGCAAGAGTAACTGACATTGTGGACACAGTGTGGCCAAATAATTAGTTCATTTTTTGCGCTGATCCCCAAAGAAACCACACTCACTGATAGGTTGTTGGCTAGCTAGCTCACATTGATTTGTACGTTCTTGTTAAAGGTGCATTCAGAGAGGTTGGCTTCCCTTACATCTTTTTTGTCTTCATGTGAAGACAACTTGCTTTTGTTTTTCAAGTTCCATTAATGAAAAGTCCATGCTTCACCATGTCGGCTGATGATGTCACAAACTCTACTGTAGTAACAGGTTCAGCAAGGGTGCTGCAAGAATTGGACTATCATGGTATCACACAAATAGTGAAATGTTTACAGTGAAATTCTACTAAATAGAAGCGCTCTGGGAACATTGCTCATCCAATCAGATTAGTGGACCAGAACTGACAGTTGTATAATATTGTTTTTAAATGGCTCTCTGACTTTGTGTAACATCCTTTCATGTGATTATGCATAACTGGTGTTGTTGATTGAGAAATTATCAGTATTTATTTCACGTGCCTTGTTTTTTTTCACTGATGTGGACCCGTGCTGACTGTGGAGAGTTCCTTTATTCCTGCTCAGTTTTATGTCATTTCATGATGACCCTTACAGTCTGGATAATATGATGCATATACCTGATATACATTAAGACATAACTGCCCGATCCTTCACTCTCTCTCTCTCTCTCTCTCACACACACACACACACACACACACACACACACAAGCATTTACACTCAACTTGAATCTCTGACACATCAGTTATAAAAACCTTTGAAATTGTGCAATTCGGCAGCGCTTTTGTGACAAATAGCTAATATTGACTTTTTATTAAAAAATAGCATAATTCGTTCCGGAAGTAGGCTCGTATTCCAAAACACTCTTAAACCAAATCATCATTTCCCATAAGAAATAATGAAAACTCAAATTATTCGTTCCACAGCCCCCAAAAATAAATACATAAAAATAATTAATACAATCTATAAAATGAAAATAAAACAAATTAATCTGCACTTTACCTTTAAAAAAAGTACAAATAAATCCTGACAGATAAATGTTTCCATTGGTGCGCGCACGCGCCATGTGTGTGTGTGTGTGTGTGGAATTAGCCCCTTCCCTCGCCTCGTTTTACACAGTAACATTTCTCCTCTCTCTCCCCACCTCGCTTTTTCACAACAGTTTCACAACAAACACACGCACGCACACACACACACACACACACACAACGGAAACACCGTTTTAACAGGAAAAAAAGAAATCTCTCTGAGACTGGCATGAGCGTATATTAACAGACACACTTTTTAAGTTTTACAACAAGCGCATAAACACAGCGGAAACACCGGTTTAACGGAAAAAAGCGAGACTGGCACGAGCGCATACTAAAGGAATCACTTAAGTTTCACAACAAACGGACACACACACAAACACGAAAACAACGTTTTAACAGGGAAAAAAATGAAATCTCTCTGACCAGGCGTGAGCGCATACTAAGGGAATCACTGCTGTAAAGTAAAAAAACAAAAAAAAAACAAATGAACCAGCACCTTACCTTTGAAAAGAATCGCGACAGAGCAGAGTTTCTGTGTCTTTGTGAAGCCGGGAGGGGTGAAAAGGGGAGAGAGAGTCTGTGCGTGCGTGTGTGTGTTTCAGTGTCAAATTGCGCACGCACGAGCAGAGTTTCTGTGTTTGCGAAGCCGTGGGGGGAGGGTGGGAGGGGGAAGGGGGGGGGGAGGTGAGAGAGTGACGCTCGGTGTCAAAATAAAAGTCGCATGTGTGAAGCATGATACTCGGCGCTCGTAAACTAATACTTGCTCGGTTTTCCGAATAAAAAATTATTTAAAATCTTTGCTCGGTTTGCGGAACACTCGTAAACCACGTTACTCGCAATCCGAGGTTCCACTGTACATTGATAGTTATTACTGGGTAATAGCTAATCGTTTGCTTAACTACATGCTCTCACTTGGCTGGAACTGAACTAGTTAACTTTGTTTAATTTTGTTTACATTACAAATTATAAATACACAATGTAAAATGCATACTTTATTGTAAATAAGGCCTACTGTGAATGTAGAATGCACCTATTATAAAAAAAAATTTAAAAAGCAAGGACCTATTTTAAACAAAGCAAAGACCTATTGTAAACAAAGCAGGCACCTAAGCAGGGACCTACTGTAAACAAAGTGGACACCTATTATAAACAAAACCGGGAACTATTGTAAAAAATAAATAATAAAACAGAACTTATTGTGAACAAAATGGGGAACTATTGTACCAAACCATTACCCTATTTTTAAAAAGTGAGGACCTTCAGTAAATGAGGCATGGATCGATTGTAAACAAAGCAGGGACCTATTGAAATCAAAGCAGGGACATACTGAAAACAAAGCATGTACTTATTATAAACAAAGCGGAGACCTATCATAAATAAGCATGGCAGTGTTGTAAACAAATCAGGGACTTATTGTAAACAAAGTGGGCACCTATTACAAGCAAAACAGGATCCTATTATAAACAAAGCGTGGGACCTATTGTGAAAAAAAGTGAGAACCTATTGTAAAAAAAACAGGGACTTATGGTGATTTATAACAGCATGTGAGAATTTCATTTCCAAAATGTCAGCACTGTGCTCTTGAATCCCCATAAACATACAATAAAATTGAACACCTTTCATAACTAACAGAAGTCAGTCGATATACAAAATTTTAGTCTTTTCCATTCCATTCATGCTAGTTGGCAAACATGGCACATTTATATTACTTTACAAACCCTCAGCTTTTAGATTCTCTAAAATCTACAAAAAGAAACTATCAATCTAATACCAGATAGCAAGGTCATATTGTTACTGAGGACCCATTTAGCTAGATAATTTTATTTAATCTAATAAGATTATGGCATCCCTTTGGGCAGCACATCGGCTTTAGTGGCTCCACATCCTTGATGGTGTATACGTAAAAAAATATATATATGTGAAAACTTGAGCATTTCCACAAACAACCCAGTTGCCTGAAGAACATTGCATGCCATTAATTTTGCTGGTCATTGCAGACAAGAGCACTGCTTAGCACTATTTATCCAGTAACAAAACACCAGGGTATAAGGATTGAGTAGAGTTACACCAGTTGAAAGTGTTACTTTACTCTTTTAATGGTAATCAATGGTTATACATTTGGTTATAACATTTTAGTTATCAATCTGATTCTTCGTTCACAATAACAAGATCTAATTGGCTCCTTTTGCAAACAGGCTAAAACCATTACGACTGACAACTAAAGTAGCATATTTACTGTAAACCCCCTAAAAACAGCAACTAGCGTATCATGTTTCCCGTTAATTTGAAAAAGAAACTAGCATATTGACCATTTAACACAAGCAGGACACCTACTCCTAAAAAAAAAAGTCTTATAGTCCAGAAAATACATCAGAGACACAGGGACATAATGACAGATACACACATAAACACTCACATGCACTGTGTGAACATACATGTCCATGTGTTCATGTGCGTTTGTTTTCCCTGCAGTATCAGTACAGTGTATTTCTGTATTTGTGTATACTTTATATGAGTGTATGTGTGTGTTCAGTTTAGGACCAAAGTTAAGGGTTAAGGGTAGGTTTTACACACATTCTGCTTCTGTCCATAAGTTTTTGCACCCTGGTCATAACTCTAATCTCCCCTTAGTTCCTCAATGTACAATTGGCTAGAATTAGCTCATAACTTGCGTTAATGTTTTAGAATCAGGAGAAAGTTTGAAGAAAATTTTGCCAGTGTGCTGCCCAGTCCCATGTACTGGTTATCCAGAAATTTGGTTATAATAATTAATAATAATGTAATAATAGTTATAAAAATAATTATAACTAATGTAAAATAATAATGTATGGCTGGCTAATTAGGTAATGTAGACATGAGGACCTTTCCGACATTCCCGGCCTGTTGGTGAGAACAACCAAACTAACCATCATGTGACATCATCTACAAATTAGCTACACCTTAATTATAAAATGGTACAACTCCACTACAAACCAACACAAACTGTCTTTGAACATACAATATTTACCTACAAAGTACCTACTACTCCTACTACTCCTAGTACCTCACAAAGTAAAGACTTGTCAAGACCTGCTCATCTGTTCAGAGCAACCTCGGTACCTGTATGTTGATAGAAGCTAACTGTGATTCCAGAAGCTGTGAAGCTGCAGCATACTGTTTAGTAGTTTGGTGCACAGGCTTGGATTTTAGCAAACTTTCACAAGTGCTTTTTTTTCTGAATGCCTCATTAGTCACGACTCAAAGCTGTCTATGTTAATACTAATCGGGCAATTTTATGTTTTTGGACTTTACGGTTTATTATGAACAGATGCAAACCACCTTCGAATCTGCTGACCTCCAGAATACCACTACAGTTCAGTTTTTGAATAACGTCTGAAAATAACTAGTAAACATAGCTACTAACTTAAAGCGAACCTTACTGTTTTAAAAGTAAATAACATAGAAGCTTATTTTCCGTTCTGGTTGTTGAATCTACTCGGCCACTGAGCAACTACAAATTAAAAACAAACAAATTAATGAATGTGTAGCATTTAAAGCAGAACATGTGTAAACGTACCCTACACTCTCGGTATGTACCAGTGCGGTAGGCCTTACCCACGAGCGTGTGTGTGTGTGTGTGTGTTGCGCTGTTTGGATTCACATTTGAATATGAGTCACATGAAAGAACAAGTCAACTAAATATGTATCTAGTTAATTCGTGTGTGTGTGTGTGTGTGTGTGTGTGTGTGTGTGTGTGTGTGTGTGTGTGCGCGCGCGCGCGCTCGGTGTTATCTCACCCCCTCTGTATTGTCTCTCTCTTCAGGTTGTGTCATATCACGCGTTTGTATGTGGGCTACTTCATTCTACTTCCTGTTTTAGTGTTACCTTGTCTTCTCTGCGCCGTGTGTGTGTATGTGTGTGTGTGTGTTTTGTGTGTGTTTGTGTTTCGTGATGTGGCTTATCTTGTTCTTAATGTGTTTTGCCCTTTTTCCTGTTCTGTCCACTTGTGTGACTTTCAGCCCTGGCTTGGGGCAAGAGTCCCACCAGGATTAAAGGTCAAAGGTCAAAATGAGGCCAGAGTGAGGTTGTGTGAGTGATGTCCTCAGGTGTGAAACAGAGTGAGAAGAGATGATACCTCTAAGACATCACACACACAACCTCACTACTTCAGTTCTGTGTGTCTGTGTGTGTGGCTGTGGGCAGGTGTGTGTGTGTCAGGTTTGTTGTGAATTGAGTAAGTGTGAGGTGTGGACACACACTGACGTGTGGCTGACTGATTGACAGACAGACACAGGGACATTTGGACAGACTCTCAGACAGACTGACAGGGAAGGTAAGAATGAGTCTCCTAAACCTGCAACGTCCTAATAAGCCCTAAAGCCCTACACACTAAACCCTAATGCCTAACCTACTGAGCTGCAGCATTGTAGTGTAGATAAACCAGTGTACGTAGTGTACGTAATGCTCTCTTACCTCACTGTAACATCCAGAGCAAGTTTAAACTTGTACATAAACACACTTTCCTATAGACTATCATTATGAGGACCATCATTAAGGACATTAATGAGAGACTATAATGATTAACCAAAACCTAAACCTCACTAACCAAAAGAAAACATCTTTCTTTTCATTTCTAATAAAAGCTACAATTTTGTTGTGTTAAAAAAATATATTCTTTGACGGGACCAGCCAAATGTCCCCACAAAGATAAGAGTAGCTGACAACTTTGACTTAGTCCCCACAAGTAAAACTACTTCTATCCACCAAAAAATATACCCACACACAAACAAGTCTGTGTGTGTTTGTATTTAAACTTGTTTAGCTCCTTGTGGTGATCTTTGGTTCAACACCTATTTTGTAAGCACCCAAGATTTTTATGTTCTTTGACGTGAAACATTTATCAGAAAATACATTTGTACATAAACTACATCATGAATATGTCATTTTCTTGTCCAGGCTGCCCAGGGTGCTGACTGTTTTTCATGCCATGTAGTTCATAGAACATGAAAATGTTAGGACAGCGTGTGTTTATTTTTACTTGTTTAACTCCTTGTGAGGACCTTTTGATCAATACCTGCTTTGTAAGCACCTAACATTTTTTAACTACATGCCATGAAACAGACAATACCCTGGGCACCTGGGACAAATTATTGTCCCAATTAATCTAAAATGGTAACATTCAGAAAAATCACAAAACTCATGCGCAAACACAGACCTGACAACCATGGCACATTTTACATAAGAGTTCTGTACAAATGTATATATATATTTTTTTAATGACATGAATGATGCAGTGGAAATGTGCAAGGAGGGATGTCCCATGCTTGTACATTTCGCAGGTCGTTCTTGGTGTCATTAGCTAATTAATTTCAAACTAAGTACTTTGCCTAGGTACATTGGTTACCTCCTTTCACTTTTTTTTTTTTTTTTTTTTAAAGCTTGTCTGCAGCTGTTTTATTTCTTTGTTTCGTTGGAATTCTGGTTTTTATGACTGATGACTGATTATAGCTAGTCGGCATTGGGTAAAAGCTTTTTAGATTTTAGCTCACCTCTTATTGCCAGAACACATTTTGCCTCACCTTGCTAGCAAGCGCATTACAGAACTCCTCATGCTGATAATAGGTTTAAGTTTAAGATTTTAATTAATGGATGAATTGGGTTACTTGAATTGTGGGACGATGCTGAAGTTCCTTCTGTCTGTATTTTTGCAGTCTTCAACTGCTACCAATAATTGTAAAACACGTCTCACGCATGCACACACACACACACATACACACACACACACACCTTGCTCTGGATATTAGAGTGGTCTGCTTCCGTGTAAGTGCTAATTACATGCTCAACACACACAAGTGTGGATGTGTGAGCGCTTGTGTTGGTTTGCCATTCGGATCCCAGCTGCTCTGCGCTTGAATGTATGCAGCTGACTACAGTAGTTACACCATGTCCTAGTCTACACCAGGGCCTTTAGTTTGGCTCTGTCTACCGTGAGTACCGTCAAAGGAATTTCTGCTTTAATCTTCCTCTTCATTCTTTTTTCTGCTCAGTTTCTGGGTGTTTTCTTTATTTCCCTATACACTGAGATATATTGAGCATGACATGATAATGTTACCATTTTAGATTAATAATACAATATTCACATTCAGAAAAATCACAAAACTCATGCGCAAAACGCAGACCTGACAACCATGGCACATTTTACATAAGAGTTCTGTAGTTATGACTGTATCTGATTATGACTAACATTTAAAACATTTCCCAAAAGAATCAATCGCGCTCTGAATCTGGAATAACTGACAGTTGCTTATGAGTTTAAAAGCCCTTTGATGGTTGCGTTGTTGTTAAACAGTTAAAGTAGGTACAGTAAGTAGTACTGCATTCTCCAGACTATAAGATAAGTATTTTGCCTTCTACCAAATGCGGAAATATTTGTGAAATTGTAGTTGCCTGATTGTTTTATGATTAACCTGCTACTTTAGCAATTACAGTTCACTACATTCATACGATATAATAATTACCATATTTCTTCCAAATAAAGTTAGAATTTTGCCCAGCTTGGCTAGCCACTTTTTTTTTTTTTTTCTTTAAAATGATGCAACTGACCACTCGGACATTTAAATAACGTTGGGGTTTGAAATGATTATATGATTTCCAACAGTTAATACTGTAAATTGTACCACTTTTAGTTGTTTTAAAACGTTCAGCAAGAACCGAGCTGAACGCTACCCTTAGCTGCTCTTCAATAAAATTCAAAATCCACAACCAGCAGTTTAATTTATGAGGTGTCAAGATTAACAGGAAAGTTTCCATCCTAAATTTTAACAAATGACATGAATGTGTCATAACTTGATGCTAGCATAATATAGAAAATCCAATTAGCATTGTTGTGCCATAATAACAAGTACATGTCATATACTGTTTGTGCCAAAATAGATATTGTCGAGGTGCGTTTTAGATCTTGCAGCGACTTATTGTCTGGAAAATATGGTAATTTTTATTTTTAAATTGATCATTTTTTAGGACATTACTGGTTAGATAGTAATATCAATTCACACATTCCATTGTTCTTCCTTTCAAATGTTCATCTGCATGACCTTTGACCTCAGCATGACCTGTACTATGTGCCTTCAAATATTAAAACCAGTCATTTAGGGTGTAGCGGGTAGCATAGCATTTCTAAAGCTTGTAATACAGACAGTTTAGCCCTTCTTGAGGTTAGCCTGTTTAACTGTGGCTAGGCTAGCCCGCAGAGCCTAACTGAGTGTTTAAGTGGTTTAGAAGACTAAGAGTTTGTTCAAAAGAGCTCTCGTGTTACAAGCTACACCTCTTTACGTGCTAAACACACCACTGCTAGCAGTCTTGATTTGAGTTCTGGTCGAGCCCAGATCAATAGAATTTAATTGTGGGTAATACAAACCCTCTCCATATTTAACTGCCTGCAGATCAATACACTGACATGTTGCTGGAGCATCTGTAAGATCTCAGTGTACATATGGCCTTCACAGAAATGCACAGCCATGACCTAATTATGATCATATGATCATGCATTGACAAGATGATGTCTAACCAAATGTCATGTGTGTGTGTGTATATATGCTAGGATAATTCAAAGATGAGTGATAAATATGAAATAAAATAAAACATGGTTTATATTAATGTGGTTCTGTAAGTCTGAATCAATTCAGGTTGGTAATTAATTGGCTGAGACAATTTTTACAATGGTAGTTTCCGGTGGCGACTGTTTGTTACGAGTTCATATTTTAGCCAGTGCAAGATAAATTAGATTAGTTATATTGTAACTGGACCAATTATGTGTTATTAATTCATTTAGTTGGTAGCTTAAGCATTTTGTACAATGCTAGGTCTTGTTTTAGGTTATTTAGAGATAGTGTAAAGATTGAAACATTTACTGCAGTGATTGTTTATGGTTTAATCTATATACAGTAAACTAATGCTAATTTGCAGTAATTGTTTTCTATAAATCTAGTTTATGGTTTAACCCGTGTGTAGTAGCGCTGGATTTTGAGTCAACCTGTTTTATACAGTGCTAGTAAATCCTTGAGGCTGTTTAATGCTCGGTAAATTGGCAATTCCAATTCATGGATTAGCTTGTGTATACTACCGTTAACTCTTCTACAATGCTAGCTTGCGGTTTAGCTTGTGTATATTAATGCTAGGTTTTGCTCAAACTTTCTCTATAATTGTATTCATAACGTTTAATGCTAGATTATGAGTTACAACATCGGTTTATGGTTTAGATAGTGTACACTAATGCTATAGTTTATAGGCTAATTTTCTAATAAGAAGGGCAATCTACAGAATTCATATGAGCTGCACCATACCAGCAAATTAGTGGAGGCAATCATCTCGGCCAGTCTACAGCTGATCTTAAAGGTCGTATGTACACCTTATATAGCAGGATAATAAATAACATTTGATATTGTTAAACTGGTTTTGATGTTTCTGCACCACGCCCCCCCCCCCCTTTTTCCCCTTCATGTCTTTCACTGTCCATTGCTCATTATTGCTCTCCACTGACTAATACTCATCTCATTCTCCATCCATCTCCAGGCCGCCAATGCAGTGCCAGTATTTCTTAGGTGTGACATTGGGTAGGTATTTTAATATGATCATACTGTACTTAACTGTGTTTATTGAATTCAGTACAGCCAATCGGTAGGTATTTGTCATATGAACCAAATGTTTTGGGAATTTGCTATTATTTTCAGAATTATATATGTGGGACGATAGTGAATAGGTGATTATATTCCTACAACAGAATACTCAGAAGTGGTTTATTTTTTTCCCAATTACACCATGGTGCTTTGCCAACATTTTCTTTCCACCGTAGAATCAAGCATTTGACGGTGCTTTTGTATATTACATGTAAATAAAAAGAAATCTTATATGGGTAAGTTGGTATAAGGTAACCAGGCCAATCATTTAAGATGTATTTATGAAGGTTTTGAAACCTGGCCTCACCTCCATTTTCTTAGAATATCTGAGATATCTAAGATTTCTTACACTATATCACTCACTCTGCCATTGTCCTTTTCTCTTCACACTCCCCAAAATCTCATTTGTTTAGTCTCACACTTTGCACTTTTGACTTCCTGCTATGTGAAGGTTGCCAAAAAAGGATATGTAAATACAGTATAAGGATATATTTCTGCTATAAATATGACATTAATGCCTGTATACTGTATATATGCATGAAGGCATCTTCTAAACTGAATGAAATATAATTTTTTTCTTTTTCACAAACCTTATTACAAGTAGAGATTTTAAACACAGGACAATCATCATCAAGTGAACTTCTAACGTTTTAATCACAGTCACTAGAAATTAGGGCTGTTACCATATGCATGTTTAAAATGTGGTCTTGGGAATAAATACAGTCTTACTAGCTTTTACTAGTGTTGGGTGATTTCTTTTCTCCAAATTCGGTTAACTTAAATTAAAGGATATTTATATCATATTTAAATATCACTTTCACAGCTGGAATATTTATTTGGTACTGTACAGTAATCACTGTTATGATATATATATATATATATATATATATATATATATATATATATATATATATATATATAAATCCCTAAATCAGTTGTAAGGGTGGAAGATAAACCCAGTACAGGTGACTAGAGTTTCTATGAAACGTGGTGGCGGGTGCATTTGTACTGTATATATTGTTAGTCAATATTTCATGCCAGTTCATCTTTGGTCCTGTGGTTGCTAATTAGTGTTGGTAAATATATGTGACCTTATTTGTCTTTAGTAGTCCTTGATTGAGAGTTTGTTCAAGTTGGTCCATATATATTTCAAAGCTTTTCTCACCATCTTCTGAAGCTGCAGTAGTGTAATGGGAGAGAAACAGAGATGAAATATAGAGCTAGAGAAAGAGATTGATGTTGGAGATTCCTCCCCAACACACACACACACACACATACACACATACACACATTCAATGATGCACAGCACAGGATGACATCACTGACTGAATTGCTTCTAGATCATTTGTGTGATGAAGTGTGCGTTTTTCTCTACATGGTTCCCACGTTATTTGTTTCTTTACACAGCCAGTGTGTGTACATGTGAATAAGTGTTTATTTGTGTGTGTCTGTGTGTGTTTGCATGTGTCCTTATCATCTATTTTAAAGAGGGAACTCTTCTCCTTTTCCTCATGCTTTCCAGTTAACACACACTCTTTCCAGTTAACACACACTCTTTCCAGCTAACGCACACCAGAAAAGAGAGAGATTGTGAAAAAAGAGAAGGGAGAAAAGAATGAAAAGCGGGTAGAAAGAACCTGCTTGCACTTTTGCTTCAGTGTCTGGTCATTTAAGCCAAACCCGTGTGCGGTCATAAGCCTGACGTCAGATGTTAATAACTATGAATAGTGTACTGTGAGATTCAGTGGCAAGTGTTCGTATTCGTTACTTTTGTCACTCTTATGATAACCTGGCTAAGGTTTTATGACCACACAGTCAAGGGAAGTGTGATTTAAAGAGCTGTTGGAGGTGGCCAGGGTATCCATAAATACATCACAAATGGTCGAAAGCTAATTTTCTAGGAGTATTTTGGTTATAAAGTGTGTCCCAAACCCTAGTCTAGGGGAGGTGTTTCTAAAAAGAAATTTGAGGAAAAAACTCAACAACTAAGATATGACTATTAATGACTATTATGGTCATTAAATAAAGTATGTGGCAGAACCAGGAAACAAACTAGAGATAATGAGTCTCTTTCCTGAATCGAGCCCAGGATCGATCCTGGATGCAGGCCAAGTGTGAAAACTACCCACTGCTGTTCAGATTTACAGGGTTTTTTGGGATGTAAACGTATCTGTGTCAATCTGGCTGAAAGCACAGCATCATTCGTTTGCTGTTGAAAAGTATAGAATGGAAATGGAATGACTGGTGCTTTTCATTAGAACACGAACTAGACATGACTTCGGGACATACTCTTAATAGTTAACGAAGTTGCTTGACGCATCCGTGGGCTGCTGACATCACCGCAAAATGGTGGCCATGGTGTCCTTGACGGCCTCCAGCAGCAAACTAAGGGCTCAGACGTGCTCTGAAACTAGACCTCGCGTGCCACTCTGTCTCCAGTTGATTGAAACACATGCTGTATATAACTTCCCCTGCGGGAGACACGATCTTTTCCCAGGAGGTGTTTCCTTCAGCTGATAGAGTTGCAGAAGTGCTGTAGTCTATGAAGAATTGTGTTGTTGTGGTGGATATTATGGGATGGAAATCTATGACGTAATTCATAACTCACCTTTTCTTGTTTTGTCTTGTCTTGTCCTGTGTGTACGTATGTGCGTGTGTGTGTGTGTGTGTGTGTGTGTGTCTCTGTCTCTTCTAAATGTCTTCCCTTTATTTCAACATTTGTTTGAGTTCCTCTCATTTCATACATCTGCTTTATAAACTTTTCAACATTTTCCGTTTTGTTTTCTCACCCATTTCTCACTAACTCTATCCGAACTTACTCATTCATCCATTCATTCTGACCAAAAAAAAAAAAAAAAAACTCTAAAAACTTTATTTAACTACTAACTGACTAATCCAACCCTTAAAACCTTCTATAAACTCCGATCGGTGAAACGGCAGCCACAGGCTATGAGAAATCTCGTAGCTTGAACAACATTTCGGGAATGGCAGGGTCGTCGCTGCGTTTGACCCCGATCACCAGCGCGCCCTATGACCCCTACGAGGCCCCGGGACCCCTGCGCCGCTGCCGCTCACCCATCCCTTCCATATTGTAGAGTGAAAGAGCTACAAGGAAAGTGATAGAAACTCAGGACAGGGGAACAGGAAGACAGAATGGAGGCCAAGTGGAACTCAGTGGAAGCAATAAACACCAATACCAATTCTGAACGTTAGAGAGCTCTTCCTCCATCCTCGTCCACTCAGCTTCAGGTGCATGTGTATAAGTAGTGCTGAGAGAAGACACCCTGTGTTATATTTAGTGAGATCAGTGCGAAGGTTTGATTGAAACTAGCTAGTAGGAATATTATTTGGGGGGAAAAAAAGTCTTAAAGCCCTAGCCTAGCTTCACACTAGCAAGTGAAAAGTTGCCCGTGTTACCTGAAATCATTTGCAGACATGCAGTGAGCGCTACTCTTGTGGCTATTGTGCAGCGCGTTTTTGAAAAATGGTAGTATCAAAAATGTATAGCTGATGACTATTTAAACATCAATGAACTCACAAAGTAATCAGGTTACATGCTAGGTTTTGTACTACAGGTTAGGGAAGCAAGCTCGCTACAGTATACTACGATAATTAGTATAATACGATCAAGATTTACTTTTCTCTGTAATTTATCTATACACATTTAGTGAGAGGTCACATATTACAGGATAAGATGAAAACTAAATTTAAAAAAATGTTAGAGCTACTGTAATTTTTTTAAAATTGAGAACATCTTCATTTGAAATTATATTTGTCGCAAGAAATCATCACATACAGTACCGCACATAGAAAATGATCACTTGTGGCTTTGTCGCTAGCTAGTGTGAACCTAGGGTTATTGAAACATATATGTGATTGTGAATTATTGAAGTAACTATTATTCTCATACCATAGTGCGACTCAAGGAAGCTGAACGACGCTACCTTAGTTCCTGACATTTCACTAACCTCATATGTCACGGGACTGAATAATAATCATTAAAACACATTAATGCAATGAATGCATACATGAGTATGCCCTAGTATAGGGTCTTTATACAAGCAGGTTTTAAAAAGGTTGAATTTATTATATATGCGTTAAGTAAAAAGAAAAAAACAAAACAAAACTATGAGTAGTTTCATTTAAATAATACTATGATTATCTTAACAAGAACTTAAAGTAATAATATCCACCATGTTTTATTTTTATTTTGCTAAGGTCCATTCGTCCATATTGTTACATAGAATGAATTTAAAGTAGGATATATCTGTAAATAGATGCTGCTAGTGGAGCTATTTATTAGTTCACATCATTGTTTTTTTATTTTACTCTTATCACATATTAACATTATTAATGATTTCTGTTCATTCAATTAAAAAATTTTCAATTCTGCGTTTGTACAATCTACAAAAAATAACGCCCATAAATAATCAAACTGCAAAGCGATTTGGGCATGAATTCACATTATATGTTTTAACATTTCCACTTTATTTATTTATTTTATTTATACAATTGAAAAGGAAATCATTTTGATCTGGAAAAGTACAAGACCATTTCTAGTAGATAGATATGCAAAAAAAAAAAAGTGCAATATACCACTCATGATGCTGGAAACGTCAATCATGCGCACATCTTTTTTTAATTTTTTTTTTTTACATTTTATTAATGTTTTTTTTTTTTTTATGATCATGTGTATGAAAAAGATTTGGAGATTATTATATGACTACTGTAGTACTTTCCTGATTTGTT
The DNA here is from genome assembly GCA_030347435.1 of Clarias fuscus. NCBI lineage: Eukaryota > Metazoa > Chordata > Actinopteri > Siluriformes > Clariidae > Clarias > Clarias fuscus. Next base: position 3,975,211 of record CM059207.1, on the reverse strand, counting down.
GGTCCTGTCCTTGTTAATGTCCTGTTGTTGTTGTTGTTGTTGTTGTTGTTTTAATCTACTTACAATGTATTTTAAAGATGATTGTTTTTATTGTTAAAAACATTCCTTTTTTTCTCACTGTTTCATTTGTATATGATATATACGCAAGTGTTAACTATCTGTGTATCGTTTTGTTAGATAGAAAATATTCAGGTCTATTGGACCAAGTGCTTCCAGAATTTCAAAGGAGGGGAAAAAATGACAACAAAGCCATTTCTGAAGAAAAAAAAATGCTTCCTTGGAATCAGAAAAAAGAAAGTAAAATAATATGTTGCAATAATTGCAAATAATATATAGGTAGTTCATTGTAAATACGCACTAAATGTTGCTTAGTTTCTTAATGGAGACTCAGCTCATTGTTAGCATGCATAAAGGAGCCATTTTGTTTTAAACATGGCACCTGTCGTTGCAAAGCTGGGTCAAGAATTCTAAAAACTAGAACGGAATGATAATTGCGTGTCATTTTAATAGTAAGAGTAAATCAGGGCATATGCCAAATGCTATGATTAAATAAAAGTGTTCTCATTAGAATTGACAGAGGCAACTATTGAAGAACATGTTGTTTGGGGAAATGGGGGAAAGGTGGTTTCTTTTAAACACCTGAAAAAAAATTTGGGGGCTTTGTATACGCTTTCAAATTCAAAGTCTCTTTGACTGGGAACCAATTATGTTGTAATGTTTTACTAAAATGTTTCAAAAAAAGTTCCAACTTAAGAAACCCCTAAAGTTTTAGATTCAACTACTACTACTACTAGATTCAGGTTTTTCTTCTTTAGATTTTTTTGGTAACTGAGAGTTACTGAAAAGCTACGCGGGGATATCGTGTTTCAGCAGCTAGTTTATGTTCAAATTCCTTAATAGATTTTTCTGGCAACAAATGCAAATGTAGGGGCGGGGGAGGTTATATTCTATTAAGAACACTATGATGAGATCTAGCATTTGGGACAGAGATACTGTGACAGATTCAGGAAACACCCTTGTGTGTCTTATGGGTGATCTCAAGATGCTCCTGGTGCAATAGTGATTTCTTTCAGAGCTGCTCATGCTCCATTTAAATAGGAGTTTTTAAGTAGTCTAGCCCATAAGTGCTCCAGAGACATTTTCATTCACTAACAAAATCCATTACCTATTAAACAATAATATGATTAGCCAGGGAGGAGATGTACGCCCTGATCAATAACAACCACCATTTCTCCATTTACCATCCAGTCAGTGTCCACTTGTATATCTATATATAATGTCCTGTTGTTGTAGTATGTAGTTGTACAAATGTTGGGTTTTTTTTTTTTTTGAAAGTGTAGAGAATTTGAAATCTCAACTCTTTGTGTAGTGTGTGTTCCATTTTGTTGTAACCGATACAACACGATCAGGACACTTTCAGACAAATCAAACATATTTGTTTTGAAAATGTGAGCTCCCTCTATGAGGCTACTTTTAAGCTGCTGTGTGTTATTTGAAAAAAGACGACGACGACAACAACAACATAAACCACTAGCTAGATTTAACTAGCTTCACCTGCCAACTTTGCTGTACATACCTGTATCTACACAATATATGTGAAAACCCATTAAAATGATCTCTACTGTATCTGTCTCCCTGTATGTTGGTTATTCTCTTATCCAAATGTCTGAATCATGTGGTGTTTGTGTTGTGTAGAGTTTTGTTCATGTTTTTGTTGTGCGTTATATTGGTGTATTCTTTTGCAAAAATACATTAAATCAATGCTGCACCTACACACCGTACAAGTCTGTGCAAAGGTCTTGAGCCACCCCAAGAAAAGAAGAAAAAAAATTGCTTCCAAAGAGCCAGAACCTTCTTGCATGTTTAATGTCATGAGGGATAGTTCTCCACGCGTCCTGACAGTCTTTTTTTGACTCTCATTTTCAGTCCTGTTTGTTAAGCCAGACAGTGACCTATGAATCATTTAAGCATTATAACATCTAACTTAAGGCATGAGCCAGTGAGAAACCGGTGCAGATGGTGACAGATGATCAGGAGATGATTAGTACACCGGTGATGGTGAAGGCTGAGTGGTTGGAACAGACGAGAAGGGAAATGGAGTTGCTGCTGAGGTTGTTCGATAAACTTTCTCATTTTAACTTGTATCGTCCTCGCAGGAAAACATTTGTTTCCATGTCTTTAATCTACTGTACATCATTTAATTTAATTTATTATGAAGAAAAGAGGTATGGCTCACGATTTTGCAGAGTACACTCACTAGTCATTCAAACACACAAATATGTTCATCAATTTTACTTAAACCTAATATATGTTAAGATAGATTCCTTGAGATGTAGTACATTGACCTAGGTAATGCAGGTAAAGTTTCCATAGAATTAATTTTCATCTTGTCTCTGTTTTTTTTTTTCCCCCAACAAAAAAAAACATCGAGACAAACACACAAAATCCAAACCAATCACAAATGATGAAAATGTCAGCACATTTTTGTTAAAGTTGTTTGGGAACCACCAGCATTCCCAGATTGTTCTTGAGTTATCATGGCCTCTTTCAGTTTGTGTTTACAAATCATAAAGTGAATCCAATAATACCTGAATGATATAAACTACAGTTAATAGTGAATTATCTGTTAACAGAACTTTCGCATGCTTAACTTTAACCACCATCGACAGGTAAAGCCACCCCAGCTTTCTACTGTTGTCCGTTTTAACTAATAAGTTTCCTTTTATGAGTGGTTTTTAATTGTTTAATAACAGTATTGAATGTATCTGGGGTGGATTATTCCATTCTTGCCGTTTAAAAACAATTTGCAAAATGTCTAAAAAAAAAAAAAAAAAAAGTGTTTTTTCTGTGATTTTTCACACTACAACATGGCATGAAATTCTAGGTACAACAACGTCATCAATGATAAAATAAGTCCGTAAGTTGAAGTACTGAGCTTTTTTTTACAGGACTGGAGTTTTACACCCCTTTAAAGATACATTACAAACCTGTGTGAAGTGCATGTGTTTTATGTATAATGTCGGCTCAATATGTTTGAGTTTTTATTTCAAATCCTTTTTTTTTTTTTTTAAACAACCAATACCTATAACTTTCAAATAGTTTACTTAAACTCAGCTTCTTATGTTGGCATTTAAGGTTAAAACAAATTTCTAACCAACTTCTTGTTTTTGCTTTTGTCCACAGTGTTAAGTTTCTAACATTCACCGATTCTTTAAAGAAGACACAGTTATGTGTTGTTTTCTGAGTTTTACGGATGAAGGCGCATCATCCAGATGCGACACCTAAGGAATGTTGGTTTGACAAGAAGAATTGCCCGGAAAGACAAGAAAAAATAAGCGTCTGAGGCTGGATCTTCACACAGTAACCAAAGCAACCTCTTGGAATTCTGGACCCATTCCTCGTTTAACCGAAAGTCTTCTTAATACAGCGAGACACTGGGCATTGAGAAAAGTGACACGTGACAAAACAAAAAAAAAAAAACATTGCATAATGCTTTGTGTCTGCCGTACAAGATCAAAACACCAGAAGCTCCAACCGCCATGGCACAGAGCCGTAAGTGTGCATTATTCTACAATTGAGAATGATGGACCAAGTTAGATTATTCATGTAGCATCTCTGCTAACCCTTTGTAGCATTTGTTGGTGGAGAATCTTCTCCAACAATTTTTAGAGACTTTGATGTTCATTAACCGTTTGCACACACAGACTAATAATGACTTAGTCACGCACAAACCTTTATCATTTTAGCATTCCAGAGGAAAGTGTCGTTGGCATATTGTCCTGTGTAGTCGTATATATATATATATATATATATATATATATATATAATTAATATATTTTTTTAAGTTACATGCTTATTTCAAGTGGAACTTTTATAAAAACCAACCCGTACCTTGTACATGGTATCCATATCTGTTTTCAGTGTTAGGAATCGGACTTGTTTTATGATATGAGTTGCTATTCTGACATGAGTCTTCCATTTTTTCCCATCAGTTCAGAAAAGGCAACTTATAATCATTTAGTCCACCAAACCAAAGCCCTCCTCCAAGACCAAATAAAGTCCAAGATTGGTTCTATAGTTAAAGTCTGTATCGCCAACCAACAAGATTCCCCTTTTGACCATGATCACTGGTTATCAGGTGTAGCAGGACAGCTAACGCTCTTAAAACTCTGCCAAGCTTATTAGGTCTTACTTTATTAAGACCCATTTGTGAATCCCTTTCTTGACTGTCTTTGTTTAGTACTATCCCTTGATTAAAGAAAAAAAAAACTGTAGTAGTAGAGCTAAAGCTGCCATAGTGAATTCATGTGCACATTGTCAACACTTGACTGACACACTGCCACATCATCGACGACTGCTCGGACGGACCAATTACGTGTGCATGCTATCCTTTTACTTGTTTAGAGATTATTGAATTGTTTGGAGGTCTTAAGGGTGGTATTCTGAAGCTCCTGTTCTCCCTTTCACTCTGTCTATCATGTCCTCCATCAAGAAAATTAATCTTCAAGGAGGTTTAGACTTCGATAAAAAAATAAAAATAAAAAGGGAGGACTAATGTACAAAGTAGAACAAATATATATTTTGATAAGGGGTGGGAGAAATAACTGAAGAGCAGTTGTGCACAAGAATCATCCACAGAAACAATGAAACTGCACCTGGGATTTTGAAAAAAAAAAAAAAAAAAAAGGAAGGAGATTCCTTTGACACCGCAACTGCTTCCCTGATTTACAGCAGGATTGAAGAGACAAAAAAAAAAAATCATTAATTGAATAAGAAATAGAGCTTCTGAAATGAAGGCAGCAAGAAGACTGGACAATGCAAGATTGGAGATCAACAAGAGAAAAAATCCAAGGACAAATCTTAAAACAAGGATTAAAAATAAGAAGAGAAAAAAAAAAAACGCTTTTTATTTTTTTTTTGTAACTTTGTTTACCAGCATGAGTTCTTTGCATGAGTATTTTCTGCAAGCCCTTAGTTGAAGTGGGAGGGAGGGGGCCTAGGAATACAAAAGAAAAAAAATTCTAATAATTATTACAATAAAAAAAAATTATCAAATAAAAAATGATATGCAATGAATATAAAAAAAGAATATTATATTAAGAAGAGCTATATTTTGTTTTGAAATAGTAAAAAAAATGTGAATAAATATCAATCTATATGTATAACTACAAGATAAACTTTTATTAGTCTGAAGGAGAAAGAGAAAGAAAAAAAAAAACAAATTTAGAATTAACACAGAATTCTCCTTCGCTGCTCATTGCCCCGCTTATTCTAACTTGTCCGTTTTCCACGTTAATGTCACTCGCTCACAGATGCACATTTTGCAGGCATGAGTGGGTGATCTATTGTATTATGGTACGATTACAGTGCTGAGAGGTGTTTTTTTTTTTTTTTTTTCATTTTTAATTTCTTCTGTAGCCAAAGTGGTGCTGATTCTCAAACCTTTTTTCCCAGCTTGCTTTAAGAAAATTATTAAGCATCTCATTCTCAGTCTGAGTCGAGTCAATGTGGCAATAATACCAACAACAATAATAGTAGGAATACTGTAGAGGTTGTAGCTGGGCAGGAAAAAAAACAAGGCTGTTTTGGGAGATTTTCTTTCTATAGACAAGAGTTTGTCTAGTCTCAGGTGAAAAAAAAAGGAAGCTGGATGTCTGTCTTGGATGTATTTCAAGTCTACCTGTCTGTCTGGGTTTTTTTGTTTGTTTTTTTGTCAGTCTCTCTCTCTCTCTCTCCCTTTTTTTTCCGTCTGAGTATGATCGAATTCAATCAAGAAAGTTTTTAGGAAAAACTTAAGCAGCAATACTGAAATCGCACAAAAGAGCCTAGCTAAAGGCGTAATTTCTTCTTTACATCCTCTCACCAAAAAATCTTCCAGGATCTTTAGAGGTCTTCCGATGCAGTCCTGCTTTGAGCCAAGTGCGATGAATAACAGAAAGGCAGTGACCCGAATCATAACTGTGTCTGCTTACAGCCAGAATTTGCAACATGAAATGTCATTGAAAAATTGTATATTCGAACGGTATATAAGAAGTCTTCTTTTACTGAATACAGTAAGGCTGAGAGATAAGTGTGGAGGTCTGGGAAAACCCATCGGATGTCACAGCAGCCAAGTTCAAAAGACCAAAAATTGCATATTGTTTTGGGTCTTTTTAAAGAAGCTTTAGGAAACCGTGTAGACATGTACAGCTTGAACATAAAACATTGTTAATCTTACGTTCACGCTAGCTCTTGTACATTTATTTCTGGTAGCACCACGTCAGTGTGAACTCCTTTCAGGTAGAAACTAAATTGTAAGGGGGAACTGAAAAAAAAAAAAAAAAAAACTGTTCACTCTTTAGGATTATTTCGAGATGTCAGCTGGATTTGTCTATTTATACCTCATTAGTAAAGAGCTGAAAATCCATTTAAACTATTTAAGCAGAAAATGAATGCTGTCTTTTTGTTAATGGTAGTTTGTTTGTTAGTTTAATTAATATTTATTAGTATTGCCTATATTTTAGCTTTATTTTTTTAACAGATTGTTTAAAAAGTTATTTTAAAAAACAATTAAATTAAAACAGTTTGTATAACATGATAGATTTCTAAAGAAATAAATGCATTCAAATATTTCTTATATTTTTAAATAGAAGGGTTTTTTTTAGATTGAATTTTATTTATTTAATTTTTTTTCATTTGTCACAAATGTTTCGGTAAAAAAATGCAGTAAGTCACCTGATCAGGGCTCATTATAATATTTGAGGTAAAATAAAAAAAATAAAAAAAACGGATGACAGGGTTGAAAAGAAAGAGATGCAAACAAACAATAATAGATTCTCAAAAACTGATTTTATTTTTTTTATTTTTTGGCAAAACTTTCTGTTCAGTTCACAAAAATGGGATAATATCCTAACCTCAACAGATGAAAGGTTTTCCTGGTCCAGACACACCCAAATAATGTTTTGACTGGAATTGTTGGTGAATCAATGTTTCTGTTAACGTTATCATCTGTTAATTGGATTGTAGCTTATGGTCATAGGATGTAGCCTAATTCACGTTTCTGTGTTCCTTGAAACGGTGCATCATGGACTGGGCAGATGCATGTAGCTTAAAACTCAAATGGTGCGAGCGTGATTTGGAATCAGGCCCGGATCACGTGTGTGAGTCAAGTCAATGGAAAAACAGCTTAGCAAAAAAACCACAATGATGAGTAGCTCAAATCAACTGTTTAAAAAGAAACGTTACCTGAGTTTGTTTTTCTTCTTCTTTTTTTTCTTCAGATTTTTGACCTTAAACTGTAGCAGAGCGATCTCTTTGATTACCAGTAGCAACAATTATGTTTTCGTGTGTGCATTTGCGTCCCTGTGTGTGTGCGCGCATGTGTGTGTGTGTGTATAGGGCCGAATGTATTACATTTATTTTTACATTCCTTAGCTGTGTTCTTAAAATTAGCACAACATGCTGCTGCTGAACAAAGTGATTAAAGAAAAAGAACGAGGTATGGAGAGAGAGACAGACAGACAGCGAGACAGACAGAGGGAGAGGAGAGATAAAAAGCACAAAAGAGGTATTAAAGGAGAATGTGGCGAATGTTAAAGAACACTGTGTGTTTCAGACTGCCAGGTTTTAAGATGCTGCTATGAAAGAAAATGTACGTGTTCATTTACTGTATATATGCGTGTTAATTTACACACGTGGACAAAATTGTTGGTACCCTTCGGTCAATGAGAGAAAAACTCACAATGGTCACAGAAATAACTTTAATCTGACAAAAGTAATAATAAATAAGAATTCAATGAATGTTAACCAATGAAAGTCAGACATTGCTTTTCAACCATGCTTCAAGGAATTATTAAAAAAAAATGAACTCATGGAACAGGCCTGGACAAAAATGATGGTACCCCTAACTTAATAGTTTGTTGCACAACCTTTCCCTTGATAGTCTTGAGATTTCATTGTACCCTGCACAGATTCAAGACACCCTGTGCCGGATGCAGCAAAGCAGCCCCAGAACATAACAGAGCCTCCTCCATGTTTCACAGTAGGGACAGTGTTCTTTTCTTGATATGCTTCATTTTTCCGTCTGTGAACATAGAGCTGATGTGCCTTGGCAAAAAGTCCAATTTTTGTCTCATCTGTCCATAGGACATTCTCCCAGAAGCTTTGTGGCTTGTCAACATGTAGTTTGGCATATTCCAGTCTGGCTTTTTTATGATTTGTTTTCAACAATGGTGTCCTCCTTGGTCGTCTCCCATGTAGTCCACTTTGGCTCAAACAACATGTAGCATGTAACATGCTTGTCTATAATTTTCTTTCGAATCTCCTGAGACAACTCTTTCCTTCGCTTCCTCTGGTCCATGTTGAGTGTGGTACATACCATGTCACCAAACAACACAGTGACTACCTGGAGCCCTATATATAGGCCCACTGACTGATTACAAGATTGTAGACACCTGTGATGCTAATTAGTGGACACACCTTGAATTAACATGTCCCTTTGGTCACATTATTTTCAGTATTTTCTAGGGGTACCATCATTTTTGTCCAGGCCTGTTCCATGAGTTTATTTTTTTTAATAATTCTGTTGAAGCATGGTTGAAAAGTAATGTCTGACTTTCGTTGTTTAACATTCATAGAAAATTTTTTAATTATTACTTTTGTCAGATTAAAGTTATTTCTGTGACCGTTGTGAGTTTTTCTTCATTGACCGAAGGGATACCAACAATTTTGTCCACGTGTGTATAGTACCAGTCAGAAGAATGGACGGGACACGCCCACAATAGGTTTTTGGACGCCAAAAAAAAATAAGTTTAATAAAGAAATTAGATATTTTAGAATTTGCACTCCTAAAAACAGAATTCATGATTTTTGTAATATTTCTGGGTGAATTTAGCTCCGCCCTCTGCTGAAAATGAGGTTACTTGAGTTGATGATAAAAAGGGGAGGGCTTTAACAGTATTTTGATTGTAAATGATTGTATAAAACTTACAAACAACCTTTGTAGTGTTGTTTTACCAATTTGTCCAGACTTCTGCTCGGTACTTTTTATGCATAAAATCTTTTGTTTTTATGCTTTGTTTTTTATTATTACCTCCCGTTAGAAAACCTTTAAAATCATCCATACTGTGTGTGTGTTTTGTATGGTATGTGATAAAAATTCACTGATTTCATATTTTCTATTTTTAAACAATCAGAATATTGTCGAATTCTGCTGGGGTTTTTTTTTTTTTTTTTTGGTTTGTTCATTTCCCCTCATAGAATGTGTTTAATTGTGATGCATTTTAAAGCAGCAAGACGTTAAACACACACACAGACACACACGCTTGCAAGCGTGAAGCATACCATGGTGTGAATGCATTCATTTTTGTTTGCATTAAAAGATGAGATAGATTTGTCACAGATGCAATCGCACATACACACAAACACACACTTGCATACACTTCTATTGTTGAAATGCTTTCTGTTTATTTATTTGTTTATTTATTTCATGGCGGTTGGGAATGATCAATCTACCTGTTTTTTTTTTTTTTTTGTCTATCATGTTTCTTTCTGTGCCTGCGATTATATCAGCTGAATCAATCATGATTTTCTGTGTGTACTGATGTGTTTAATTTGATGTACTTGAATTACGGATATGCAATCTTCGCCACACTGACCACTGCCAGCCCAATCGACCTGATCAGTAATTAAGACGATTAAAGTAATTAGTAACCATGTTGTGCTTTTCTTGACGTGTCTAAGTATGTGTGAACGCACGAGTATTTGCTTTAAACACCATGTTTGTATATGGGTTTTTGTAAGATTTCTGAGGGAAATTGTTCCTAATCTGTCAAATGTTAGCTAGCCTTGTATGCCTTTATGCTAATCACTAGCTGTCACAGAACAAAGTGCGACAATGAATATTAGCATCGGATTGGATTAAAATTTTACATCAAAACTAAAACCAAAAATACAAATTAAATCTTTAACTTGAAAATCTTTACATTGTGATTTTAAGAACTTAAATCTCAACATTTCAACAATTTCCAGTCCAGAACTCGTCACGTCCTGTAATGCTACACTATTTGGCCAAACCTGCAATGACATTGTATCCAAACACATGTACTTCAGTATGGAGCTGGTCTCTCCATACAGCTTCAACTCTTCTCGGAAGGCTGTCCACAAGATTCTGCAGTGTTTCTGTGGGAATTCGCTTGTTCATTTGGAAGGCAGCATCTAAACATACCAGTTCACCAGAATACTCTACGTCCATGAGTCCCCCAGATCTGCTCCTTTACCTAAGGCTAATCTATTTACAAAAATGTTCGATTAATTATATAGGTTTTGAGTCTAGACTTAAACACTGAGACTGTCAGAGTCCCGAACACTAATTGGAAGACTTTTCCATAACTTTGGGGCTTTGTAAGAAAAAGTTCCGCCCCCTGCTGTAGTTTTCATAATACACAGTATTGAAAAGTAGCCTGCATCCTTTGATCGAAGTAGGCGTGGTGGATCATAAGACACTAGCGGTTCACTCAGATACAGCGGCGCGAGACCATTTAATGCTTTATTCGTCAAAGGTAGTATTTTAAAATCAATGCAAAATTTCACAGGGAGCCAATGCAGTGAAGATAAGATAGGGGTGATGTGCTCGTATCGTCTGGTTCTAGTGAGGACTCTCGCTGCTGCATTCTGAACTAACTGAAGCTTGTTTATGCACCCATGTGAGTAAGGTGTTACAATAGTCCAACCTAGAGGTGATAAAAGCATGAACTACTTTTTCCGTATCATTTAGTGACCATATATTTCCTTATCTTGGTAATATTTCTGAGGTGAAAGTAAGCCATCCTGGTAATATTATCTACATGTGCTTCAGAAGAACGGCTGGAATCTATAATCAAATCGAGGTCTATCAATGTTGCACTTGATCGAACAGAAAAGCCACTTAAAGTTACAGTGTGATCAAACAGCTTGCTTCTAGCTGCATGTGGTCCTATGACTAGCAGATTAAGCAGAAGGAAGTTAATTAACATCCAGTCTCTTATGTCCTGCACACATTGCTCAACTTTATTAGGCTGGTTTTCCTCATCTGGTTTTGGTGAGACGTACAACTGTGTCATCGGCACAACAATGAAAACTAATACCATGCTTACGAATTATGTTGCCCAGAGGAAGTGGGCCTAAAACTGAACCCTGTGGAACAACAAACTACACTTGAGAACCTGCAGAATAGTCACTGTTGAAATTTACAAACTGATAACAATCAGTCAAAGAGGATCTAAACCCAGGAGAGGGCAATTCCCTTTAATTCCTACTACATTTTCCAATCTCTGAAGTACAATACTATGATTAATGGTGTCAAAAGCTGCTATTTGTTCTGTAGAGCATTTATGAGGTCAGGGAATGATGTCAGACGAGAAGACCTGGCTCGCAATCTCCTTTCTGGTTGATGCTAAAGGTGCTCAATGAGGTTGAGGTCAGGGCTCTGTGTAGGCCAGTCAAGTTCTTACACACCAAACTCATCAAACCATGTCTTTATAATCCTTGCTTTTTGCTGCAATAGTAAAGAGCCTTGACCAAACTGTTGCCATAAAGTTGGAAGCATAGCATTGTGCAAGATGCCTTGGTATGCTGAAGTGAAGTATTAGGATCGCCCTTTACTGGGGAAGAGTGGCCTGATTGAAACACCTGGATTCAATAATTAACAGATTTGGCCGAATATCTTTGTCTATATAGTGTGATTTTAAAAGACGTATCATTAAATGTGAAAACGTGAACTGTAATGCATTAGACACAAAAAAAAAATTTTCATTTGAATCAGAATTGTTCATTTGACCGCCGAATGTCTCTACAAAACACTAGATTTTCTCCTCCATATTTAAGGCAGTAAATCTGTACTCCAGGTTGCAGGATATTTCACTCTGCAGCTGCTATTGATCGCCCTCTGCTGGTCAAACGTTCTAGCAGCTCACATTTATTAAGCTCAAAAGGAGTAAGAATTTTGGTGTTTATACATAAAATAAAATAAAATAAAAACTCAAAATGTATGTATATTAAATATATTAAATTGTTTTTAACTAATTAGATTTTTACAATCATTTTATTTTACTATAATTCTGTTTCAAGTCACTAGCCAATATACTGGAGAGTGGCATTAGTCGAACATCACTTCGGCGGATATTAGCTACTCACAAATGGCACCCTTACAAACTCCAGCTACCGCAGCATCTCAACGAGGATGACCCAGATCGGCGCACACAATTTGCAGAATGGGCAAAACAAAAATTGGAACAGGACCCTCAGTTCACGCAGAAGATTTTCTTCAGTGATGAGGCAAACTTTTATGTGAATGGTGAAGTTAACAAACAAAACCACCGCTATTGGTCTGACACTAACCCACATTGGATAGATCCCTCCAAGACTGTTGGAACAAAAAAAGTGATGGTATGGTGTGGTATATGGGATACAAAGATAGTGGGGCCATTCTTCATCAATGGAAACCTCAAGGCCACTGGATATTTGAAATTGCTACATGATGATGTGTTTCCCTCTTTTTGCACTGAAGCTGGCACGAGTTTTTCCAGCAGGATGGTGCACCACCAAGGTTCGAGCATTCCTAGATGAAGAGTTTCCTGAAAAGTGGATTGGTCGTCGTGGGCCAGTTGAATGGCCCCCAAGGTCTCCCGATCTGACTCCCTTAGACTTTTATCTTTGGGGTCATCTGAAGGCAATTGTCTATGGTGTGAAGATACGAGATGTGCAGCACCTGAAACTACGGATACTGGATGCCTGTGCTGGCATTTCTCCAGTGTGTGAAGAGTGGGAGAAGAGGGTTGCATTGACAATCCATCACAATGGGTAGCACATTGAACACATTTTATAAGTGGTCAGAAACTTGTAAATAACTCATGAAAGAATAAACTTACGTTAAAACCAAGCACACCATTGTTTTTCTTGTGAAATAAGTTTGATGTGTCACATGACCCTCTTCCTATTGAAAAAACAAAAATTGGATCCAAGATGGCCGACTTCCAAATGGCCACCACGGTCACCACCCATCTTGAAAAGTTTGCCCCCTCACATATACTAATGTGCCACAAACAGGACGTTAATATCACCAACCATTCCCATTTCATTAAGGTGTATCCATATAAATGGCCCACCCTGTAAATTATATATATAGATTATCTACTCAGGAATATTTTAGGTTTTTGTAGCAGAAAACCAGAATTCATGGAAGGAGCCTCCAGTGTCAAAAAGCAACATCATCATAATAATGATCAAGAGTATACTGCGCAAAAAACATTTAGGTTTGAACTGATTGCCCCTTGTAAATAGTAAGAGATGTTCAAGTCAAAGAGGGACTAAGTGTTCCTTTTAGGGGTTTTTTTTTTCTTTCTTCCTGCAGTTAAGATTTTGTTTCTCTGTTAAATTAAGTGTGGTTGATAATGCATCCCTGTTTAATTACTTGTGTTACCATAGAAACAGTAAAATGTTTAAAAAGAATCGGAATCAAGAATGTAATATATGATTATTTATTCAGTTTAGATTAATGAAAGGTAACAAATGACCAAAGCAGATAATCCCTGTAGGAAACTTCACATCCATGCACACATTACATTATCATGAGACAAGTTGTTATTCTAACAAAATGATGAACGTTTTAGTTGATGTGCAAAACAAACCGCCTGGATGACAGAAGGAAATAAATATTAAAAAAAAGAAGAAAAAAAAAGACAGAACAGCATCTTTATGGTCTAGATCTCCCTCAGTGCTCGAGGCCGCGCATGGCAGCGATGCTGGACGAGAGTCTGCGCGGGAGAGGTTTAGCCGTCTGTCTGAACTCTTCGGGTTTGGCGCGGAGAAGCGCCGTGATGTTCTGGAGACTTCTGGATGTTTGGAGGCCCAAGGCGTCCATCACATTGCTCAG